>QRFJ01000559.1:0-213274 GCA_006176705.1 Cocos nucifera
ATGTAGAACTATTACAACTAGTCTAGTCATGCATCTATCATATCTCATATGATATTTAAAATTAAATAATTTTTTATTTGCTGTTTATCAGATGTTATTATAACACTTATAATATCAAAAAATAGTAAATAAGAAGATCTAAAATATGATTTAATCAGATTAAATCAAAGACATGCAAAACTATTCTATAGAACTATTCTATTCTAGAACTAGTCATGCATACTTCATGTTCTTAGATCCAAATCATTTAATTTTAATTTTTCTAATTTCAGATCTGATCACATCTCATGTGATATCTAAAATCACTTTATTTTCTAATTAAAATAAAATTAAAATCAGATCTAAACAATTTAGAACCATGGCTCTGATACCAGTTGTAGGAAAATCCTGATTTCCCGGTCTAGGTTCGTCCAGATCTGATTAGATCAAGAGATATATTTCAAAAATTTTCTCTTGATCTCAATCAGATCTTGATATATTTCAGATCTAATTATTATTATTTTAATAAATAAAATAATTAAATCAAAATTTAATTTACCTGATTTGGGTAATCCTATTACCCTGTAGATGATCCTGATTGCAGCGGAAGGTTCTGGATCTAGCCACGCAAGCGCCTGGCCTCTACCGGTATCCACTCGGGTTGGATCTAGAGATCCTCTTCTTCTCTATCACACCTCCAAAAATTAGATCTGGATCTGATCTGGAGGATCTTCAAAACTCTTTTGAAGATTTGCAGTCGTCCTTTTGCAGCAGTGCAGCCTTCTTGCTTTTGATCGCCTTTCCTTGATCTGAATCGCACCAACCAAAGTCCAAAACACCTTTTGGACGTGGAGAGCAAGGGGAGAAGAGACTATGGTGTGGAGAAGGAAGGGAGAGGCAGCCTTGGGGCGTGTCTAATAGCATTGGAATTAGGGTTGGGCGCAGGGTCTTATTTATAGACCTCTTGTGATCCAACTCCTCTTCCTCTCAACCAATCACAACCCTTTGTGAAATCAGATCTAAATCTGATTGGTTGGAATAGAGACCCCTGGATTCCTCCTTAGAGGGCGCCTAAGACCAGTCAAACTGGATTCTTAGTAGAACTCTGATTGGAATCCAAAAGGGAGGTGGAGTCCTTGTCCAACAAGGACTCCTAGGCGCCTCCTACTTGGGCTCACGCCACCCTTGGCGTGCGCCCTTCTCCTTGCCAAGTTCTGGCAGGGGGACAAGCCCCCACCAGCTCTCCAATAGGTGCATGACATGTGGTCAAAAGTCAAAGGGTCAATGGTCAACGTTTGACCAGTCAAAGGTAGACTTTTGACCAAAGTCAAAGAACAAGCAATGGTAGGTGACCAAAAATGGCAGGTAATTGTCTTATTTTCAAATAAGGATTAAGACAACCTATTCTGACTTGGACAACCTCTAGTCATTTAAGACCATAAACCATGAAGGCCTCTGATTGAGCACAAACTCCTTTGGCTTTAGTCAAGATGAACTTATTTAATGACTAGTAAAAGAAGAACGTTAGGTTCAATCGTGTGCTAGCATGATTTTCTTGAACCTAATTGAATCTCAATTCAGAATCAATTGAAACTAGACTCAGTTCAATTGATGATCACCAGATTCAAACCCTTGTTTGTGTGATCCAGTTAGGTTTAGTTCTGTATGGTAATGGGATATGTCATGATCTCTATCATAGACATCATCGAAACTATCTTTTCGATGGATCAGAACTTTTTTTTGATTCGAACAGCTTTGAATGATCGATCATCTAAAATCATTCTAATTGCTCCAAAAATCCATCAGTGACACCTAGCAGTATATGGTGGCAACCCATCAGAAACTGAATGTGAACCTCTTGATGCAGCTTACCTGTGTGATTCAGATTCTTCTATCTTGAGCCCCGATCAGATTAGGGTTAAGGTGAACTCGTCAAACCCTAGTCTCTGTCATATGATGTAATCATTCGATTCGAGTCCAATGTGAAAATCTAAATAGAAACTCTTTCTATTATTTCACTCTACCATGGCCATGGATTTCTGGACTTGATTCTCATGATCATCATAGGGCTACTCATCATCTACCACCGAGGTAGATAGATCCCTTCTTGATGCAATCCAGTTCCTACAATGAACATGCTATAGCCAACATACACCTCAGGGTTTCATATGGCTAGGAGATCGAGTAATGGTGTAGTCAAACTATAACACCCTCAAGGTGAACTGTCGATGCATCTCAGGTCAAAGAACCAGACACACTACTGCAGCATCGAGTCAGTCATTGACGAGAAGGTAGACTTCCTAATGACTACTCGAGGTGGTCATGCTCAGTGCCCTCGTTCTCTAACGAGTACCTGTACTCTCGCTCTGGTGTCTCCACACCGTAGACTCAAGACTCATCTACTAAAGAGAAGCGATCGTACACCAACCTTTCGGATCAATCACCATCCTCGTGATGATCCTATGGTCAGGAGCTATTTATGAGTTAATAATGATTATTCATGTCTTAAATTTTCAACTCTTGAAAATATGAATTATCATTACCATTAACTCAAAGGATGTATCACAGACACTAAATACACAGGTGTGATAGAAAATAACCCATTTCATTAATTATAGTCAAAATTATAATTTTGCCCCTAGAAGTGTATTACAAGTGTCAGCCAATTCTGGCTTCTAGGGCACATATATCTAACATTGGCTACTAGAGGAGTTCACCTGTTGGGAGAATCTGGAAGGTGTGCACCTATTAGAAGAGTCCAAAAGGAGCTCGACTACTAGAGGAGTTCATCTATTGGGAGAAATCGAAAGGAGTGCGCCTGGAGGAGTCCGAAAGGAGCTCGACTGCTAGAGAAGTTCATCTATTGAAGGAATTCGGAAGGAGTTCGGTCGAACTGGATGTGTAGGTGCTGGGGATTTGATCGAAATCTTGGTCGAACTTCGGTAGGCATGGATTTATCCCCAATAGCTCCAAAACTTCAAAATTATTTTGGATTTTGAGAAGTTGACTCATGTATTGGAACAGAATCCTCCCACCTTACCAGTCCATCCATCCGTTGATTAGAGAGCATCTCTAGAGAAGTGGATGGATGAAGATAATAAAGCCAGTATTACATGTTGGGCTCGATGTCTGATGAGCTTCAGTGCTAACATGAAGGCATTAAGACTAGCCACCAAATATTGGCTCACTTGCAAGAGTTGTTTGGTGAACAGAGTCGCACAGCCAAATATCAAGTCACTAGAAAACTTTTTAAGGATCAAATGCGTGATGGGCAGTCAGTCCAAGATTATTGTCTGATGATGATCAAGAACTTAGAAGAGCTTAAGAAGCTCGATGTCAAGTTAGATCAGGATCTGCAAATTGATGTAATTTTATAGTCCTTAACTGATGCATATGGGCAGTTCATCATGAACTACCATATGCATAAACTTCAAAATACCTTAGCTGAACTTATGAATATGCTGGTTACTGTAGAGCTTTCTATGAAAAATTATAAAGGCTTAGTACTTGCTATGAAGCAAACTTCTTCCAAGAGAAAGTCTTTTAAAAAGAAGAAGTTCGTGAAGAAATAGAAGATGGATGGTGGAAAGAAGAAGAAGAAGAAGACAGAGCCAAAAAAGAAGGCCATTGATAAAGAAAAATATTTTCATTGCAACACTGACGGCTATTAGAAGTGGAACTATCCTCTTTAGCTTGCCAGCTTGAAGAACAAGGAGGTAAGTCCTTCTAGAGGTATGCTCATTATAGAATCTAATCTTACAGTTTCTTCTACATCCAGTTGGGTACTTGACTCTAGTTCTAGTGCTCACTTGTGTACTTCTATATAGGGTCTTAAGGATAGCAGGAGGTTAAGGGATGGTGAGATGATCCTATGCATCAAAAATTATGCAAGAGTTGCTGCTGTAGCTATGGGAACCTATCCTCTACGATTACCATTAGGATTAGATTTAGTTCTTAGAGACTATTTTTATGTGCCTGTAGTAAGTAATAATTTATTATATTTTCATGTTTAGCACGGGAAGGCCATGTAATTAGTTTTCTTAAGGACCATTGTAATATTCTTTATGAAAGAAATAAAATTATAAGTAGTTTTCTTATAAATGGTCTCTATCAGTTACATATTAATGTTTCTATTTTCAATATCAAGCAAAATGTAAATATCATAGGATCAAAACGATCTAGGGATAGTCTAAATGATAGGTATCTTTGGTACCTTAGGCTAAGTCATATAGCGGAAGACAGGATTAATAAATTAGAGAAATTCAGACTATTGAGTCCATTGACTTTCGAGTCATATCTGATTTATGAATCATGCCTTCATTGCAAAATGACCAAGTTCTCTTTTATGGGACATGGGAAAAGGGCCACAGACTTGCTTGCCCTAGTACATACTGATGTATGCAGCCCATTTGATGTGTCAGCCAGAGGCAATTACATCTACTTCATCATCTTTACCGATGATTTATCTCAGTACAAGTATGTGTATTTGATGCGACACAAGTATGAAGCTTTTCAAAAGTTCAAGAAATTCAGATTCGAAGTAGAAAAACAAATAGAAAAACTCATTAAGATTCTTTGATCAGATTGAGAAGATGAATATCTTACTCAAAAATTCCTAGATTATCTTAAGGATAATGGCATAGTCTCTCAATGGACTCCACCTAGAACATCTCAACTCAACAGAATTTCAAAATGGAGAAATCAGATCCTATTAGATATGGTTCGATCCATAATGAGTTTCATGGACCTTCCTAAGTTTCTTTGGGGACATAGTCCGATGACTGCTATATATTTACTGAATAGAGTTCCATCTAAAACCATTTCTATCACACCATATGAGATATGGCATGGTAAGAAACCAAGTTTGAGTCATCTCAAAATTTGGGATTGTCCAACCTATGTCAAGAGACAATAGACGGACAAATTAGAGTCTAGATCCTTTAGAGCTCGATTTATTGGATATCCTAAACGGTCATTAGGATATTATTTCTATCTTTCGGAAGATCATAATGTGATTGTGAGTCGACATACCATCTTCCTTAAAAAATAGTTTATTCAAGATGGTAGCATCAGAAGATAGATTAGACTCGAGGAGAAAGTCTCTGATGAGACATGAGCTAAGAAACCTATGGAACCCAATCAGATTGAGCCAACCCAGATACTACCTCCTCCACCTCATAGATTAAGTAGAATTTTTTGTCTTCCTGAAAGGTACTTAGGTACTATATCTGAAGACATAGAGGAAATATTCCTCACAAAAAATATGGTTCATGGTGATGATCCCAAAACTTATGATGAGGTGATATCAGATATCGATTTTGAGAAATGGTTAGAGGCAATGAGGTCAGAGATTGACTCAATGCATTCGAACCAAGTCTGAATCTTGGAAGATCCACCTAAAGGTATAGTACCTATCGGATGTAAATGGATCTTCAAGAGAAAGATAGGTATCGATGGAAATGTAGAGACATTCAAAGCAAAGCTCATAGCGAAAGGGTATAGTTAGCGCAAGGGCATTGACTATCAGGATATTTTTTTGCCAGTAGCCATGCTCAAATCCATCCCCACATTGCTTGTTGTTGCAGCCTATTTCCCTATTTTGATTATGAAATATGACAGATGGACGTGAAAATAGAATTCTTAAATGGATATCTTGAGGAAGATATTTATATGGAACAACCACTAAGATTCACATCCAGTGATAATGATCACAAAGTATGCAAGCTGCAAGGATCCATATATGGACTTAAGCAAGAATCTCGGAGTTGAAATGCTTATTTCAATGATGTAATCAAATCATTTGGATTCATCAAGAATGAGGAGGAATCATGTGAGTTTAGAAAAGTCAGTGGGAGCACTGTTGTCTTTCTTGTACTGTACGTGGATGACATTCTCCTTATTAGGAATGATATTCTCATGTTGACTATAGTCAAAATGTGGTTGTCTAAAGAATTCTCCATGAAAGACCTAGGAGAGGCATCTTTTATTTTAGAAATTAAGATCTATAGAGATAGACTAAATAGGATGCTGGGTCTCTCACAGAAGATGTATATAGAGGAGGTGCTGAAGAGGTTTAGCATGAAAAACTCCAAGAGGGGATTGATGCCCTTCAGACATGGCATTCATCTCTCTAAAAAGATGCGCCCTAACACACTTGAGGAGATTGAATGCATGAGCAAGATCCCTTATGCTTTGCAATAGGGAGCCTCATGTATACCATAATATGTACGTGAGCTGATATTGCCCATGCTGTGAGTGTCACGAGCAGGTATCAGTCAAATCTAGATGAAGAGTACTAGACTTCTGTAAAATATATCCTTAAGTACTTGAGAAGGACTAATGATATGTTATTAATTTTTGGTAATGGAGAACTCCAGGTGCTAGGGTATACAGACTCAGATTTTATGTCCAACATAGATGATCCAAAGTCGACATTTGAAAGTCTGTTTGTGTGCAATGGTGGTGTTGTCAGCTAGAAGAGTTCCAAGCAAACGGTGATCGTAGATTTCACCATGGAAGCAGAGTACATCGTTGCATTGGAAGCTGCAAAAGAGATGTTCTGGTACAAGAAGTTCATCGTAGAGCTTGGAGTGATGCCATCAGATGTCGTCCCTCTGTACTGCGACAACAATGGTGCCATAGTCCTAGCTAAGAAGTTGGGGTCTCACTAGAAATTCAAGCACATCGAGCGGCGATACCATCTCATCCATGATTACCTCGAGAAGAGATATGTCGAGGTCAAGAGAGTTGATACTATAGATAATGCAGCTGATCTATTGAGCCAACAGAAGATCAAAGCCCACCTTGAGAAGATGGAACTTAGATTTGTAGCCAATTTGCTTTAGGTCAAGTGGAAGTTTGTTAGATATGTGCCTTAGAAGCTAGATTGGCTAAACACTTGTAATACACTTCTAAGGATAATTTTAAAATTTTGATTATAAATTAATAAAAGAATTATTTTCTATCAGAGTATATATTTAAAGTGTCTGTGATACATATTTTGAGTTAATGGTAATGATAATTCATATTTTCAAGAGTTGAAAATTTGAGACATGAATTTTCATAATTAACTCATAAGTAGCTCCAAACCATAGGATCATCATGAGGATGATGATCGATCCAGAAGGTTAGTATACGATCATTTTTTTAGAATAGATGTGTCTTAAGTCTACGGTGTGGAGACATCAGAGCAAGAGTATAGGTACTCATTAGAGAACGAGGGCACTGAGCATGACCACCTCGAGCAATCATAAGAAAGTCTACCTTCTCATCGATGACTAGCTCGATGCTGCAATAGTGTGTCTAATTCTTTAACTTAAGGTGCATCGACAATTCATCTTGAGGGTGTTATAGTTTGACTACACCAAAACTTGGTCTCTTAGCCATTCAAAATCCTGAGGTGTATGTTGGCTATAGCATGTTCATTGTAGGAATTGGATTATACTAATAAAAGATCTATCTTCCTCAGTAGATGAGGAGTAGCCCTATGATAATCATGAGATTGAATTCTTAAGCCCATGACCATGGTAGAGTGAAGATGATAGAAAGAGTTTCTATTAGGATTTCACATTGGACTCAAATCGAATGATTAATTCACATGATTGATATTGGATTTGCCGAGTTCACCTTAACCCTAATCCAGTTAGGGCTCAAGATAGAAGAACACAATCACACAGGTAACTGCATCGAGAGGTTTGCTTTCAGTTCTGATGGGTTGCCATCATATATTGTTGGATATCACTGGTGGATTTTGGAAGCAATTAGAATGATTTTGATGATCGATCATTCTAATTGTATGAATCAGAAAAGTTTTAGTCCATCGAAAGGTATTTCGATGATGTTGATAATAGAGATCATGACATGTCTCATTATCATACAGAACTAAATCTAACTAGGTCATACAAATAAGGGTTTGGATTTGGATGTCGTCAATTGAGCTAACTCAGTTCGATTGATTTGGATTAGATCCAATTAGGTTCAAGGTAATCATGCTAGCACACGATTGAGCCTAACTTTCACCTTCTGTAATCTTTCTGATTCATCGCAACTGAGTTAAATTTTATTTGACTCATTCTTATATTTGGAATGGGTTTATTTTTGTCTGACTAAAATCTATCCAGATCAAATTAATTGTAGAAATTAAATCCATTCGTAGTGCAAATGGACTAGGATCAAAAGTTGACCTGTTTGAGAGAATTAAGGGTCATCTAATCAAATTCTTCTAAAAAATTTTCTAGAAATTCTTTTGATCTAATTTTTAGATATGTGATAGGGCTCGATTCAAGCTATGGGTGTGCCAAATTTTGTGATTTATGGTGTAGTTTTGACTAGGTTTTGATAGAGTTTGATTTAGATCAAACTCTTAAGGAAAGAGTCCTAGGTGCAATGGGCTCTTCCTTATCTACTCATGTTGCCCACTTTTTGAATCAATTTTGGTGACAAAACTAGATGAGATCTGGTGGCTTTTCATGGAGAATAATCTCTAGAGTCTTTTTGATCAAATAATAAGTGATTTGGTCAAAGAAGGACTCTAGATGGCGTTGGGTTTAAGAAACCTTTCTCACGCCATTGTGAAGCATCGCACAAAATATATTTTCCATTCCCAAAGGAGCTAGCTATCTAATATCTCATGTCCCCTCTATCCTCTCGCTCCCTCTCTTCTACAAGTCTAAAAAGTTAGGCATAAATCTGAGTTGAAGGTCCAAGGTTTTTGGCATAAGACTTAGGATCTATACGATGGTGTTCGTAAGACGGACAAGCAGCCTTCTCAAATTATTTTGAAGGTTCTTTAGATCAGATCTAAATTTAACTTTTGGAGAAAAAAATTGTGATGAGAAGATGTCTAGATTCTATCCAAGTGGATATAGGTAGAGGCTAGGCGTGTGCATGGCTCCTTTCAGTACCTCAAGACAGATCAGGATCATCATAGGATAATCTAATTATCCAAAATAAGGTATGAAATTAAATTAAACTAAATTTTATTTTTAATTTTTAATATTAGATCTTTAGGATCAAATTTGAGATATCTTATATCTAATTAGGATCATAAGAAAAAATTTTGAAATATTTCTTCAGATCCAATCAGATCTGAATGATCCTATGCAAGAAAAATAGGATTTTTCCTTCGGTTGTCCTAGTATGTGCTGATCTATTCTTGAATCATGAATAAGTTAGATATGATCTAAGTAATTTTATAATTTATTTTTTAATTTTAAATCTAAAATTAAATAGATGTTAGATCTATTTTAGATTATCTAAATTAGATCTAAATAATATCGGGTTGCACATATTGCTATAAGATTGTTCTAGTATGTGTTGACCCAAATTATCTAAATCATAAATATGTTAGATGAGATCTAAAGTAATTTATAATTTATTTTTAGATTTTAAATCTAACTTTAAATGGTTTATGATCTGATCCATATGATGTGTGTTATGTTTAGATCTAGATCCTCTTATTGCATATGTTGATATATAATTTTTGTTTTGAATCTAGAATATGTATGAGATATTTGTTTTATAAAATTTAAATTATGAACTTATTTTCTACAAAATCCTAGATTCGAAATCTTAGGACATGATTGAAATATTAAAACTAATTAGATCTAAAACCATATATATTGAATATGATTCAATGTAAATTGTTTATCAATTTGAAAGTGTTTCTAATGATTAAGTCAGAAATTAGTTCTGAGGTTCTGTAAATCCAAACCCGTAAGCTTTGAAAATTGTTTAGGATCTAGGTTTGTGATTTAGTGAACCTAAGATAATTTCATAAAACATGAGTTAATGAAAAATGGGTTAGCTTTGATCAGGTCCTTAACTGGGTTAGACCTAGGGTTAGATTAAATATGGACTAAGTTAAGAAATTAATCAAACCTAATTAATAGTTAATTAGGATTAGGTCATTTCTTTAGATCACTTCAATAGTTGTAGTTGATTAAAGTTCATATATCTAACAAATAGATATTGATCGTGGCTTAGTGGTCGAGCTCGAACCTTTAGGCAGATCAAATCAAAACTGATAAATCGATTGGTGTCTAAGGTAAGTTTGGCATCCCAGATCGGTGGTTTTTAATTGGCAGCCTGCTTATTTAGCCATTTATGATAGTATCTTAGGTAAGCCTTGACAGATTCTCCCATCGATCTCACTTACCTGACCAATATGGTTAATCAAGTCTAGATTAGGCTGCTCATTGACTCGTGCTAATCCATGTCACAGAAAATCAGTGAGATTGATTTTATTCAATGAGACTGATCTAGGTGCCTATGGACTAATATTGATCCAAGTCCTTGTCAAAAACTTGAGAAGTCAGTGGGAGGACTTGACTTGGTGATGTCAGCAGGAGCAAATTGGTCCATGTCTTTTCTATCCTTAAATCATAAATAATTTTAAATTCTCTAAAATTATTAGGTTCTTAAAATAATAAAATTATGGAGATAACTGAGTCATAGCCTTTCATTAAGATATTTGACAATGGGTCCATTAACTCAATAATCATTGAAGGCCCATAGACCTGGTGCTTGTTGACTAATGAAATTATCATTCATTGTATGATGACTTGGATGTGTCTCTCTAATGGTAGTTAGGTTGACCAACTATAGTTGGGCTTAATCATTCATTGGTCAGATGCACCAAGTATAGTCATGTTAATGGTTGGACCGAACCGGATCCTTACAGTGGAGGCTCTAGCCTATGGATTAGATTTTTGGGGCAGAATTAAATTACTAAAAGTTGTTTGGAGAAATAATTAGTTTTGAACCTATCTTTAGATGTATATGGATTGACCAACCATAGTTGGACTTATGTATAGTCTATGTGGATTCTAGTACCTACTAGAAAATTAAAGTAATTTTTCAAATTGGAGGTAGAGGCTACCAATTCGAACAAAATAGTGAAAGAACCTTTAGACTAAAATCCAAGTCTCTAGGCTTAATATAATTTATATACTTAGGTCATTGTTCTCTTTTCTTATAATAAGGCTAAATCCTTATTGCTTCAATCATTATTAGAAAATGATGACTTATAGGACCCAACTTTGATAATTAGTATCAAAAGTTGAATTTGGTTCAATAGTATGAATTGGACCATATTGAGGCTTCTAAGCCCAGTCAAAATAATTAGTCTAATATTGATCCAAATCGAGCATGGTGCTTCTATTATTAGAAGCAGGATCATAGAAGAAAGAATTGTCTTGCTTTTCTTGACCATAATAGACTGAACAAGAGAAAGAAGCAAGAGTTGCTCATCAAGGATGTTATATGATAATACCTTGAAATTTCTTTGTGTATAATTCTGCTATCTAGGTATGGGATACTGGTAGTTCTATGCAATTTGTTGCAAGAATTTTAGGTAAGTAAAATGTTTGAAAATGATGAGAAATATCTAAACATTGAGGATGAAAGTCTTGTTCCAATTCTAGCTTTAGAAATTATCAAGCTTATTTTCAAAAAATATCATTTTGAGTGATTATCACCATTGTTCATTGTTTATGATAAATATAATTTCTGTTGACCTTTTGGTTAGAGATGGTTAATATTTATCAATAAAAAAAATTATTGTGATATTATTATGAATAATATTATAATAATACATGGATAATAAAAATGGCATTTAACATCTATACAGCTTGTTAAGCGTAATATACACATTTAATAAATATCCAAGTTAGATTACGTTATGGATGTCTATCTTTGGCATTATAGGCTTTATCATCTTGACAAGAACAGGATAAACATATTAGTTTAAGAGGAAAATCTCGACATCAATGATTGTGAATCATTGATAACCTATGAGTCTTGTCTTCTTGGAAAGATGTCAAAGTCACCTTTTAATGGAAAAAGTGAAGGAGTCAATAAAGTTCTAAGTCTCATACATAGTGATGTATGTGGACCTATGAACTTAAGTGGTAAAGAAAGATATTAATATTTCATTATAGATGACCTATCCTAGCATGGATGCATCTGGCTTGAATCATTTAAAATATTCAAATGATTCAATAATGAAATAAAAAAATAAACTAAAAATGATATTGGAACTCTTCGATCAGATCAAAGAAGCAAATATTTATCCAGTAAGTTGGTGACATATCTAGAAGAGAATAAGATTCTCTCTCAGTGGATTTCTTTTCAGAACATAGTGTATCTGAAAGAAGAAGTTGAACTTTGTTAGACGTAGTTCAATCCACGATAGAATCCACTTGTCTTCCTATTTTAAGGTTGTGCTATTGTGACTACTAGTTTTACTCTAAAAAAATATCGAGTAAATCTGTTCTAAAAACTCCATATGGGACATGGATCGGGCGTAGACCTAAACTCTCTCACCTTCAGGTTTGGAGTTGATTGGCCTATGTCAAAGGTTTGCATACAAATAAACTTGGATTATGGTCCAATAGATGTTTGAGGGTTATTAATTTTACCATGTTGAAGAACACAAGATGTTCATCAGCAGAAGGGCATTCCTTTTGAAAAAGAGTTCATTAGAGAAGGAACTGATGTTGTCAAGTTGAACTTGAGAAAGTTTGACTGGTGAAAATGAACCGACATAATCTAGTAAACCTACAGAACTAGATTTGATCAGATCAAATTTAGAGTCCATTAAAGTAGCACCTTTAAGAAGATCCGGTAGAGTACCACATTAGCCGGATAGATACTTCAGTGTCTTGATCCAGGATGATAATCTTGTTGAGCTCAATGAGAATAATAAGGATTCGATCACCTATAAGGATGCAATGCAGTGGTCTAACTCTAAGAAGTGGCTTGAAGTCACATAATCCAAACTAAAGTCTATGAAAATCAATAGTGTGTGGACATTAGATGATTCACCTAAAGAGATAAAATACATTGGGTGTGAATGGATTTTTAAAAAGATCAGAGTAATGCAGATGGAAAGGTAAAGAACTGTAAAGTCTGTTTGGCTATTATCTTAATTTTGAAACATACATTTTGAACGTATGTCTTTGTTATGAACAAAGATAAATTCCTACATTTGTAAGTGGGCAAAATACTCTATAGTGTTATTTCTTGTGTTGTCTATGGATAAAATTCTCTTAATCAAAAATGGCATTTCAGCAGTGCAAGAAATAAAGATTTGGTTGTCATCTAATTTTTCTATATTCAAAATCAGATATGGTATACTTACTAATGATAGTGAGTAGATACCAATCTGATCTAAATGAAGATCACTGGAAGATTGTATAGACAATCCTCATATATTTGAGAAATACTAAGGTCCAGTAACTCAAATATAGAAATACTAACTTAAAATATGTGGATGTTTTAATTTTAGAACAAGATGACAATAAGAGAATGTCAGATCATACCCTAATTATAGGAGCAATCTACTGGAAAGGTTTCAAGCAGGATACTTTAGCCTATTCAATTAGTGATGTAGAGTACATTGTAACATATGATGCTACCATGTAAGCTATGTAGTTGCTGAGGTTCATTAGCAGGTTGGGAGTGGCATCCTTCATCGATGGTCCAGTCCTATTATAGCACTGGAGCCATAGCTTAGGCTAAAAAACCAAAAGACCAGCATATTCTACATCGCTATAACCTTTGATTTTAGATTAGGATGTCGTCGATCTTTGAAAGATTGATGAAAAAAGAGAACTTGACTGATCCATTTACTAAGGCTATGAAACTAAGAAGTTCTATGAACTCAAGTGGAAGATAGGATATTTGATATTTTTCTGATTAGCTTTAGTCCAAGTGGGAGTTATTGAAAAATGTGTCCTAAAGTCAATCATCTAAGTGGTAGATGATTGAAATTAGTATATGAATTATCTAATGATAATAGTTATTTGGCTGGTTCATCATAAAAATTCTATCTTTCTTAAATGAACTCCTAAATTATGATGAAGTTCTTAAAACCACAATCATTCGATAAAGAAGGATTTATCGGATGGTTTTTAAATTATTCATGATCAAATGATAAGTTATTAATAAGAACGATAACTTATCAAGTATAGATCACTGTATGCCATATGTATTGGTTGTCCTCGTAATCAAGTAGTGTAGAGACACTGATATGGCATCCAGGTGAGATGTAGGAGTATATCTATACTAAACGTGATCAATGTAGCACTCTACTATCAAGAGTAGCTAGCTAAGGCCAATGGCTATAA
The DNA here is from genome assembly GCA_006176705.1 of Cocos nucifera. Taxonomy (NCBI): domain Eukaryota; kingdom Viridiplantae; phylum Streptophyta; class Magnoliopsida; order Arecales; family Arecaceae; genus Cocos; species Cocos nucifera. Next base: position 14,109 of record QRFJ01000559.1, read on the forward strand.
GTGTCCCTCCAACCTAAGATCACCATGGTAACTTGTAAGCAACTCACCATACTTTAGTGCCGGACTGCTTATGTTTTTAATATAGGTTCGAAAGATTTTTTAGGTATAGTCAAGTACTTGTGAAGTTGGTGTATGAGTTAAGATGGGATTGACCACTTCTGATTAGCTTCAGAAAGAGAATGACTTGTTTCAATTTAGTAAAATATAGATTTAGGTAATCCTCGTAAGGAGTCATGGGATTTGCAAAATTTTAAGAGATAATAAAGATGAGTTGTATGAGTGTTGACAGCATACTCGAAGTCATCTTGAGCATTATTGATCAAAAGGATGAATTATATGATAACCACGGGCCAGGGTTCTAAGAATGTTGCTTTGCATACATTCGATCTATCCGAACATCGAGAACCATTGCTAGATGGTTACTTCGACTGGTATAGAAATTAGTTCCTGTGCTACTGGCTTAGGTTCAAGCCTATAGGATCACACACATAAGAAGTTATAATCTAATCAGATGGTTAATTGATGATTAAGAATCATTCTAAGGTCAAACATTTAATGTGATTGATGTTTGACCTAATGCAAGTATTGCAGGAATCAATTAGCAATTGGATTGCTAATTCGCTTAATTTGATTGAGCATTTAAGCTGAGATCAAGTCTAATTGAATTAGATTCAATTAAAATTGGTTTGGACTTAATTAGATTAAATTTAATTGATCTATTGGATAAGCCAATTGTAAGAAAATAATAATTTCTAGTTGGACTAGGATCACCTATAATTAGATTGTATTTAATTTGAATTAGATTTAAAATAGTTTTGACCTAGTCAAATAAGAAGAGTCCCAGTTAGACTGGGACTCTCACTCCTTCCTTATGCCAATAAAAGTCAAAGCCCATATTTTATTTTTAGATCTTTATGTGATGTTCTCCATGCCAATAAGAGCTTCTCCATGTACCAAATATCTAAAGAGATTAATTAAAATTTGATTTAATCAAATTTGGTAAGTGGTTTGGTTTTGTTTTCTTTTGAAAGAGTCTCAATTCTCTAAAACACCTTCTTTCCATATGGAATTTTTTTTCCATGCCTTCTTTTCTTTTGTGCACTTATTTCCTTTGATTTTGCACATGATTTCCTGATCTTCACACCTAAAAAATAAGGAGGGAGGCATCCAAGAGTTGGACGCCTCCTAAAACTCCTCCTTGGTCTCCTTTTAAGACTAGGTTTTGATCTAGTCTCCATACATAAAAAGTGAAGGATAATCCTGATTTTTCAGACCAGGTTCGTTCAGATTTGATCAGATCAAGAGATATATTTTAAATTTTTTTTTTTGATCTAAATTAGATCTGAAGTATTTCAGATCTAATTCTTATTATTCTAATAATAAAAATAAAATCTAAATAAATTAAATTAAATTTAATTTACCTTGATGTAGGGTATTCCTATTACTCATTGATGATCCTGTAAGCAGCGGAAGGTTCTGGATCTAGCCACGTAAGTGCCTAGCCTCTATCAGTATCCACTTGGGCTAGATCTAGAGATCCTCTTCTTCTCTATCACGTCTCTCAAAATCAGATCTGGATCTGATCTAGAGGATCTTCAAAATACCTTTTGAAGATCAGCAGTTGTCCTTTGCAGCAGCGCAGCCCTCTAGCTTTTTGTCGCCTTTCTCTCATCTGGAATGCACCAACTTGGATCCCAAACACCTTTGGGCATGGAGAGGAGAGGGGGAAGATGGACTTGGCATGGAGGAGGAGAGGAGAGGTAGCCTTGGGGCATGGGAATTTTCAATTTCAGATACTCCTTGAGTTGGGCGCAGGATCTTATTTATAGATCATGCATGATCCAACTCCTCTTCTTCTTAACCAATCACAACCCTTTGTGAAATCAGATCTAAATCTGATCGATGGAAATAGAGTCCCTTGGATTCCTTCTTAGATGGCGCCTAAGACCAGTCAAACTTGGTTCTTAGGAGAAGTCTAATTGGAATCCAAAAAGGAGATGGAGTCCCTATCCAATAGGGACTCCTAGGCGCCTCCAGCTTGGGCACACGCCAAGGGTGGCGTGCGCCCTCCTCCTTGCTAGGTTCTAACAGGGGGACAAGCCCCCACCAGCTCTCCAATAGGTGCATGACATGTGGATAGAAGTCAAAGTATCAATGGTCAACATTTGACCAATCGAAGGTCAACTTTTGACCAAAGTCAAAGGATGAGAAATGGCAGGTGACCAAAAATGGTAGGTATTGTCTTACAAAATAAGACAACCCTTTTTTGATCTAGATAGGCTCCAGTCAGACCAAGTGAAGGCCTCTGATTGAGCATAAACTCCTTTGGCTCAGTTAGGACAACTATTTATGATAGTAAAAGAAGAACATTAGGTTCAATCGAGTGCTAGCACGATTTCCTTGAACCTAGTTGAATCTCATTTAGATCAATTAAGCTAGATCAGTTCAATTGATGATCACCAGATTCAAACCCTTGTTTGTGTGACCCAGTTAGGTTTAGTTCTATATGGTAATGGGATATGTTATGATCTTTATCATTGATATCATCGAAACTCCTTTCGATGGATCAGAATTCTTCTGATTTGAATAGCTAGAATGATCGATCATCTAAATCATTCTAATTGCTCCCTAAATCCACTAGTAATACCTAGCAATATATGGTGGCAATCCATCAGAGCTGAATGTGAATCTCTTGGTGTAGCTACCTATGTGATTAAGTTCTTCTATCTTGAGCTCCGATCATATTAGGGTTAAGGTGAACTCATCAAACCCTAGTTTCTATCATATGATGTAATCATTTGATTCAAGTCCGATGTGAAAACCTAAATAGAAACTCTTTCTATTATTTCACTCTACCATGGTCATGGGCTTCTAGACTTGATTCTCATGATCATCATAGGGCTGCTCCTCTACCACCGAGGTAGATAGATTCCATCTTGATGCAATCCAGTTCCTATAATGAACATGCTATAGCCAACATACACCTCAGGATTTCGTATGGCTAGGAGACCGAGTTATGGTGTAGTCAAACTATAACACCCTCAAGGTGAGCTGCCGATGCATCTCAGGTCAAAGAACCAGACACACCACTGCAGCATCGAGTCAGTCATTGACGAGAAGGTAGACTTCCTAATGACTACTTGAGGTGGTCATGCTTAGTGCCCTCGTTCTCTAACGAGTACCTATACTCTCGCTCTGGTGTCTTCACACCGTAGACTCAAGACTCATTGACTAAAGAGAAGCGATTATACACCAACCTTCCAAATCAATCACCATCCTCGTGATGATCTTATGGTTGGAAGCATTTTATGAGTTAATAATGATTATTCATGTCTTAAATTTTCAATTCTTGAAAATATGAATTATCATTACCATTAACTCAAAGGATGTATCATAGACACTAAATACAATATGTGATAGAAAATAACCCATTTTATTGATAATAATCAAGATTATAATTTTATCGCTAGAAGTGTATTACAAGTGTCAGCCAATTCTGGCTTCTAGGGCACATATACCTAATAATCTCCCACTTGTCCTAAAGTCAATTGGTTACAAGTCTAAGTCCCATCTTCTCAAGGTGGGCTTCAAATTTTTGTTGTCCCAATGGTTTTGTAAGTGGGTCTGTCGCATTGTCTATGGAGTTGACTCTCTTGACCTCGACGTAACCCTTCTCGAGGTAATCACGGATAAGGTGGTATCGCCGCTCAATGTGCTTGGACTTCTAGTGAGACTTTGGCTCCTTAGCAAGAGCTATGATGCCATTGTTATCGTAGTATAGAGGAATGGCATCTGATGGCATTACTCCAATTTCTATAGCAAACTTCTTGTACTAGAATGCTTCCTTCGCAGCCTCTAATGCAGTGATATATTCTACTTCCATGGTGGAATCTGCTATCATGGTTTGCTTGGAACTCTTCCAGCTGACAGCACCACCATTGCATAGAAACAAACTCTCAGATGTCGACTTTCGATCATCTACATCGGACATGAAATCCGAGTCTGTGTATCTCTGGATATGGAGTACTCCATTACCAAAGACCAACATCATATCCTTAGTTCTTCTCAAGTACTTGAGGATACATTTCATAGAAGTCCAATGTTCTTCATCTAGATTTGACTGATATCTGCTTGTGACACTCACAGCATGGGCTATATCAGATCGTGTACATAGCATGGCATACATGAGGCTCCCTATTGCAGAAGCATAAGGGATCTTGCTCATGCATTCTATTTCCTTAGGTGTGCTAGGGCACATCTTCTTGGAAAGATGAATACCATGTCTGAAGGGTATTAATCCCCTCTTAGAGTTTTCCATACTAAACCTCTTTAGTACTTTCTCTATGTACATCTTCTATGAAAGTCCTAGCATCCTATTTGGTTTATCCCTATAGACCTTAATTCCTAGAATAAAGGATGCTTCACCTAGGTCTTTCATGGAGAATTCCTTGGTCAACCATATTTTGACTGTCGTCATCATGGGAATATCATTCCCAATAAGGAGGATGTCATCCATGTATAATACGAGGAAGACAACAGCGCTCCCACTGATCTTTTTGAAGACACACGGTTCCTCTTTATTTTTGATGAAATCAAACGTTTTGATCACATCATTAAAATGAGTGTTCCAGCTCTGAGATGCTTGCTTAAGTCCATATATGGACCTTTGCAGCTTGCAAACCTTGTGATCAGTATCACTGGATGTGAAACTTAGTGGTTGTTCCATATAGATATCTTCCTCAAGATGTCCATTTAAAAATGCTATTTTCACATCCATTTGCCATATTTCATAATCGAAATAGTGCAATGGCAAATGGCAAGCTGTGTGGAGGATAGCATAGCCACTAGGAAAAAGGTATCCTGATAGTCAATGCCTTCGCGTTGACTGTAGCCTTTTGCCACTAGTCTAGCCTTGAATGTCTCCACATTCCCATCTGCACCAATCTTTCTCTTGAAGATCCATTTACACCCAATAGGTACTATACCTTCTGGTGGATCTACCAAGGTCTAGACTTGGTTGGAGTGCATCGAGTCAATTTCTGACTGCATTACCTCTAACCATTTCTCGGAGTCGATATCTGATATTGCCTCATTGTAGGTTTTGGGATCATCATCATGAGCACCATTACCTACGAGGAATATTTCCCCTATTTCCTGAAATAATACCTAAATATCATTTAGGAGGATGGGAAACTCTTTCCGATCTATGAGGTGGAGGTAGTGTTCTTATTGGCTCAACCTAATTTGGTTCCAGTTAGTCCTTAGCTCGTTGTACTTGTGAGACTTTCTCATCAAGCTTAATCTGCCTACCAATGCCGCTGTCTTGAATAAACTATTTTTCAAGAAAGATGGCATATCGACTCACAATCACATTATGGTCTTCTGGAATATAGAAATAGTATCCTAATGACTCTTTAGGATATCCTATGAATCGAGCTCTGAAGGACCTAAACTCTAACTTGTCCGCTTGTTGTCTTTTGACATGAGCCAGACAACCCCAAATTCTGAGATGTCTCAGACTTGGTTTCTTATCGTGCCATATCTCATATGGTGTGGTAGGAACGGTCTTAGAGGGAACCCTATTCAGTAGATAAATTGAAGTTAATAATGAGTGTTTCCAAAGAAAATCAGAAAGGTCTATGAAGCTCATAATCGATCGGACCATATCCAATAGAGTCTGATTTCTCCATTCTGAAATCCTGTTGAGTTGAGGTATTTCTAGTGGAGTCTATTGAGAGACTATGCCATTTTTCTTGACATAGTCTAGGAATTCCCAGCTAAGATATTCACCTCCTCGATCTAATCGAAGAACCTTAATGGGTTTTTTAGTTTGTTTTTCTACTTCATGTCTGAATTCTTTGAACTTTTTAAAAGCTTTAGACTTGTGTCTCATAAGATACACTACCCATACCTAGATAGATTATTGATAAAGGTAATGAAGTAGACAAAATTGCCTCTAGTCGGCACATCAAATGGACTGCACACATCAGTATGTACTAGGGCAAGGAGATCTGTGGCCCTTTCCCCATGTCCTACAAAAGGGAGTTTAGTTATTTTGCCTTGAAGACAAGATTCACAAGTTGGATATGACTCAAAAGTCAACGGACTCAATAGCCCATTTTTTTCTAATTTGTTGATCCTACCTTTTGCTATATGATCTAATCTTAGATGCCATAGATATCTGTCATTTGGACTATCCCTAGGTCGTTTGGCATTCACATTTTGCTCGATAGTTAGAACAGGTACATCAATATGTAGCTGATAAAGGCCGTTAATAAGAAAACCATTTGCAATTTTATTTCTTTCATAAAGAATGTTATAATGGTCCTTAAAGAAGGTAATCACATAGCCTTCTAGTGCTAAGCATGAAACAGAAATCAAATTCCTGCTAGAGGCACATCAAATTCCTGCTAACCAGATGTAGCACTACAGCAACCAATTATCAGTAAAAAGCACCTCAATTGATGCACAGATGATCACCATCAAGCACCCATGGATGCAGAACCCAAAGGTTGGATGCAATAACGAGCATACCTCCAGAAGGACCTTCCTTGTTGTTCTTCAGGATGGCTAGGTAAGTAGGGTAGTTTTGCTTTCAGTGGCCGTCGCTGTTGCAATGGAAACACTTTTCTTTGACAGCGGCCTTCTTCTTCGGCTCTGCCTTCTTCTTCTTTCCTCCTTCCATCTTTTGCTTTTTCGCAGACTTCTTTTTCTTTCCATAAGACTTTTTTTTGGAGGAAGTTTGTTCTATAGCAAGAACTGAGCCTTTAGAACCTTTCATAGAAAGCTCAGCGGTGACTAGCATGTTCATTAATTTAGCCAAGAAATTTTGAAGTTTATGCATGTGGTGATTCATGATGAATTCCCCATATGCATCAGTCAAGGATTGCAGAATAATATCATTCTGCAGATCCAAGTCTAACTTCACACCGAGCTTCTCAAGCTCTTCCATGTCCTTGATCATCATCAGACAGTGATCTTGGACAAACTGCCCATCATGCATCTTAGCCTTAAAAAGTCATTTCGTGACTTGATACTTGGTTGCACGACTCTGTTCACCAAACATCTCTTGTAGGTGAGCCAATATTTAGCGAGCAGTCATGATATCTTCATGTTGGCGCTGGAGCTTATCAGACATTGAGCCCAACATATAATATCTGGCCTTATTATCCTCGTCTATCCATTTTTCCAGATATGCTCTCTGTTCAACAGATGGACGGGCTGGTAAGGTGGGAGGGTCCTGGTCCAATACATGGGTTAACTTCTCAAAACCCAAAATAATTTTATAGTTTTTGAGCCAGTCTTTATAATTAGATCTGGTCAATCTATGTGTTCAGGATACATGCTAATGGGTTGGACGCAGACATTTTTCTGTAGAGAGTCAAAGATTCTAGTTAGATATTGTAATTATGACTTGACCAATTTATTTAAAAATTTTATTTTTAAATAAATTAGCTCTCACTATTTTCTCGGATCCCTACACTCCCTCTGTAGATATATGAAAATCTTCATGATTAATGATTTTTAGTGGGTGGTGCAGTCTCACCGACTGACTCATCACCTCACCTAACAGTTATTGGTGATAGGTTAGCCAATGAGTGAACAACTCTTATTCAATGATTCTCTAATCATGGTGCATCCAAACTTGGCCTCTAATTTATGAATCTCATCGTATCCAGAATATTGATCCACTCCTTAATTAAGTCAGACCCACCACTTGCATAGACTAGATTCCTAATTGAGTCTCTCACCGTATCTGGAATATTGAGCCCAACTCATCCTCCAGCCCATAGCATCCAATGCTTAATAGACATGGTTGCGTCTTCCCAGTGCAACTGAGCCACTGTATCCAGTCGAGAACAATCAACCCTGGGAAGGGCCCACACATCTACAATGGTGGAAGACCTCAGACTTAATCTTTTCTTAGGGAGAATTGATTCAGGTCTCATTAAACTAGACTTATCATAGTCATAACAATTATGACTAACCTAGTGGCATGGGTTAGCTCGGATTATTGACCACCTCAAATCAGAACTGGGTTAACAGATATGGCCAGGTAAGTGAGACCGGTGGAAGGGATATGCATTAACTCGTACAAGAATGCATTCAGGTTGAGTAGCTCCCAATTAAAATCAGTCGGTCGTATGTGCCAAACTTACCTTAGACACCAAATTATTGAGCCAGAACCAATTGGATTAGCCTACAATCCAGACTCTAACCTCCGAGCCTAATTAGGTCTTGCTTGATTGTGACTCGATCTTGACCCAGACTTAATCCTATTAGGCTAGTCAATTTAAATATTGTTGATCCCATCTAACCAACTCTTGATTCGGTTTGATCAACCGCTTAGACCTAATTGAGCTACACAAGCCCGAACCCAGTATTATGAATATATCTTAGATCTAAAATTCTCAATTTTAGACCTAATTTATATTTCATAATCTTAATTCTTAATTAAGTAGGGTTCATAAATAAAATATACACAATAAATCCTAGGATTTCAGGATCTAGGGTTGTGTAGAAAGTAAGTTTTGGGTTTCTGATTAAGGACGAATGCATAGTACCCCTACACATCATAAGAATATCCCATCGGATGGGAGGAGAGGGCCTTTAAACTCTTCTTCATTCTTATGATCAGACGGCCAAGAGGAATGCTTTAATCAGGAACATGTAATACTACAAAATAGTTTTAGATCTATATCATATGTCTCATATACAAATTAGATCTAATCATGACATATTTTGCATACATCTCATGTATCAAATCATGCATATTTTTAGATTTAAATTATCTCATAATAATCTAAAAGATTAAATTTAAATTGATCTTATCAAAATAAACTCTAATCTAGACAACTATGTAGAATTATTCTACAACTAGTCTAGACATGCATCAATCATATCTCATATGATGTTTAAAATTAAATAATTTTTATTTACTATTTTTTAAATATTATTATAATAATTATAATATCAAAAAATAATAAATAAATAGATCTAAAATATGATTTAATCAAATTAAATTATAAACATGCAAGACTATTCTATAGAACTATTCTATTTTAGAACTAGTCATGCATATTTTCTAATCTTAGATCCAAATCATTTAATTTTAATTTTTTTTTATTTCAGATCTGATCACATATTATGTGACATTTGAAATCACATATTTTCTAATTATAATAAATTTAAAATTAGATCTAAACACTTTAGAACCATGGCTCTGATACCAGTTGAAGGATAATCCTGATTTTCCGGACCGGGTTCGTTCAGATCTGATCGGATCAAGAGATATATTTCAAAAATTTTTTTCTTTAATCCAAATTAGATCTGAAGTATTTCAAATATGATTGTTATTATTCTAATAATAAAAATAAAATCTAAATAAATTAAATTAAATTTAATTTACCTTGATGTAGGGTAATCCTATTACCCATTGATGATTCGGTAAGCAGCGGAAGGTTTTGGATCGAGCCACGCAAGTGCCTAGCCTCTACTGGTATCCACTTAGGCTGGATTTGGAGATCCTCTTCTTCTCTATCATGTTTCCAAAAATTAGATCTGGATCTGATCTGGAGGATCTTCAAAACACCTTTCAAAGATCAGTAGTTGTCCTTTACAGTAGCGCAGCCCTCTAGCTTTTTGTCGTCTTTCTCTCATCTGGATTGCACCAACTTGGATCCCAAACACCTTTGGGCATGGAGAGGAGAGGGATAAGATTGACTTGGCATGGAGGAGGAGAGGAGAGGCAGCCTTGGGGTGTGGGAATTTTCAATTTCAGATACTCCTTGAGTTAGGCACAGGGTCTTATTTATAGACTGTGCGTGATCCAACTCCTCTTCTTCCCAACCAATCACAATCCTTTGTGAAATCAGATCTAAATCTGATTAGTGGGAATAGAGTCCCTTGGATTTCTCCTTAGATGGTTCCTAAGACCAGTCAAACTTGATTCTTAGGAGAAGTCTAATCGGAATCCAAAAAGGAGATGGAGTCCCTGTCCAATAGGGACTCCTGGGCGCCTCCAGCTTGGGCACATGCCAAGGGTGGCGTGCGTCCTCCTCCTTAATAGGTTCTGATAGGGGGACAAGCCCCCACCAGCTCTCCAATAGGTGTGTGACACGTGGACAGAAGTCAAAGTATCAATGATCAATATTTGACCAGTCAAAGGTCAACTTTTGACCAAAGTCAAAGGACGAGAAATGGTAGGTGACCAAAAATGGCAGGTATTCTCTTACAAAATAAGACAATCCTTTTCTAATCTGGACAAGCTCCAGTCAGACCAAGTGAAAGCCTCTGATTGAGCACAAACTTCTTTGGCTCAGTCAGGACAACTATTTATGATAGCAAAAGAAGAACGTTAGGTTCAATCGAGTGCTAACACGATTTTCTTGAGCCTAATTGAATCTCATTTAGATCAATTGAACTAGATCAGTTCAATTAATGATCACCAGATTCAAACTCTTATTTGTGTGATCCAATTAGGTTTAGTTCTATATGGTAATGGGATATGTCATGATCTCTATCATTGACATCATCGAAACTCCTTTTGATGGATTAGAACTCTTCTGATTCGAACAGCTAGAATGATCGATCATCTAAATCATTCTAATTGCTCCCAAAATCCACCAGTGACACCTAGCAGTATATGGTGGCAACCCATCAGAGCTGAATGCGAACCTCTTGGTGTAGCTACCTATGTGATTAAGTTCTTCTATCTTGAGCCCCGATCAGATTAGGGTTAAGGTGAACTAGTCAAACCCTAGTTTCTGTCATATGATGTAATCATTCGATTCAAGTCCGATGTGAAAACCTAAATAGAAACTCTTTCTATTATTTCACTCTACCATGGCCATGGGCTTCTGGACTTGATTCTTATGATCATCATAGGGCTACTCCTCTACCACCGAGGTAGATAGATTCCATCTTGATGCAATCCAGTTCCTACAATGAACATGCTATAGCCAACATACACCTCAGGGTTCGTATGGCTAGGAGACTGAGTTATGGTGTAGTCAAACTATAACACCCTCAAGGTGAACTATCGATGCATCTCAGGTCAAAGAACCAGACACACTACTGCAGCATCGAGTCAGTCATTGACGAGAAGGTAGACTTCCTAATGACTACTCGAGGTGGTCATGCTCAGTGCTCTCATTCTCTAACGAGTATCTATACTCTCGCTCTGGTGTCTCCACACCGTAGACTCAAGACTCATCTACTAAAGAGAAGCGATTGGACACCAACCTTTTGGATCAATCACCATCCTCGTGATGATCCTATGGTCGGAAGCATTTTATGAGTTAATAATAAATATTCATGTCTTAAATTTTTAATTCTTGAAAATATGAATTATCATTATCATTAACTCAAAGGATGTATCACAGACACTAAATATACATATGTGATAGAAAATAATCCATTTTATTGATAATAGTCAAAATTATAATTTTGCCCCTAGAAGTGTATTACAAGTGTCAGCCAATTCTGGCTTCTAAGGCACATATACCTAACAAAAAGGAGGATGCCTCCTATCAGGTTTAGGATGTGTAAAATCTAAAAAAATCATAAAAAAAAGATTAGAAAAAAAAGAGAAGGTGTGGAGGTTTGGGGCACCAAGTTTCTTGAAGAAAAGATCTTCATCAAGACATCAAATGTTGATGTCTTGAAAGGACAAAGATAAGAGAAGATTATCTTCTTTTTATTTTTCTTTTAAGTACTTTCCTCTTATTTATTTTATATAACTTTTATATGATAAAAACTTGAGAGAGAGAGAGGAAGAGAGCATGGGAATCTATGCTCCAAGGTGTTGGGGTATAGTGATCTTTTTGGACATGATCTGATCATGTCCTGATGAGAGAAAAAGAAGAGAAGATCTTCTCTTAGGATTTATTTGAGAATCTTTCTTCTCCATAGTTTGTAAGATTTTTCTATGAGAAACATTAGAGAGTGTGAGATATAGAAATATGAAAAAGGTCTAGGAGAGAAGGTCTTTCCTTATCCTAGCATAAGGATGTTTTTAGGACATCAATCGTCGATGTCCTGAAAGAGAAGATTTATCTTCTCTTAGGATCCTTTTTTAATGTAATTTATTTTTGATTTTTGGAAGATTCAAAGGTTGAATTTCTTTCTTAATTCTTCTCATATTCTTCATCTCTTGGAGTGTCCAAGAGATCCGAAGAATAAATTTTAGATTAACCATCCGGAGGGTTCCACGAGAAGCTAGCACTTCGAGCGGATCTTCATTCGATGAACCTTCAATTTTCTTGCAGTCTCGTGTGGATTATCTGTAGAGGTCAGATGCATGTGCGGCTTCAAAAGCAACAATGATAATCAATCGTGGAATTCTCAACCTGCGTAAGGTAAGAGATTTGATCTCTTCTCTCATCTAGATGTGATCTAGGTTTCAGATCTAGAATCATTCTAGATCTAGGATATGGATTTGATCAATACCAAATACTTTTATTTTCAGATTTAGAATGTATTATGATATGTTATAAATCATAGATGTAGGATTTAGTAATTAGATTATAAGCATTTATAAATTAAATTATTTAATTTACAACTTTTGCTATGTTATATTTCAAAAATATTTTAAAATTCATGCATGAAACCCTGCATATTTTCTAACACTTATGTATCTAAGGAGGTAGATATGCTTGTATATATGTAAGTACATACATGCTAGTGCTGAAGGGGCTTTCATGGTATTGGATTCGGGCTTCCTAGCACTCAAAATAAAAGGTCTATTGATCTTGCATCAATAAATTTTTATCTATTCTCTAGATCCCAAATGTATAGGCTTCTAATATATGAAGCATGCATATGCATATAAGTTTTAATACATGAACACAGTATATCCAATACAGAATATACCAATAATGACCTAACCAGTTTGGCTAGATAAGTTGGTTGAACATAATCCATATTAAGTTGGCTATTAAAAGGGTTAATTTGAGTGATATCATATTGGTTCAAAGTAGACAAATGGACATGATAAATCAATATCTTCAACCCCCCAATCATTTTATTGATTAAACCCAATGTCCAATCATGGTCTACAGTTGGGCTTGGTCCCTATCTCCATAACATGAACCGATCTAGTATGACTGAACCCAAGCCCAAGTGAAACAAACATAAATAGGTAGTATAGAAAACAAACGGTGATGAGCAAAATTATAATTTAAGTTCCTGCAAATTGATCACATCACAACATCGCATTGTATCATTGCCTGCGGCATCAATCATTGCCAAGGAGCACCACAAGTGGAGGAGGGATGGCTCTGACATGGGTAGCAACACCGTCGATGGCTGGCGAGGCTCCAGCGACAAAAGGCCTGGACTTCTGTGCCTCCATGGATGACACCTAGTACACGGTATGGCTTCGCTTGGAGGGGGAGGGAACCATCCACATCATTTTATTGCATAAATTTTTTTGGATTACTATTTAGTCTTTGTTGCTTTTGCTTATCGTATTGCATAACGATAGACCCATCAATTGATTAGTGCACATAATTTATGGCATCCATACATTTATATATTTTTGTATAGATGAAAGAATTATTTATAATGATTAATTAATTATCCAATTTGGATAATTTAAAATTATAAATAATTTTATAGATAATTTTAGTAATCAAACGATATGCTGAGGGTTCAAAAAAAATTTTAACAACATTTTTTCTTTTGTTCTCCCTACTGAATGGGATAGGAGAACTAAAATAAAAATGATGCCAAAATTTTTTTTGATCTCTATTGTGCATCGTTTGATTACTGTGATGAACCTATAGAATTAATACAATTTCTAAATGAGATAGGATCTATTTTTACCTATTAGTTGATGATAGGATGCATTTATTGCATATCTAAAAATGATATTTAATATATTTTTATTTTTTCAAATATTTATTTATAATATATCTAAAAATAATATTTAATATATTTTTATTCTTTCAAATATTTATTTATAATATATTGGTATATAATGATGTTTAATGCAAATAATATTTTTTGTTTATAATGTATTAGTATCTAAAAATAATATTCAATGCAAATAATATTTTTTGTTTGCCTATGTAGTAATGTTATGAACTCTAAGCATTGATATGCATGCATAAATTATGAGCAATTATTATCAAATTATCTTGATATTATTGTATTGTATCTCATATCCACACATGATTTAATTATAGTATCATCATTTTTATAATGGATAAGGGGTGCATGAAGTTATGTAGGCTCTTGCCAGAATATGAGGCTAGACTTCAAAAATTTTTTGATTCTGCTATAAAGAAATTTGGGGACTATAGACTTATTCAATATCCTTGTAAGAAGTGTATGGGTGGGCCTTGGCTATCTCGTCAAGATATAAATGATCACCTCATTATTTATGACTTTAAACCTAGTTATGAAATTTATTGGGATCAACATGGTGAATGCAAGCCACAATGAGGCGATCAACATGATGAGAGAGTGGAATAAATGATTCTTGATATCTTTTCATTTATTGGCCAAAATGATGGTGCATCTATGTCCATTCCTGATCCGATGGTTGGTGGAATGATAAATAGTGAAAATATGGAGAAGGTCTATAAATTGATGGAGGATGCTAATATTTCATTATATCCCAGATTTGAAAAGATGATAAAGCTTGAGTTCTTAATTTGGTTATATCATACAAAATACTTGTTCAGTAATAATGGAGTGAACAGTATACTAGAGCTTTTAAGGGATATTCTTTTGGATAATGCACCAATCTCGAAGAATAATTATGAGGTATCGAAGATTATTGAACACTTAGGCTTTACTCACATAAAGATACATGCATGTCCTAATGATTGCATACTCTATTGAGAAGGAGATGCTTATCAAAATGAGTAAACGAGATGCGGTGTATTGAGATGAAAATAGAACAAAGAAGGCACATCAACCCATGTTCCTCAAAAGTTGATATGGCACTTTTCTTTGATACCGAGACTATAAAAATTATTTACATCGGCCAGGACATCGAAGGATATGAGATGGCATGAAGTGGAGCGAACAAAAAATGATGTATTAAGGCATCTAGCTGATGGAAGGCATGGCAAAAATTTAATGAAATACATCCCAACTTTATACAAGAGATACGCAATATGAGGTTGACTTGTCATGTGATGATTTTAATCCATTCAAGCATATGAATACTAACAACAATGTATCGCTAGTGTTTACTCATATTTACAACCTCCCACCATGAATATATATAAAAAAATTCTTTGCTTTCATGACAATGCTCATCCTTAGACCAATGGAGGTATGGAATGACATTGCTGTTTATTTATAGCCTCTTAGTGCCAAGCAAAATAGTTGTAGAGCATTCAAGGTATTCCAAGTTTTGATATTTGATGAATGAGTCCATTTTTCATGTGTGCGGCACTTATATGGACAATAAACAACTTTCTAGCTTATGTCCTAATGTTCGGTTAGAGCACGAAAGGTGAGCTAGTATGCCTAGTTTATGAAAAAAATATTCGATCTAAAAGATTGACACATTGGAGGAGCTTTAGCTTTATGGGGCATCAACATTTTCCTTATCAAAATCATCCATACAAAAAAGATGCACGTTCCTTTGATGGTACTATTGAAGAAGATGAGGCACCTAGTTGGATGTCTGGAAGTGAGGTATTGAGAGAGTTGGATAGTCTCAATATTGAATTTAGAAAAGATGATCCTATTGGTGGTAAGAAGAGAAAGCATCGATCAAAGACAGATGACATACATCTTAATTGGAGGAAAAAAAGTATATTCTTTAACTTGCCATATTGGGAGACAAACTTATTATGCCACCACTTTTTAGATGTTGTGCATATTGAAAAGAATATGTGCAAGCTTCTTTTGGCAATGATCTTGAACATCAAGGATAAGATCAAGGATAATTTGAATTCTTAGTTTGACTTGAAAGAATGAGATATTAAAAGATTACTCCACTTAAAGCTGATAGGGAGAGAATAATGGAGGCTCTCTCATGCATGCTATATTATGAATACCTCCAAATAGTCCATATTTCTTTGTGTGTTGGAGAACATAAAGATCTCAGATGGATACTCAAGCAATATATCAAAGCATGTGAATAGTAAAAATGTGAGACTTGGTGGATTGAAGACTCATGATTATCATGTGTTGACATATGAGTTGATCCCAATAGCTATTCATCATGTATTATCAAAAAATGTGAGAATAATAATTATTCATCTTTGCAACTTCTATAGAGATATTTATGCGAACATGTTACTTAAGAAAGATATGAAGAAAATGAAGACAAGGATGGTGACTATATTACATGATCTAGAGAAGATATTTCACTATCATTTTTTATAGTTATGATGTATTTCAGCATGCACCTTATGAAAAAAATTACACTTGAAGGTCCAGTGTTCTGCCGATAGATGTAACCATCGAGAGAAATATTCAAATGCTGAAATCTTATGTAAAGAATATGAATCACCCAGAGAGATCCATAATAAAAGGTTATTTAAGTTAAGAGTATATAGATTTTTATACCATATACTTAAACAAGCTGGAGATATGTCATAACTAGCCAATTAGAAATCAAGATGATCAATATGAGCCGATTGAGCCTGCATTTAAGTCCATTCCACAACCAGATGGACTTTCCACTTTATATTGCCTCATTGATTTGAGCCTTGAGGAAAGGGACAAGATGCATAGCTACGTGTTGTTCAATTATGATGTCATTGAGTCGTACATAAAATAAGTCACTCAACCTTATTTATTTCTCATTATTTATACCCCATTACACCTAAATTTGTTCTTTTTTTAGCAAACATAAGGAGAGTAAAATACAACGCTTTAAGTATGTGGGTAAAAGGAGAAAATGCATAACAAAAAATTTTTTGAGTGGTTCAAAGATCATATAAGCGAGTACATATTCCTATCTTATATATCCTATTTGAACATATTTACTAATTAGGTGTCATCTTCTTAGGTGTAGAAATTACTGCTCGATGATGTGAGCTATAAATTGGATGCTCTTTCAATGGAATCTAATCATACCATGCATGAATACAAATAGCTTGTCATTAATTGCTACAGGTTCAATATTCACAGCCAAGGTCAAAACATGATAACACAAAATAGTGACATGATGTTAAGTGCCATAACTAGATGTTTTGCCAGCTAGAAGGCTTCATAATTTAGTACAGAGAATCTGAACTATTATGAGATTATGGAGAAGATAGTCATCTTGGACTACTATTCTAAAGAGAAGGTTGCATTGATAAAATACAATTGGTTTGATAACTTGTCCCAGTCAGGGATGAAGACTGATGGGTGTGGTTTTACTCTTGATAACATGCAATGCTATCTTCGCACTGAAGAATCGTATATACTTGCCTCCCATGCTAGTCAAGTATTCTATGTTAGTGATCCCTTTAAGCTTCAATGGGGTGTTATTATGAGGATGGTTCCTAGGCATATCTTTGATAATACTGATGTTGATGATGATGTTGGACCATGCACATAAAGTATTCCTCTAAGATAAAACTTATCTGGTATTGTCGAGATCCTATATATATTTATCAGGAGCGATGGTGATGTCCATATTATAGATGCTAGTAGGCCATGAGTTCAATTGATCAAATAATATAAATATTAGTATTCATTTATTAATGCTCTACTAATATTATTGTTCAGTATGTTATATTTGTTAATGTTTATTAACGTTGCATGTCACAATGGCACCAAAATGCCATCTAGCTTTCACCCCCATCCCTTGGTAGCCTACGTAAAGCTCCACATCTAAACTGCTACCGATATATACTCCATCCACCCCACATTGGCTTTGGGTTCATAGGCACATACTCCTCCCATCGGCACATCTGAGCCTCCATCGGCAGCTATGTTGCCAGCCTATGCATCTCCGGCACATACTTCACCCATTGATCTAGCTTCACCGTATCCACGTCACACGATCCCAGTAAGAGTAGGCTTTCACAATGTCAATTATTTATTTATTTATTATATAGTTATTGCATGCTCTTATATATTTGTAATGTATTTTTATTGTAGGTGCATCATCTAGTAGGATATTTTATGGTCCCACATGTATGCCGCATATGTACAACATCTAGTATCAGGTCATGGTGGAGTACGATCAAGAGGGAAGGCCAGTAGAGAAGACTGCATGGGAGATGCATTTCTTTTTTGAAGTATTTGTGAGGTGGTCCAACATCATTTCCATACTACCCGTAAACTGGCAATTGATGGACACTAGTGTCAGAGACTGAGTGTGAGAGAAGATTTGAGTAAGTATATCTTAATTATATATATATGCATGTGATATATTTATATTATGTTTGATTAGAATAATTTCATAACTGACTTCTGATAACTTTATGCAAAGAAGATACAACTTTCCAGATCATAAGAAGGCTCGAGATATCCAACTGAAGAAGATTGGAAAGTTTTACTGAAACTACAAAGTTAAGCTCCATAAAGGATGGCTAGAGCACCATAGGGACACTGAGGAGGAGCTTGTCCTTTGGTTCTAGGACTGTCCTCCAAGTCAGTAGGAGGGGATGATCCGACATCGGAGGAGCCAAAAGCTTCAAGTTTAATTTATAACTTGAAATTTTTTTATTATACTAATAATTATATTTGATTTTAACTTATATGATTTAAATACCTTTTAGGCTACTTCTTGTCAGAACCAAAAGAACTGGGCTGCTCAGGAGTACACGCATACTCTCAACTGTAACTCTATGGCCAATTGTATGCATAAAAAGGTAATGAATTCTGACCCTTTAATCTATAAGTTATTAAATTATTATTTTTTTATGTATTTCTAATAAGTTGATTGATTGTTATAGCAAATGAGAGAGGAGATGATGCCCAATCATAGCACCATGTTCCAATCAAGTCATATGGACAAGAAGGTCAGGCTGATGAATGCTACGATCGAGAGAACTTTTATAAGTAATAATTGGAGTATAATTAGTATGATTAGTATTATAGCATTTCTTATGAGCTTTTATTTGAATTTGCAATTACAGAAGTATTAGACGCACTTGCAAGCGAGGGCCTGGACACCTCTAGTCTCCATGACGATTTGTCTCAAGTCTTAGGATCTAGGCACTTTAGGAGGATTTGTTGTAGGCCCAAACATATGCCAACGAGCTACTGGTTTGAGGCGAGCATCTCCTCACATACTTCTGGGGTCATCAGTTGAGAGCAGTTTGATGAGACTTTAGCATAGGTAGCTCAGAATCAGGAGCATGCATCTCAAGCTGAGGAGCATGCATCTTAAGCTCAGGAGTGCACAGACCAACTATGAAGTGTCATATCCACTATAGTGACATGGCTCTCTACTCATCTTAAAGCTGATCTTTTGAGCATTTAAGATATATTGACTGGCATTTTAGCTTGAGCTCCTCCAACTCCTGCTCCAACACCTCCAGCTCCTGCTACAAATCCTCTCGATCCTGCTTCAGCCCCTCCCAGTGATAACGAGATGCTTGGAGAGAAGGATTTTCATTTAGCAGATTTTTGATGAATTTTATTTTTATTTTAAAAATATTATAATATAATTTGATCAGTAATATAATTTGAGTATTTAAGATATATTTCTATATTATTATTGAGTTATATTCATGTATTATTATTGAGTTTTATATGCTCTTTTTTGTTCTCTCAAGTTTTAATTTGAGTAATTAATTATTGAACTATATCTATCAAGTAAAAAAAGAATAAAAATGATAAATTTATGATATTTTTTTGCTATTCAATAGTCTATAATAGTGGTTGCATAACCACTACTATAGTTTTGTCAACCACTATCATAGATCCATGCCAACCGTTGGTACAAATGATAAAACAATAGTTACCCAACCACTGCTATAGAATTATAATAGTGGTTGGATAATCGCTGCTATAGATAGATATAGAAGCGGTTCTCAAACCATTGCTATATAGTCTATAGCAATGGATGGGAACCGCTGCTATATCTTATCTATAGCAATGGTTGAGGAATCGCTGCTATATACAAGGTTATAGCAGTAGTTTAATAACCACTACTATACCTAGTATATGGCAATGATTAAGATAACCGCTATCATAAATCTATGATAATAGCGATTGTGGTAGCAGTTGCAAAACCACTATCATAGACTATGATAGTGATTTTCTAGGCTACGGTAGCGGTTCGGACCGTTGCTGTAGCCCTTTTCTGTAGTAGTGCCAACTGACATCGATGGCAATGATTGGTGCTGAAAAATCAAATAAAAAAGCTAAAACTTAGGGAAAAGATTAAATTGAGATAAGGTCTTTCTTTCTAACCAAAATCTGGCGATAGCCAGCCAAAATCAAAGCTCAAAAGAGTTGAGAAAGAGGGAAAAAATTGATCAAAGGATTACAGTCTCTTACCTAGCTTTTGGAGGCATTTTGCCATGGTGGTCGCAACTGGTAGGAAATCATGTTGATGAAAGCTTGGTCAAATCTCCAATGAACTCCAGCAAACTTTGGTGTGGGATCTAGGGGGAGATGGGTGCCTTTAAATAAAGTAAGAGGAGGCATTGAGAATCCTTCTTAGTGTTGGATTTCCTTCGATGAGTTTGGAAGGATGGAGACTTCCGCTAGGAGTCTTGTTCCCTTAGTGCATGTGCAAGCACAAGGTGCATTTTTCCCCCCATTTTGGGCACGAACTATGCTTTTAGGCGTTATTAAATGGACCAGGCCCAACTCTGAAATGAGCTGGAATATTACAAGTTTAGTCAACATGATCATCATTACATGAAACATATGATTTTAATGAAACGATTTCCATGTATACTTTTCTTGTCACGTATCATGCAATATAAATTTGGAAATGGGACAATGGAGGGTATTGTGGAGTATGATGCGGAGGGGAGGCCAGTAGGGGCAACCATGTGGAAGATGCATTTCTTTTTTGGAGTGCTTGTGAGGCGGTCCAACATCATTCTGGTACTATCTATAGACTGGCAATTGATAGATGCTAGTGTTAGGGACCAAGTGTGAAAGAAAATATGGATAAGTGTATCTTAATTATATTTATGTATTTGATATGTTTACACTATATTTGATCAGAATAATTTTGTAACCGACTTCTGATAACTTTATATAGAGGAGGTATGCCTTTTCAGATTATGAGAGGGCTCAAGATATTCGACTGAAGAAGATTGGAGAATTGTACCGAGGCTACAAGGTCAAGCTCTATAGAAAATGGCTCGGGCACCGATGGGACACTCTAGAGGAGCTTGTTTCTTGAATTCAGGATCATCCCCCGAGTTAGTGTAAGGGAATGATTAGGTATTAGAGGAGCCAAGAATTACAGATTTAATTTTTAACTTTTAAATTTTTTAATATATTTAAAATTATATTTAAATATTTTTTAAATACTTATTATTTGTTTAAATATATTTTAGATGGCCTTCTATCAGAATCAGAAGAATCGGACAGCTCAGGAGTACATGCATACTCTTGACCATGAGTTTATGGCCAGTCGTATTTATTGAGAGATAATGAATTCTGATTCTTAGTTTACAAATTAAATTGATATTTTTTTTGTATATTTTTAATAAACTGATCTATTATTATAGCTGATGAGAGGGGGTGATGCCCACCCGTAGCACCATTTTTTGATCCAGTTGTACAAACAAGAAGGGCATATCGATAAACATCGCAATCGAAAGAATTTTTGTAAGTAATAAATAGGATATTAGTATGCTTAGTATTATAACATTTCTTATGATATTTTGTTTAAATTTGCAATTAGAGGGGCAATTAGATGCACTCGTAAGCGAGGACCCGGACACCTCTAGCTCCCATGACCATTTATCTCAGGTCTTGGGGCCTAAGCACTTTGGAAGGATTCGATATAAGCTCGGACATACGCCGACGAGCTACTGATTTGAGGTGAGCATCTCTTCACATGCTTTTGGTATCATTAGTCGGAAGAAGTTTGAGGAGGTGTTGGCGCAGGCAGCTCAGGCTAGAAAGTAGGTTGCTTAGCTATAGGATATCGTGACCGCTATAGTGATGAGGCTCAACATATGTTTTAGAGCTGACTTCATGAGCCTTGAGGACATGTTGGCAAGCATTTTAGCTCTAGCCCCTCTAACTCTAACTCCAGCCCCTTTAGCACCAGTTCCAGCTCCTTCAGCTCGTGCTCCACCTCCTCCCAATGATGATGACATAGATATATATTTAGCAAATTTTTGAATTTTTTTAAAATATTATAATAAATTTTATTCAATAATAATTTAAGCATTTTAGAAATATTCTACTATTTATAATATTTTTTATATTATATATTGAACTATATTTATTAAATAAAAATAAAAATAAAAATAAAAAAATTTTTATTATTCAAAATCTATGACAGTCATTGCAAAATTGCTGCTGTAGGCATGCCAACTGCTGTCTTTGCAAAACTGCTGCATTAGATCTATAGTAGTGGTTACGGAATCACTGTTATAGATAACCTATGGCATCAGTTGGTGAACCACTGCCATAGAAACCTATGGTAGCGGTTGGTGAACCACTATCATAGAAGCTATTGCAACAGTTCATAAACCACTGCCACAGATTCTCTATGGCAGCGGTCCATCAACCGCTACCATAGGTCTGAACCATTGCCATAGAGAATCTGTGGCAGTGGTTTATGAACTACTGCTAAAGCTGGTCAATGGTAGTGGTTTCGATAACCACTGTAAAAATTGCTACCATAGTACAGTGACGGTGATAGTAGCAGAGATTAAAGAACCACTGCCATAGATTATGGCAGCCATTTTTTGAACTACGCAGAGGTTGTAAATCATTACTGTTGCCCCTTACTATAGTAGTTGAAGGAAAAAGCCTTATTTTCTGAGTCAGATTCCTTCAAATCTGATTGGATTAAGAAGGATATTTCAAAAAAATTTTCTTTAAGATCCTAATTAGATCTAAGGCTCCTCAGATATGATCTTATTGATCTGATAATAAAAATAAAAAATAAAAATTAAATCTAATTTAATTATACCTTTATTTTGGATAATCCAATTATCCTATGATGATTCCGATGTTTGCTTGAGGTTCTAGATGTAGCCATGCAAGCGCCTGACCTCTATCGGTATCCACTCAGACAGGATCTGAAGATCTTCTCCTTCTCAATCAATCCTCCAAAAATTAGATCTAGATCTGATCTTGAAGGTCTTCAAAATTTTTTTTGAAGAATAGTCATTATTTCTTGCAGCAGTGCTACCCTCTTCCTTTCCTGATGCCTTTCACTTGCTTGGATCGCACCTTACTCGTGCACAAAACCTCTTAGGTGTGGAGAGGAGAGAGAGAACCAAAGGGTGACATGGAGAAGGAGGGAGTGAGGCTTTGTAGCATGGGCTAAAGGTAGAAGCATTTAATTCTAGGTATAGATAAGATTTATATAGACCCTACTGCGCCATACAGTGCCACATCATCCCGACCAATCACGGTCCTTTGCATAATTAGATCTAAATTTGATTGGTAGGATGATATCATTTGATCCTATCAGATGAGAGACCCTCAAAATCCTCCTTAGGTGGCGCCAAGACTAGGTCAAATAAGACTTCTTGGCGCCACAGAGTTTAATCCTCTGAAGCAACCGGAGTCCCATCTGTATGGGACTCCATCTTTTATCCTCACAGGGCACACATCTCCCTAGGCATGCACCCACTTTCTGTCTGCATTTTAGTAGGGAGACAAGGCCCCAGGTACTCTTCTATGAGCACATGACACATGGGCAGTGTCTAAGTGTCTAGGATCAATATTTGACCAATGTCCGAAAATAAGATTTAGTAGGTGATTGAAAATGGCAGATGTTGTCTTAAATTTATCTCACAAATTAAGACAACCCTTTTTTGACCTAGACAAGCTCCAGTCAGACCAAGTAAAGGTTCTTGAGTGAGCCCAAACATTTTTGGCTCAGTTGAGATAATCTTTAATGATTATTAAAGGAGAACATTAGGTTCAATCGTATGCTAGCATGATTTTCTTGAACCTAATTAAATCTTATTCAAATCAATTGAACTGAGTTAATCCAACTGATGATATTCAGATCCAAATTCTTGTTTGTGTGATCCAATTAGGTTTAGTTCCATATGGTAATGAGATATATCATGATCTCTATCATCGACATCATCGAAATACCTTCCAATGGATCAGAACTTTTTTGATTCAGACAACTAGTATGATTGATCATCCAAATCATTCTAATTACTCTCAAAATTCATCAATGACACCCAGCAGCATATGATGGCAATCCATCAAAATTGAAAGTGAACCTCTCGGTGTAGTTACCTGTGTGATTAAGGTCCTTAATTTTAAGCCCCGATCGGATTAGGGTTAAGGTGATCTCGTCAAACCCTAATTTTTGTTATATGAATTAATCATTCGATTCAAGTCCAATGTGAAAATTCTAATAGAAACTCTTTCTATTATTTCACTCTATCATGGCCATGGGCTTATGGACTTGATTCTCATGATCATCATAGGACTGCTCCTCATCTACCGAGGTAGATAGATCCCCTATTGGTGCAATCTAATTCCTATAATGAACATACTATAACCAACATACACCTCAGGATTCTAAATAGCTAGGAGATCGAGTTATGATGTAGTCAAACTATAACACCCTCAAGGTGAACTGCTGATGCACCTTAGGTCAAAGAACCAGACACACCACTACAGCTTCGAGCCACTCATCAATGAGAAGATAGACTTCCTCATGACTGCTCGAGGTAGTCACGTTCAGTGCCCTCATTCTCTATTGAGTACCTATTCTCTCACTCCGATGTCTCTACACCATAGACTCAAGACTCATCTATCCAAAAGAAGTGATCGTACACCAACCTTCCGGATCAATTACCATCCTCATGATGATCCTACTATCGAAAGCATTTTATGAGTTAATAATGAAAATTCATGTCTTAAATTTTCAACTCTTAAAAATATGAACTATTAACACAAGGGATGTATCACAAACACTTTCAAATACAAAGTATAATAGAAAATAATCTATTTTATTATTTATAGTTAAAATTATAATTTTATTCTTAGAAGTGTATTACAAGTGTCAGTCAATCTGGCTTCTAGGGCACACATATCTAACAAACTCCTACTTGATCTAAAACCAATTGGCTACAAATCTAAGTCCCATCTTTTCAAGGTGGGCTTCGATCTTCTACTAGCCCAACGGCTTTGTAAGTGGGTCTACTGCATTATCTGTGGAGTCGACTCTCTTGACCTCGATGTAACCTTTCTCAAGATAATCACATATGAGGTGGTATCGCCGCTCGATATGCTTGGATTTTTGATGAGAGCTTGGCTCCTTAGCAAGGGCTATGGTGCCATTATTATCGCAGTATAGAGGAATGGCATTCGATGGCATCACTCCGATCTCTATGGTGAACTTCTTGTACCAGAATGCCTCCTTCATAGCTTCTGACGCAGCGATGTACTCTGCTTTCATGGTGGAATCTGTTATCATTGTCTGCTTGAAACTCTTTCAACTGACAGCACCACCATTACACACAAACAAACTCCCAGATGTTGACTTTTGATCATCTATATCGGATATAAAATCTGAGTCTGTATATCCCTGGACTTGGAGTTCTCCATTACCAAAAACCAACATCATATCCTTTATTCTTCTCAAGTACTTAAGGATACATTTCATAGAAGTCCAATGTTCTTCACCTAGATTCGACTGATATCTGCTCGTAACACTCACAGCATGGGCTATATCAAGTCGTGTACATAACATGGCATACATGAGGCTCCCTATTGCTGAAGCATAAGGGATCTTGCTCATGCATTCAATCTCCTCAGGTGTATTGGGACATATTTTCTTAGAGAGATGAATGCCATGTCTGAAGGGTACCAATCCCCTCTTGGAGTTTTTCATGCTAAACCTCTTTAGCACTTCCTCTATGTACATCTTTTATGTAAGACCTAGCATCCTACTCGCTCTATCTCTATAGATCTTAATTCCTAGAATGAATGATGCTTCTCCTAGGTCTTTCATGGAGAATTCTTTAAATAACCACATTTTAACTATAGTCAACATGGGAATATCATTTTCAATAAGAAGGATATCATCCACGTACAATATGAGGAAGACAATAGCACTCTCATTGATCTTTTTGAAAATACATGGTTCCTCCTCGTTCTTGATGAAATCAAATAATTTGATCACATTATTAAAATGAGTATTCCAGCTCGGAGATGCTTGCTTAAGTCCACATATGGACCTTTGCAGCTTGCATACTTTATGATCAGCATCACCGGATGTGAAACCTTGCAGCTGTTCCATATAGATATCTTCCTCAAGATATCCATTTAAGAATGTCATTTTTACATCCATTTGCCATATTTCATAATCGAAATAGGCTACAACAGCAAACAATATGCGAATGAATTTTAGCATGGCTACTGGCGAAAAGGTATCCTGATAGTCAATTTCTTCGTACTGACTATACCCTTTTGCCACTAATCTAGCTTTGAATGTCTCCACATTCTCATCTGCACCAATCTTTCTCTTGTAGATCCTTTTACACCTAATAGGTACTATACCTTCAAGTGGATCTACCAAGATCCAGACTTGATTTAAGTGTGTCAAGTCAATTTCTGACTTCATTACCTCTAACCATTTCTCGAAGTCGATATTTGATATTGCCTCATCATAGATTTTGTGATCATCATCATGAACCCCATTATCTATGAGGAATATTTTCTCTACTTCCTCTGAAATGGTACCTAAGTACCTCTCAGGAGGACGAAAAATTCTTTCTGATCTACGAGGTGGAGGAGGTAGTGATTGTATTAGCTCAACCTGATTTGGTTCCATAGGATCCTTAGCTCGTTGCTCTTGGGAGACTTTCTCCTCGAGCTTGATCTACTTTCCAATGCCACCATCTTGAATAAACTATTTTTCAAGAAAGATGGCATGCCGACTCACAATCACATTGTGGTCTTCTGGAATGTAGAAATAATATCCTAATGACTCTTTAGGATATCCTATGAAACGAGCTCTAAAGGACCTATAGTCTAACTTACCGGTTGTTGTCTTTTGACATGATCTGGACAATCCCAAATTCTGAGATGACTCAGACTTGGTTTCTTACCATGTCATATCTCATACGGTGTGGTAGGAATATTTTTGGAGGGAACCCTATTCAGTAAATATATTGTAGTTAACAGACTATGTCTCCAAAAAAAATAGAAAAGTCAGTGAAGCTCATCATGGATCAAACCATATCTAATAGGATTCGGTTCCTCCATTCTGAAACTCCGTTGACTTAAGATATTCTAGGTGGAGTCCATTGAGAGACTATGCCATATTGCTTGAGATAGTCTAGGAATTTTCGACTAAGGTATTCACCTCCTCGATCTGATCGAAGAATCTTAATGGGTCTTTTAGTTTGCTTTTCCACTTCATGTTTGAATTCCTTAAACTTTTCAATGACTTCAGATTTGTGTCTCATAAGATATACATATCCATATCGAAATAAATCATCGATAAAAGGTTATGAAGTAGAAAAAGTTGCCTCTAGCCGGCACATCTAATGGGCTGCACACATCAGTATGTACTAGGGCAAGTAGATCCATGCCCCTTTTTCCATGTCCTATAAAAGGAAGCTTAGTCATTTTGCCATGAAGACATGATTCACAAATTGGATATGACTCGAAAGTCAACGGACTCAATAGCACAGTTTTTTCTAATTTGTTAATCCTATCTTCTGCTATATGACCTAGCTTTAGGTGCCATAGATACCTATTGTTTGAACTATCCCTTGGTTGTTTTGATCTTATGGCATTCACATTTTGCTCGATATTAAAGATAGATACATCAATATGTAACTGGTAGAGACCGTTAATAAGGAAACAACTTATAATTTTATTTCTTTCATAAAGAATATTACAATGATCCTTAAGAAAACTAATTACATAGCCTTCTTGTGCTAAACATGAAATAGAAATCAAATTTCTGCTTGCAGCAGACACATAATAATGATCCTTAAGTACTAAATCTAAGCCAGATGGTAGTTGAATAGGATAGATTTCCACGACCACAGTAGCAATCCTTGCTCCATTTCTGACGCGTAGGATCATCTCACCATCCCTCAACTTTCTGCTATCCTCAAGACCCTGCATGGAAGTGCACAAATGAGCACTAGAACCAGAGTCAAGTACCCAATTGGATGTAGAAAAAATCGTAAGGTTAGATTCAGTATCGAGCATACCTTTAGAAGGACCTATCTTCTTCTTATTCTTCAGGGTGGCTAGGTATGTAGGGCAGTTCCGCTTCCAGTGACCGTCAATATTACAATGAAAACACTTTTCTTTGTCAACAGCCTTCTTTTTCAACTCTGCCTTCTTTTTCTTTCCATCTTCTACTTTTTCACAGATTTTTTTTTCTTTTCAAAAAATTTTCTCTTGGAAGAAGTCTGTTCCATAGCAAGTATTGAGCCTTTAGAATCTTTCATAGAAAGCTCAACAGTAACCAGCATATCCATAAGCTCGGCCAGAGTATTCTGAAGTTTATGCATATGGTAGTTCATGACGAACTACCCATACGCATCAGTCAAGGATTATAGAATTATATCATTCTGTAGATCCTGGTCTAACTTCACTCCGAGCTTTTCAAGCTCTTCCAAATCCTTGATCATCATCAGATAATGATCTTGGACTGACTGCCCATCACGCATTTTAGCCTTAAATAGTCATTTAGTGACTTGATATTTGGCTGCGTAACTCTGTTCACCAAACAACTTTTGCAGGTGAGCTAACATTTGGTAGGCAGTCTTGATATCTTCATGTTGGCACTGAAGCTCATCAGACATTGAGCCCAATATGTAGTATCTGACCTTATTTTCTTCATCCATCCACTTATCAAGAGACGCTCTCTGTTCAACGGATGGATGAGCTGGTAAGATGGGGGATCCTGATCCAATACATGAGTCAACTTCTCAAAATCCAAAATCATTTTGAAGTTCTAGAGCCAATCCTTGTAATTGGATCCAATCAATCTATGGGTGTCCAGGATACGGGCTAGTGGGTTGGATGCAGACATTTTTTTTTTCTATAGAGAGTCAAAATTTCTAGTTAGATTTTATAATTAAGACTTGACCAATTTATTTAGGGGTTTAATTTTTAAACAAATTAGCTTTTACTATTTTGTCGGATCCCTACACTCCCTCTGTAGATATGCAAAAATCTCCACGATTATTGATTTCTAGTGGATGGTGCAGTCCCACCAACTGACTCGTCACCTCACCTAATAATTATTGGTGATGGGTTAGTCAATGAGTGAACAACTCTTGTCCAATGATTCTCTAATCATGGTGCACCTAGACTTGGTCTCTAATTCATGAATCTTACCATGCCTAGAATATTGATCCACTACTTAGTTAAGTCAAACCCACCATTTGCACAGATTGAATTCCTAATTGGGTCTCTCATCGTATCCAAAATATTGAGCCCAATCCATCATCCAGCCCATAGCATCCAATGCCTAATAGACATGGTTGCATCTTCTCGGTGCAACTGAACCACTATGACCAGCCGAGAATAATCAACCCTGAAAAGAGCCCGCACATCTATAATGGTGGAAGACCTTAGACTTAATCTTTTCTTAGGAAGATTTGATTTAGGTCTCTTTAAATTTGACTTGACATAGCCATAACCATTATGACTAACCTAGTAGCATGGGTTAGCTCGTATTATTAGCCACCTTAGATCAGGATTAGACCGATAAATATGGTCAGGTAAGTGAGATCGGTGGAAGGGATATGCCATTAACTCGACAAAAATGCATTTGAGTCGAGTAGCTCCCAATTAAAAATCAGTCGATGGTATCTGCCAAACTTACCTTAGACATCAAATTCTTGAGCCAAAATCAATCAAGTTAACCTACAATCCAGACTCTAACCACTAAGCCTAATTAGGTCTTAACTTGATCGATCACTCATGTGACTCAACCTTGATCCAGACTTAATCCTATTGGGCTGATCAATTTAAGTACTTTTGATCCCACCTAACCAACTCTTAATTCAGTTTGATCAACCGCTAGACCTAATTGAGCTACCCAAGCCCGAACCCAATTTTATAAATATATCTTAGATCTAAAAATTTTTAATTTTATATCTAATATATTTTATAATCTTAATTCTTAATTAAGTTTAGGGTTCATAAGCAAACATGTATATAAAATTCTAGAATTTCAGGATCTAGGATTTTGTAAAAAATAAGTTTTTGATTTTTGATTAAGGG
Source organism: Cocos nucifera (assembly GCA_006176705.1). Classification (NCBI taxonomy): domain Eukaryota; kingdom Viridiplantae; phylum Streptophyta; class Magnoliopsida; order Arecales; family Arecaceae; genus Cocos; species Cocos nucifera. Next base: position 44,403 of record QRFJ01000559.1, read on the forward strand.
CGAACTCACAGCACCCCTACATACCATAAGAACACCCCATCGAATGAAAGGAGAGGGCCTTTAAACCCTACTTCATTCCTATGACCGGACGGTCAAAGAAAATGCCTTAATCAGAAGCATGATAAATTTACAAAACTAGTTAGATCTACATCATATATCATCTATATAAAAGTTGATCTATCTAAAAATATATTTTGCATACATCTCATGTATCATATCATGCATATTTTTAGATCTAAATTATATTATAAATATTTAAAACATAAGATTCAAATTTAATCATATTAAATTAAAATTTATTTTAGATAATTTTATAGAACTATTCTACAACTAGTCTAAACATGCATCTATCATATCTCAGATGAACAAATTAAATAAATTTATTTTTTATTTTTTAAATCTAATTATAATATTTATAATATTAAAAATAATAAATAAATATATCTAAAAATTATAGTTAATTAAATGAAAATTATGATTATGCTAGACTATACATAGAATAATTCTATTCCTAGTCTAGTCATGTATCTCATACATCTTAGATCTAGATTATTTAATTTTTATTTTTTAATTTTAAATCTAATCACATCTAATGTGACATCTAAAATTATTTAATTATTAGATCAAAAATAAATTAAAATTAGATCTAATGAATTATGGAACCTGGCTCTGATACTAGTTGAAGGAAAAAGCGTTATTTTTTGGATCAGGTTCATTTAGATCTGATTGAATTAAGAAAAATATTTTAAAAATTTTTTCTCTAAGATCCTAATTAGATCTGAGAATCCTCAGATCTAATCTTATTTATTTGATAATAAAAATAAAAAAAAATTAAATCTAATTTAATTATATCTTTATTTTGGATAATCCAATTACCCTGTGATGATTTCGATATTTGCGTGAGGTTCTGGATGTAGCCATAAAAGCACCTGAACTCTACTGGTATCCACTCGAACAAGATATGAAGGTCTTCTCCTTCTCAATCAATTCTCCAAAAGTTAGATCTAGATCTGATTTTGAAGGTCTTCAAAATTTTTTTTGAAGAACAACCATTGTCTCTTGCAGCAGTGCCGTCTTCTTCCTTTTTTGGTGCCTTTCACTTGCTTGGATCGCACCTTATTCGTGTCCAAAATCTCTTGGGCATGGAGAGGAGAGAGAGAACCAAAGGGTGGCATGGAGAAGGAGGGAGAGAGGCTTTGTTGTGTGGGCTAAAGGTCGAAGCATTTAATTCTAGGTGCAGATAGGGTTTATATAGACCCTACTGCGCCATGCAGTGTCATATCATCCCGACCAATCATGGCTCTTTGTACAATCAGATTTAAATTTGATTGGTGGAATGACATCATCTGATTCAATCAGATGAGAGACCCTCAAAATCCTCTTTAGGTGGTGCCAAGACTGGGTCCAATAAGACTTCTGGGCTCCACAGAATTTAATCCCCTGAAGCAACCTGGAGTCCCATTTGTATGGGACTCCATCTTTTATCCTCATGGGGCGCACGCCTCCCTAAGCATGCACCCTCTTTCTATCTGTATTTTAGTAGGGGGAGGCATGCATCTTCTTCCTGTCTGCATTCTAGTAGGGGGACAAGGTCCCAGGTACTCTCCTATGGGTGCATGACAAATGGACAGATGTCTAAGTATCCAAGGTCAACATTTGACCAATGTCCGAAAATAAGATTTAGCAAGTGACCAAAAATGATAGGTGTTGTCTTAAATTTATCTCATAAATTAAGACAACCCTTTTTTGACCTGGACAAGCTCTAGTCAGACCAAGTAAAGATTTCTGAGTGAGTTCAAATACATTTGGCTCAGTCGAGATAATTTTTAATGATTATTAAAGGAGAATATTAGGCTCAATCATATGCTAGCATAATTTTTTTGAACCTAATTAAATCTTATTCAAATCAATTGAATTGGATTAATCCAATTGATGATATCCAGATTCAAACCCTTGTTTGTGTGATTTAGTTAAGTTTAGTTTCATATGGTAATGAGATATGTCGCAGAATTTTTCTAATTTAGACAACTAGTATGATTGATCATCCAAATCATTCTAATTGCTTCTAAAATCCATTAGTGACACCTAGCAGCATATGGTGGCAACCCATCAAAACTAAAAGCGAATCTCTCGGTGCAGTTATCTATATGATTAAGTTCCTTTATCTTGAGCCCCGACCGGATTAGGGTTAAGGTGATCTCGTCAAACCCTAATTTTTGTCATATGAATTAATCATTCGATTCAAGTCCAATATGAAAATCCTAATAGAAATTCTTTCTATTATTTCACTCTGCCATGGCCATGGACTTATGGACTTGATTCTCATGATCATCATAGGGTTGCTCCTTATCTATCGAGGTAGATAGATCTCCTATTGGTGCAATCCAATTTCTATAATGAACATGCTATAGCCAACATACACCTCAAAATTTCGAATGGCTAGAAGATCGAGTTATGGTGTAGTCAAACTATAACACCCTCAAGGTGAACTACCGATGCACCTCAGGTCAAAGAACCAGACACACCACTGCAACTTTGAGCCAGTCATCGATGAGAAGGTAGACTTCCTCATGATTGCTCGAGATGGTTACGTTCAGTGCCCTCATTCTCTAACGAGTATCTATACTCTCACTTCAGTATCTCTATACCATAGATTTAAGACTCATCTATCTAAAAGAAGCGATCATACATCAACCTTCTGGATCAATCACCATCCTCTTGATGATCCTACGGTCGGGAGCATTTTATGAGTTTATAATAAAAATTCATATCTTAAATTTTTAAATCTTGAAAATATGAACTATCATTACCATTAACTCAAGGGATGTATCACAGACACATTCAAATATACACTGTGATAGAAAATAATTTATTTTATTATTTATAGTTAAAATTATAATTTTGCTCTTAGAAGTGTATTATAAGTGTCAGTCAATTTGGCTTCTAGGGCATACGTATCTAACAGTAGTGTATGTAGTTGTATTAGTTTATGGATCTCATCATGAACAAATAATTTTAATTTCAAAAAATACCTTGATCCAATCCAATAGAGCCAAAAAAGAAAAAGAAAGGCAATGGAATTGAGTCACCCTATTCACATTTGGATGGTGTCCTAAAAAAGAAGTCCATAGAAACATCCCATTCTACTTGGTTCCAAAATCAAGGTTATCTCTCCACAGCATAAAATAAGATAGAAATCATTTGCAATATAAAACTTTTCCTTTTCAGTGTATGAACAATCAGGCTCTATAAATAACTAGTTGGCAAATTATTTGCAACTTGCAGGAGGTTGCTAGCATCTAGACTTACCATCTAGGCTATATGTAACCCATTTCAATGGATATGACTTTAATGGATATTTGGAAAAATTACCTTTTTGCTAGCTTGATTTAGCCAGTGTTATACATACACCCCTTGTACTAGAGCTGAAACCAGATTGGATATAGAATGGATATCATAATATCTATATCCATATTTATTTTTCTTATGAATACAAATATGGATATGAATATTAGTCAGATGTAAAAAATTCATATCCATATTTAGTTTAAATAGATATAGATACAAATCAAATACTAAAAATATGGATATAAGTTGGATAATTAAATTTTATGACCATAGAATCAAAGATATTATGAAGTGGATAGTAAATCAAATTAATAGACTATTAATATGGTTATATATTTTATCTTAAAGGTTAATAAGCGTAATATAAAATTAAATAAGGTTACAAATAGAATCGGATATTCGGATATATATTGGATAGTTGTCTATCCATATCATTATCCATTTTTTTTTATGGATATAGATATGAATATAGATATTAGTTAGATGCTCTAATTTTTAGCAAAACCTAGATAGATTCAGATATGAAAATGAATCCGAATGGATATTATACGATCCACTTTTACCCCCATCTTGCACTTCAAAATGTTCCACTTAAGTTCTTTAGTTTAATTTCTTTCTTAATCTACCAATCCATCCATTTCCCCTCTAACACCATCAATGGCCTCCATAGGAAAAGGAGTCTTGTGTGACTTCATTTTGTTAACACATACTAGAAGTGTAGAAAAATTTTTAAGAACGCTTAAATTTCATGGTTAAATTTTTGGGAGTGCATTTTATCAACTCATTAATAGACATACTCAATGCACTTCTAATATGCAAGATATTAGGGGCTAATTTATATCTAAGTAGGACAATAATCAATGCAAACTCAAGCTTTTTAATTTGACTTACTCTATGGGCATATGTAATAAAAGAGATTTGCCATTTGCCATATATCTTGTTATGGATGAAATCCACTGATCGGAACCCATCCACCATTGGGATGCACCCAAGGCAATATGGTAGGATCACACCAGATGTAAGCCAAGACCCCCAATTTGACCAGCCATGTGGATGCAGTCTGCGCCTAACACCCACGACTAATAACCTCCACTTAGAAGAAGTGGGAGAGCTCTCTCCAAGATCAAACATGATCTAATAGTTTGTGAAGCTAAGCCTAACAAACCTATAGATTTTGACTAATAGCCTACGGACAGAACTTCTATATAAAATAGGTACGAAGGAGATCCTCAAGTAAAGACGAGTAACTCAAGAGAAAAGTAAACTCAAAAAGGAGGAAGGAGGACTTGCTCTACTTTACTGCTCTCATCATCTTTCTTTTCTCTTCATTGTTCTCAAGGATTTCACTAACTTAAGCATCGGAGGGTTCCTCGCTAGAACACCTTCAACATGTATGGACTTTCTTTGTAGGTATCCTCAGATGTTGTAGATCATGAGTGGCATCCAACTCCAGCCACATTAGCATCTTGCCATTACTTTGTAGCAACACATTCCATATGAAATAATATTTACAAATTTTCAGTTCCAAAGAAAAATATTACTAGCATAATTTCATTGAAAGTCATACTAAAGCACTTAGTATAAGTAAGATGTTAATCCAATGCAAGACTAATCTTTGTTCTGTCCTTTCCTATATGTGCAGCCACTTCAATATTTTTATTAATCAATTAAATATCCCAAAAAAATTCTCCAAGATTCCTTATCTGATGAGTTAAAACAAAGCATAAGCAAGGAAAATCAAAGAGCATACCAATTTTTTAGACTAAATACAGAGAGATAAAATAGCAATCTTTCCTTGAGATTAGCTCCCATTAGCTAGAAAATTTCGGACCATTCTCTCACCGAAGATGCAAAGTAGTGGATGGCAAATGATAGTGTGAGTTTGGGTATATAAAAAATCAATTGAACCTCAAACCTAACCCGAATCAATTTTTTTGGATTAGTTTATATAGGTTTATTTATAATTCGGTTTGATACTAGATTGAGCAAGTCTTGAATTGAAAAAAATTGGTTCTATTTGGGTTTGAGTTTTTCAGAAAACCAACTCAAATCCACCCAACCCAACTTGTTCTATATGTTTGTGTGCGTACTTCAATTTTTCATTTTTTTTTAATATTTTATTTCATATACAAAATAGAAGTTTAATATCTAGACTTAGCCCATCCCATTCAGTCTGATTTATTGATTATCAATCTTATATAGAATAAAATTTTTATATTTAGAATTAGCCCAGCTCATTAAACCTAACCCATTAAACATCAACCTAATTAATTGAACCGAATCAATTTGAATTTCTTGGATCACTTTCAAGTGATTATTATAGATGGTTGGTTCTGGTTTCTATTTTAGACAAAATGATTTAAATCAATTCAATTTCAGGTATATATCCAAAATGGCCCACCCAACCCAACCCAACCCATTACACCCTTAATGAGAGCTACTCAAGAATCAGCGATTGCCATGGAGAGTGAGAGATGTCGACTTATGGGAGAGGTGGTGGGAGACCTTGGGAAATACTTTCTACACCACGAGTAGTCCACTATTTATGGTGATTAGCTAATGCACGCGGAGTCGGAGCATGGCATCCTAAAAAAAACTTTTCCTTCTGGTCTGATTAGTGATGGTAATTACCGCGGGCGTTGCGTACAGGCTAAACCACCTGCGTTGCAGAAAGAATTTCTTGGGGACATCATGAGAAATAGAGCGGCTTCCATTTTGCCGAAGAAAGTGGGTGTCAGCCTGCCAGTAGGCCCTGACATAGAGGCCTGGGCCGAGTGGTCCCAACTATGATTAGGTTACAGCCGCCTGTGGCCATGATGAACTCCAAGTTCATCCGATGGCTGTTGTGAATATCCTGGGAAAATAGGACTCCAAAATTTAGGTTACAGCTGCATGTGGCCATGATGAACTCCAAGTTCATCCGATGGCTGCTATGAATATCCTAGGAAAATAGGACTCCAAAATTTAGGTTACAGCTGCATGTGGCCATGATGAAAAGATCAACTCGTAGGTTCATAAGCTGAGGTTAGGAAGTACAAAAATGCACGAGCCGAAGAAATAACTTTTTAGATTGGAGTAAAACGGAAAGAACAAAGCAAAATAAGAAAGTCAAGGAGAATAAAAGGAAAAAATTTTATTCATAACAAGACCCTTTACAAAAACTCCTGAGGAGCTGAAGAGAACAAAAATTCAAGATAAGTCATCCAGAGGAATATCCAAGAAACTTTAATCCAACTTGGGATATTTTAAAGCTATTTTATCACGAACAGCACGTTTTCTTTCATCATAGACATCCAATACAAAAGAGGCCTTCTCTTCCCTGAATTCTTCAGATGCTCTAAAATCATCAACCACCTTCAAGGCCTTCTCCTCGGCCACTTTCACCAAGAGTAAAGCCTCCGCCTTGGATGCTTCAGTCTTGACGACTCGATCCCTCAGTTCTATGATCTCGGCCTCCAAGACCCCATTAATATCGATCAGGCGAACATTCTCTTCCACAAATTTCTTCAATACCGTCTCGGTGCCCAGAACTTTCTTCTCGGCCTCTTTAGCTCTATTCAAAGTCTCTACAGCCTCTTTGGATAGCTGACCCTATGACTTTCGGAGGATCATGCTTTGAATCTCAAGTTCCGTCATTTTTTTGGAAAGGTCAACGACGTTCTCTATGAACCCATTTAAGTAATGGGTAAGCTACAGAGGCATTGCATGAGGTTCATAAGAAAAAGCTTTAAAGCAAGAAAATAAAAATAAAAAGAACAACAATTTATGACCTCGGCTTACCCGGACAAAGTAGTCAAGAGCTTTTTTTCTCCTCATCTTTAGACGATCAACCAGTATCTCGGACGCGTCAGTTAGGAAAAATAATTTGAGAATACTTCATAGGCCAGCTTATAATCATGTAAGGCTGAACCATCACTATAGACTTTAGTCGGTGTAGTTTCAGAAATACTAGCCTCCTCAGAAATTTTTGGCTCATCTAGTGGAGCCTTTAATTTTGCCACCATGTGAGTTTTTAAAGCATCGGCATTAGCATCAACTGGCTCAGAAAGTACTTCAGGTATTGCGGGCTCACTGGCTCCCTTTCTCCTGAATAATTTTCTCTCTGGAAAAGGCTCGGGGACATCAAGAGCCGGTAAGGCTAAAATGGCCTCGCTAAACAGGCATTCAATGGAAGCCTCATGGCCCTCCTCTAGAACTAAAAGCTCCGAGTCATGCAAAACCTAGATGATCTGGAAGTCCTCAACACTGAGAAGACTAGGCTCTTCGACTATAGGAAATCATGGCACTAGGAGAGGTTCAATTCGAATATGGATAGACCTCTCATCGGCTATACTAACCCTTCTTTTACGATGATCTTTTGAAATCCTAGCTTTAAGAGGACTCTAATTGATTCCTAAAATTCAAAGCATTGACCATCTAACACCAAGTCTACATACTTGAAAAATTTATTGATATAAAAAAAAATAAACACATACTGAAAGAGTTGAATCGATTGATCCCAATATTGAACAGAATCTGCTCGGATAGCGACTCCTTCAACTCTGGAATCATATAACTTCTCAGGATCTTCAGGTCCTGCTCTAAACGTGGACCAAGTGGTGGGTCCTTCAACAGATTCTCCTATGGCTCTCCCAATCGACGAAACTCTAGTCTTCCCTAGAGGTTTGAAAAATAAATAAAAATCTGGTCTTCCATCCAATAACGGTGGAAGGAGCGTCCCGAATAAACTATTTTTCAATGCCGCAATCTTGAATAAACTATTTTTCAAGAAAGATGTCATGTCAACTCATAATCACATTATGGTCTTCTGGAATGTAAAAATAGTATCCTAATGACTCTTTAGGATATCCTATGAATCAAGCTCTGAAGGATCTAAACTCTAACTTGTCCGCTTGTTGTCTTTTGACATGAGCCGGACAACCCCAAATTCTGAGATGACTCAGACTTGATTTCTTATCGTGCCATATCTCATACGGTGTGGTAGGAACGGTCTTAGAGGGAACCCTATTCAGTAGATAAATTGAATTTAACAATGAATGTCCCCAAAGAAAATCAGGAAGGTCTGTGAAGCTCATCATGGATCGGACCATATCCAATAGAGTCTGATTTCTCCGTTCTGAAATCCCGTTGAGTTGAGGTATTCCTGGTGGAGTCCATTGAGAGACTATGCCATTTTTCTTGAGATAGTCTAGGAATTTTTGGCTAAGGTATTCACCTCCTCAATCTGATCAAAGAACCTTAATGGGTTTTCCAATTTGTTTTTCTACTTCATGTCTGAATTCTTTGAACTTTTCAAAAGCTTCAGACTTGTGTCTCATAAGATACACATACCCATACCTAGACAGATCATCGGTAAAGATAATGAAGTAGACAAAATTGCCTCTAGTCGGTACATCAAATGGACCACACACATCAGTATGTACTAGGGCAAGAAGATCTGTGGCCCTTTCCTCATGTCCTACAAAAGGGAGTTTAGTCATTTTGCCTTGAAAACAAGATTCATAAATTGGATATGACTCGAAAGTCAATGGACTTAATAGCCCATTTTTCTCCAATTTGTTGATCCTATCTTCTGCTATATGACCTAATCTCAGGTGCCATAGATATCTGTCGTTTGGACTATCCCTAGGTCGTTTGACATTCACGTTTTGCTTGATAGTTAGAACAGGTACATCAATATGTAGCTAATAAAGATCGTTAATAAGAAAATCATTCACAATTTTATTTTTTTCATAAAGAATGTTAAATGGTCCTTAAAGAAGGTAATCACATAGCCTTCTAGTGCTAAGCATGAGATAGAAATCAAATTCCTGCTAGCTGCAGGCATATAATAACAGTCTTTCAAAACTAAGTCTAAACCAGATGGTAATCAAAGAGGGTATGTTCCCACAGCTATTGCAGCAACTCTTGCTCCATTACCAACGCGTAGGATCATGTCTCTATCCCTCAGCCTCCTGCTATCCTCAAGATCCTGCATGAAAGTACACAGATGAGCACTAGAGCTAGGGACAAGCACCCAACTAGATGCAGAAGAAACCGTAAGGTTAGACTCAATAACGAGCATACTTCTAGAAGGATCTTCCTTCTTGTTCTTCAAGGTTGCCAGGTAAGTAAGGCAGTTTCGCTTCCAGTGGCCGTCGCTGTTGCAATGGAAATACTTTCCTTTGACAGCGACCTTCTTCTTCGGCTCTGCCTTCTTCTTCTTTCCTTCTTCCACCTTTTGCTTTTTTGTAGACTTCGTTTTTTTTTCATAAGACTTTCTTTTGGAAGAAGTTTGTTCCATAGCAAGAGCTAAGCTTTTAGAACCTTTCATAGAAAGCTCATCGATGACCAGCATATTCATTAATTCGATCAAAGAATTTTGAAATTTATGCATGTGGTAATTCATGATGAATTGCCCATATGCATCAGTCAAGGATTGCAGAATAATATCATTCTGCAGATCTAAGTCTAACTTCACACCGAGCTTCTCAATCTCTTTCATGTCCTTGATCATCATCAGACAGTAATCTTAGACTGACTGCCCATCACGCATCTTTGCCTTAAAAAGTCATTTCGTGACTTGATACTTGGCTGCGCGACTTTGTTCACCAAACATCTCTTGCAGGTGAGCCAACATTTGGTGAGCAATCCCAAAATCTTCATGTTGGCATTGGAGCTCATCAGACATTGAGCCCAACATGTAATATTTGGCCTTATTATCCTCGTCCATCCATTTTTCCAAAGACGCTCTCTGTTCAGTGGATGGACGGGCTGATAAGGTGGGAGGGTCTTGGTTCGGTACATGGGTTAACTTCTCAAAACCTAAAACTATTTTGTAGTTTCTGAGCCAATCTTTATAATTGGGTTCAGTCAGTCTATGTGTGTCCAGGATACGTGCTAATGGGTTGGACGCAGATATTTTTCTGCAGAGAGTCAAAGATTCTAGTTAGATATTGTAATTATGACTTGACCAATTTGTTTAGAGATTTTATTTTTAAATAAATTAGCTCCCACTATTTTGTCGGATCCCTATACTTTATCTGTAGAGATGCGAAAATCTCCATGATTAATGATTTCTAGTGGGTGGTGCGGTCTCACTAACTGACTCATCACCTCACCTAACAATTATTAATGATGGATTAGCTAATGAGTAAACAACTCTTGTTCAATGATTCTCTAATCATGGTGCACCCAAACTTGGTCTCTAATTCATGAATCTCACCATATCCGGAATATTGATCCACTTCTTAGTTAAGTCAGATCCACCATTTGCATAGACTGAATTCCTAATTGAGTCTCTCACCATATCCAAAATATTGAGCCCAACTCATCCTCCAGCCCATAGCATCCAATGCCTAATAGACATGGTTGCATCTTTTCGATGCAACTAAGCCACTGTATCCAATCGAGAATAATCAACCTCGAGAAGGGCCCGCACATCTACAATGATGGAAGACCTTAGACTTAATCTTTTCCTAGGGAGAATTGATTCAGGTCTCATTAAACTAGACTTGTCATAGTCATAACAATTATGACTAACCTAGTGGCATGGGTCAGCTCAGATTATTGACCACCTCAAATTAGAACTGGTTTAACAGATATGACCAGGTAAGTAAGATCGATGGAAGGGATATGCCATTAACTTCAGGTCGAGTAGCTCCCAATTAAAAACCAGTCGGTCGTATATGCCAAACTTACCTTAGACACTAAATTATTGAGCCAGAACCAATTGGGTTAGCCTACAATCCAGACTCTAATCTCTAAGCCTAATTAGGTCTTGCTTGATTGTGACTCGATCTTGACCCAAACTTAATCCTATTAGGCTGATCAATTTAAGCATTGTTGATCCCATCTAACCAACTCTTGATTCGGTTTGATCAATCGCTTAGACCTAATTGAGCTACCCAAGCCCGAACCCAGTATTATGAATATGTCTTAGATCTAAAATTCTCAATTTTAGACCTAATTAATATTTCATAATCTTAATTCTTAATTAAGTAGGGTTCATAAATAAAATATGCACAATAAATCCTAGGGTTTCAAGATCTAGGGTTTTGCAGAAAGTAAGTTTTGGGTTTCTGATTAAGGACGAACGCGCAGCACTCCTACACATCATAAGAATACCCCATCGGATGGGAGGAGAGGGCCTTTAAATCCTTCTTCATTCTTATGATCGAACGGTCAAGGGGAACGCCTTAATCAGGAACATGTAATACTACAAAATAGTTTTAGATCTATATCATATATCTCATATACAAATTAGATCTAATCATGGCATATTTTGCATACATCTCATGTATCAAATCATGCATATTTTTAGATCTAAATTATCTCATAATAATCTAAAAAATTAGATTTAAATTGATCTAATCAAAATAAACTCTAATCTAGATAATTATATAGAACTATTCTATAACTAGTCTAGACATGCATCAATCATATCTCATATGATGTTTAAAATTAAATAATTTTATTTGCTACTTTTTAGATGTTATTATGATAATTATAATATCAAAAAATAGTAAATAAATAGATCTAAAATATAATTTAATTATATTAAATCATAAACATGCAAGACTATTCTATAGAACTAATCTACTTTAGAACTAGTCATGCATATTTTCTAATCTTAGATCAAATCATTTAATTTTAATTTTTTTCTGATTTCATATCTGATCACATCTCATGTGATATCTGAAATCACTTATTTTTTAATTATAATAAATTTAAAATTAGATCTAAATACTTTAGAACCTTGGCTTTGATACCAGTTGAAGGAAAATCCTGATTTTCTGGATCAGGTTCGTTCAGATCTGATCGGATCAAGAGATATATTTCAAAAATTTTTCTCTTTAATCCTAATCAGATCTGAGATATTTTAGATCTTATTCTTATTATTCTAATAATAAAAATAAAATCTAAATAAATTAAATCAAATTTAATTTACGTTGATGTAGGGTAATTCTATTATCCGTTGATGATCCTGTAAGCAGCGAAAGATTCTGGATCTAGCCACGCAAGTATCTGGCCTCTACTGGTATCCACTCGGGCTGGATCTAGAGATCCTCTTCTTCTCTATCACTTTTTTTCAAAAATTAGATCTGGATCTAATCTGGAGGGCCTTCAAAATACCTTTCAAAGATCAGCAATTGTCCTTTGTAGCAGCGCAGCCTTCTAGCTTTTTGTCGTCTTTCTCTCATCTGGATTGCACCAACTTGGATCCCAAACACCTTTCGGCGTGGAGAGGAGAGGGAGAAGATGGACTTGGCATGGAGGAGGAGGAGGGAGGTAGCCTTGGGGTGTGGAGAATTGTGCTACTCTTTGAGTTGGGCGCAGGATCTTATTTATAGACTAAGCGTGATCCAACTCATCTTCTTCCCAACCAATCACAACCCTTTATGAAATCAGATTCAAATTTGATTGGTGGAAATAGAGTCCCCTGGATTCCTCCTTAGATGGTGCCTAAGATCAGTCAAACTTGGATCTTAGGAGAAGTCTAATCAAAATCCAAAAAGGAGATGGAGTCCCTATCCAACAGGGACTCCTGGGCGCCTCCAGCTTGGGCGCACGCCAAGGGTGGTGTGCACCCTCCTCCTTGCCAGATTCTGGCAGGGGGACAGGCCCCCACCAGCTCTCCAATAGGTACATGACACCCTTAGCATACGCCCTCCTCCTTGCTAGGTTCTGGCAGGGGGACAGGCCCCCACCAGCTCTCCAATAGATGCATGACATGTGGACAGAAGTCAAAGTATCAATGGTCAATATTTGACCAGTCAAAGGTCAACTTTTGACCAAAGTCAAAGAATGAGAAATGGTAGGTGATCAAAAATGGCAGGTATTATCTTACAAAATAAGACAATCCTTCTCTGATATGGATAGACTCCAGTCAGATCAGGTGAAGGCCTCTAAATGAGCACAAACTCCTTTGGCTCAGTTAGAATAACTTATTTATGATAGTACAAGAAGAACGTTAGGTTCAATCGAGTGCTAGCACGATTTTCTTGAACCTAATTGAATCTCATTCAAATCAATTGAACTAGATTAGTTCAATTGATGATCACCAAATTCAAACCCTTATTTGTGTGACCCAATTAGGTTCAGTTCTGTATGATAATGGGATATGTCATGATCTCTATCATCGACATCATCGAAACTTCTTTTGATGGATCAGAACTCTTCAGATTCGAACAGCTAGAATGATCGATCATCTAAATCATTTCAATTGCTCCCAAAATCCACTAGTGATACCTAGCAGTATATGGTGGCAACCCATCAGAGCTGAATGTGAACCTCTTGGTGCAGCTATCTGTGTGATTAAGTTCTTTTATCTTGAGCTCCGATTAGATTAGGGTTAAGGTGAACTCGTCAAACCCTAGTTTCTATCATAGGATGTAATCATTCGATTCAAGTCCGATGTGAAAACCTAAATAGAAATTTTTTCTATTATTTTATTCTGCCATGGCCATGGGCTTCTGGACTTGATTCTTATGATCATCATAGGGCTGCTCCTCTACCATCGAGGTAGATAGATTCCATCTTGATGCAATCCAGTTCCTACAATGAACATGCTATAGACCTCATACACCTCATGGCTTCAAGCATACACCTCAGGGTTCCGTGTGGCTAGGAGACCGAGTAATGGTGTAGTCAAATTATAACACCCTCAAGGTGAACTGCCGATGCACCTCAGGTCAAAGAACCAGACACACCAATGCCGCATCAAGTCAGTCATTGACGAGAAGGTAGACTTCCTAATGACTACTCGAAGTGGTCACGCTCAGTGCCCTCATTCTCTAATGAGTACCTATACTCTCACTCCGATGTCTCCACACCATAGACTCAAGACTCATCTGCTAAAGAAAAGCGATTGTACACCAACCTTCCGGATCAATCACCATCTTCGTGATGATCCTATGGTCGGAAGCATTTTATGAGTTAATAATGATTATTCATGTCTTAAATTTTCAACTCTTGAAAATATGAATTATCATTACCATTAACTCAAAGGATGTATCACAGACACTAAATATACATATGTGATAGAAAGTAATCCATTTTATTGATTATAGTCAAAATTATAATTTTGCCCCTAGAAGTGTATTACAAGTGTCAGCCAATTTTGGCTTCTAGGGCACATATATCTAACAACTTCAACCTCGGCCAGAGATAAGATCTCTCCTAAATGATCGAGTCAACCTCAGCTAGAGATAAGATCTCTTCCAAGCCAACCTCGACTGCAAAAAATAAGTTCTCCCCCGAGGAGCTCAACCTTCAACCTCAGCTATAGGAGATAAGATCTTTTTCGAGTTTCAACCTCGACTGTAGGAGATAAGATCTCTCTCAAGCTTCAACCTTGGCTGTAGAAGATAAGATCTCCCTCGAGCGATCAAATCAATCTCGATTAGAAATAAGATCTCTTTCAAGCATCCGAGTCAACCTCGGTTAGAAATAAGATCTCTCCCGAGCTACCAAACCAATCTCAACTGTAGGAGATAAGATCTCCCTTGAGCTTCAACCTCGACTGCTGGAGATAAGATCTCCTCCGAGCTCCACCTTCAACCTCGGCTTCTAGAGATAAGATCTTTTCCTAGCTTCAACCTCGACTGCAGGAGATAAGATCTCTCCCGAGGAGCTCAACCTTCAACCTCGACTGCAGGAGATAAGATCTTCCTCGAGTTTCAACCTCGACTGCAGGAGATAAGATCTCCCCTGAGCTTCGACCTCGACTGCAAGAGATAAGATCTCCCCTGAGCTTCGACCTCGACTGTAGGAGATAAGATCTCCCCGAGCTTCGACATCGACCAAAGATAAGATCTCTTCCGAGCGATCGAGTCAACCTCGGCTAGAGATAAGATCTCTTCCGAGCGACCGAGCCAATCTCAGCTGCAGGAGATAAGATTTCCTCCAAGGAGCTCAACTTTCAACCTCGGCTATAGGAGGTAAGATCTTCCCCGAGCTTCAACCTTAGCTGCAGGAGATAAGATCTCTTCCGAGCTTCAACCTCGACTATAGGAGATAAGATCTTCCCTGAGCGACCGAGTCAGGCTCGGTCAGAGATAAGATCTCTCCCGAGCGCCTGAGTCAACCTCAATTAGAGATAAGATCTTTTTCGAGCGACCGGGCCAACCTCGACTGTAGGAGATAAGATCTCTTCTCAAGCTTCAACCTCGATTGCAGGAGATAAAATCTCCCCCAAGCTTCAACCTTGGCTGCTGGAGACAAGATCTCCTCCGAGCTCTATCTTCAACCTCGACTGCTGGAGATAAGATCTCCTCCGAGCTCCACCTTCAACCTTGGCTACTGAAGATAAGATCTTTTTGAGCTTTTACAGGAGATAAGATCTTCTTCAATCTTGGTTGAGATGAGAGATAAGATCTCTCTCGAACGACCGAGTCAATCTCGACTAGAGATATGATCTCTCCCGAGCGATCGATCTTTAATCTCGACTGCTGGAGATAAGATCTCCTCCAAGCTTCATCTTCAACCTCGACTGTTGGAGATAAGATCTTCCCCGAGCTAAACCTTTAACCTTAGCTGCTGAAGATAAAATCTCTTCCGAGCTTCTATAGGAGATAAGATCTTCTTCAATCTTGGCTGCTAGAGATAAGATCCCTCCGAGCTCCACCTTCAACGTCAGCTAGAGATAAGATCTACTTTCCTAGCTTTCTGTTCTAGAATACTAGCGACATCATCTATTCTGACTGGTCTTCCAAATGTTTCAACCATTGTAGTTCGATCAAGGTGTGCTGAAACGTTTGCCATTTCCTCACTCACCATTGGGAATACCTTCATCAATTCCGGTCTCTCTGCCTCTTGTGGTTTTGATGAGAGTTCATGTTCCTTCACCTCCATGGTGTCAGCACTTCTTCTTAAGGGTTCTGCACTTTGGTTATTCCTACACCCCCTTGCTCGATGACCATAGCACAGACATTTATAGCACTTAACAGGGTTTCTGCATGATGACCTGAAATGTCCCCGATCTCCATATCGAAAACATGCATTCTTTTTAAATGGACATTCCGCCGCTCGGTCGTACCTCTCCCCTTCTTTAACTCTATTCGTGCCGTGTAGATTTCTATTTTGCAATGAATGAGAAAGATCTAGATCAGAGAAAGTTTTGCATGACGTACCTTCTTTGTTGTCGAATCTGGATTTATTTCTGCGCACAACTTCAGCACAGGTCTTTGGTGGATTCCCTCGCTTTCTCCACTTCCAACCACTTTCTGTCACCATAAGTTCTGATGTTCTATAGCACCACCAAGATTTGAGGAGGGCCCTGTTGTTGTGGATTCGGCGAATTACTATAGTCCATCTTCCTCCTATAGCTGGCCGCGGTGGTTTAATGAAGATCATTCCAGTTGTCGTACCTTTCTTCTGCCATTCATCTAAAATCACTATAGGAAATATACTCTCTTGCGAAGGATTTATCTGCAATGAAAAAATTTCGTTGCAAATAAAATTATTAGCAACAAAATTTTTTTCATTACAAATTAAATTATTAGCAATGAAAAAAAATTTTAAAATTTTTTTCATCATAAATAATCAATTATTTATGATGAAAAATTATTTTTCATCGTAAATAATCAATTATTTATGATGAAAAAATTTCATCGCTAATAACTATCATTAATTAATCATTTTAAAAGATTAAAAAGATTGATTATTAGCGATGAAAGTTTTTAGTTGTAAATAATTGATTATTTATAATGAAAATTCATTTTTTATTGTAAATAATCAATTATTTATAATAAAAAACTTCTATCGCTAATAAGCTATCATTAATTAATTATTTTAAAAAATTAAAAAGATTGATTATTAGCGATGAAAATTTTTCATCATAAATAATTGATTATTTATGATAAAAAATTAATTTTTATTATAAATAATTAATTATTTATGATAAAAAACTTTCATCACTAATAAACTATCGTTAATTAATCATTTTAAAAATTTTAAAAGATGGATTATTAGCGATAAAAATTATCCATCATAAATAATTAATTATTTATGATGGAACAAAAATTTTTATCATAAATAATAGATTATTTATGATAAAAAATATCCATTGCTAATATTCCACCGCAATTAGCTTGAGAATATTACATAATTTTATAATTTAAAGCCTATCTTCATCATTCATTATTTAATTGGTTATCGTGCAAGCACCGTCACAAAATATCATCTCGATCTAGTAGCTTTGGCTATGCAAATCGATAAAATTTGATTTCGATAATCACGAACAATCATATGATGATATCATAAATAGAAATCACTAATGGGTTCGAAAACTTACAATGATGATCTCTGTGATATTTATAGTATACTATCAATATTTCACTTCAATCAGATTTAATTATGATAGTCAATTTAGCATGAGATAATTTGGATCATTAAATAAAAAAAAGAATGATCAAAAGAACAAACGACATTTGATTATAAGATAATTTTTTGACAAATGATCTTTGCTATTATTTTAATCATCTATGCAATGGTGATTGTAAAACCTAAACTCCTTGTATATGAATCATCCATATTATGTATATTTTACAAAAGTATAAATATAATTGCTTAAGAACTTTAAGAATATGCATTAGGAGATGTGTAGTTTTAGATAGTTTATATACATGTGGTTTACCTTTTATGATCACCACTATAGAAATGATCAAACTATTAGTAAAAATTATTTATCTAAAAAAACCATCTAATAAACACACGCCAATTAGCATTTTAATCACTCATTTTACATCTAACGATCCAAATTATTTCGTGCTAAATTGACTATGATAATTATATCCGATTGAAGTAAAATTTTGCTAGTATGCTATAAATATCACAGAGATCATCATTATAAATTTTTAAATTAATTAATAATTTCTATCTATCAAATCATCATGCGGTCATTCATGATCATTGAAATTAAATTTTATTGATCTGCATAGCTAGAGCTATCTGATCGAGATGATATTTTATGATGACGCTTGCATGATAATTACTAAAATAATAAATGATGAAGATGAACTTTAAAATTTAAAATCATATAATATTTAGAAAAAAAATAAAAATTTTAATTTTAAAAGAATATTAATTTTTTAAAAATTAAAAAAAATATTAATTAGCTTGCGGGCTAGCTAATAGTGGATGCACTTGCACCCCTTAACCTCATTGCATTGGCCATGCATGGCACATTTTTATCTTTTTTTATTTTTAAAATAGTTCATATTTTTTTATTTAATTTAAAATTTTGATCAAAGTATTTACGATGGATTACTAGTGATGAAAGTTTTCCATTAAAAATAATCTTTTTTTATGATGAAAAATATTTTCATCATAAATAACTAGTATTTATGATGAAAATATTTCATCGCAAATAATCAAACTTTTTTTATGATTTATTCTTTGCAGATTAATAATGATAAAATCTTTTATGATAGAAAAATTAGTCATAAATAATTAATTATTAGCAATAAAAAATCTTTTCCATCGCAAATAACTTATTTTAATATTATTTGAAGAGAAAAAAATTTAGAAAAATATTTGGTGAGAATTATTGGCAATAAAATTATTTATGATGAAATTTTTCATCGTAAATTATTAATATTAGCAACAAAAATATTTTTTTCATGGCTAATAATTATTTTAGTGATGAAATTTTCATCGTAAATACTTTCATCATTGGAATTCTTTAAATATCCCCACCCACTCATGTAAAACCCACTCTCTCTCAGCCCAAAACCCTCTCCTCTCCTCTCTCTATCTCCCTATCATCCTCTCTCTCCCCCTCCTCCTAGGCTTCCACTGGCCGACGACTGCATTTTCCACTGTCGCTATTGTTGCCATCATCATTGCCACCACCATCATCGTCGTCATTGCCGATACCATCGCCGTTGCCACTATGCTTGAATCGATAGAAGATAATTTGATTATGGTTAGTTGCGGGTTAGATTTTTTTTTTTAATTTATTCTTTCGATCTATGGGCCATGTTTGTTGCCGTGCAGTGGTCGATGGCAAGCTGCGGGGAGCGGAGGATGGGTGTCGGCTGCAAGCCGTGCGTGGTGGTTGATGGGCCTGGTGGAGGCTGCTGGTAATAGGAGGTGGAGGGCTGGTGCCATAGGGGTTGGGAGGCCACCAGGGGTGTGGCACTAAGGGGCGGTGGTGACGGGATGGGTGGTGTGAGGCGGAGGGAGGTGCATGGGGCATGGAGCAGCATCAGTGATGGGTTGGGTGGGGGGCCGCGAGTGGTGGGCAGCAGAGGGCACCGTAGGGGGTGGGGGGGTCGAAGGGGGATTGCAAGGGTGGAGGGCACGATGAATACATAGGTGGCACAAGGGCTGGGGGGACCGCAATGGGTGGAGGGCAAAGGGGGGGTGCATGGGGCATGGAGGAGGGGTGGCGATGATGGGGTCGGGTGGGGGGACCGTGGGTGGTGGGTGGCGGAGGGGAGCTGTAGGGGTGGGGGGCCATGATGGGTAATGTGAGCGGCACAGGGCTGGCGGGTCGAGAGGGGGCCACGACGGGTGGGGGGGCTGATGGGGGTGCATGGGGTGTGGAGGGGAGAACGACGATGGCTTGGGTGGGGAGTCGCCGGTGGTGGGCGGCTGAGGGGGGTGGGGGGCGGAGGGCCCATAAGGGGTTTAGTCCTTAGTAATTTTTAAATTTTAATAAATAATAAAAAAATAATATAAAATATAATAATAATAATATAATAAATAATAGTAGTAGTAATAATAATAATAGTAAAATGATAATAATAATAATAGTAGTAGTAATAATAAAATTATAATATTAATAATAGTAGTAGCAGTAGTAATAATAATAGTAATAATAATAGTAGTAATAATAATAATAGTAATAGTAAAAATAGTAAAAGTAAAAATAGTAATAATAGTAATACTAATAATAGTAATAGTAGTAGTAATAATAATAATAATAATAGTAATAATAATAGTAAAAATAGTAGTAGTAGTAATAATAATAACAAAATAATAATAATAATAAATAATAATAGTAATAGTAATAATAATAGTAAAAGTAGTAGTCGTAATAATAATTAAAAATTAGATATCTTTTGTAATTAAAATAGTTAGATTTTTAATTATATTTTTATGCTTTTACTTATTATAGTATAATCTTTTTATTTGTTTAGTTCTTATATTTCATTATGATTATGATTTAATATTTTAATTTTTTATTAATCAAAAATTTTAATTTTTAATGCATATGAACTATCCGATTTGGGATCCGGATCAAGTTTCGATCAGGGATATGATTTGGGATCCTGTCTGGGATTTGGGTCATGATCTGAGTTGGATCTCGATCTGGGATCTAGATTGAGTTTCGATCAGAAATATGAGTCGGGATCTTGTCCGAGATTCGGATCATGATCCAGGTCAAATCTTAGTCTGGGATCTAGTCTGGGATCATGTCCGAGATTCGGTTAAGGATTTAGGTCATGATCATCCAATGGGTCGGATCTCAATTTGGGATTCTGTCTGGTAATGATTTAATGCATGCTTTGATATAATCTTAGACTCCTATTCAAGAGTCGGTCCTAGGGTCCTCAAAACGGACTCTGTGAACGATTCTTGGATGCCCCAATTTGGGTAGTTAAAAAATGCATCAATATTTTATTGTTGTCATAGTATTCTATGTTCTATTATGGAAAATTCCATCATAGTTATCTCGTTTATACTCTGGGTACATATTAGATATGGTTAATATATGATCCATCTATATTGTGACTTGGAGAACTATAGGAAAATGCTGCCAAATTTTTTTTGGATATAGAACAAAGAACAAAGTTGTGACAATAATAAAAGTGATGCATTTTTGA
The DNA here is from genome assembly GCA_006176705.1 of Cocos nucifera. Taxonomy (NCBI): domain Eukaryota; kingdom Viridiplantae; phylum Streptophyta; class Magnoliopsida; order Arecales; family Arecaceae; genus Cocos; species Cocos nucifera. The sequence goes on from QRFJ01000559.1 coordinate 65,564, forward strand.
AAGGGATAGGACCACACCTATTAGGAAGGAGTTGATGGAGTTAGGATTCATGAATCATTATTCTTTGTTGTCAGATGGATATCAACAAAAGTTAGATGAATGTTAGGGGTATTTTCTTGCCTGAATATCGAAAAGGTGTTTGAGATTTTATTAAATTTGCATAGTGTAAGACTGGTAGTGCCAGTCGGATAAAGTATCCATGCAAAAGATGTGTCAATATGGTATATCATCATATATCACTTGTTGAGGAGCATCTACAATATTTTGGTATGGATAAGGAGTATACTTGTTGGATATGGCATGGGGAGGATGATCTGAATGAAGTTGTATAGAATGATGATGATATCGAAGATGATATCGATGCTGCTGAACCTATTGAACATAGTGGTATAGGTTCACTATTAGATGATTTACATCAGGGTGTTAGCTCAAATGTACCTATGAGTGCTAGTGCATCGCAAGGCAATTCTGATCATGAATACAATATTAATGAGATAGAAAAAACTTCTGAACATTTTGCAAAGCTTGTTCGGGATGCACGAGAGCCACTCTACCCAAATTGTGTGAAGTTCTCCAAGTTAGAGTTTTTGATAAAATTACTTCATATTAAAACTATGAATCGATGGAGTCAGGAGTCTTTTAATCAAAATTTAGCATTGATTAAAGCAACTCTTCTCAATGGATCATCACTTTCGAAATCATATACTAAAGCAAAAACATATATGTAGGAATTGGGATTGGCTATATTTCTACACATGCCTACAAAAATGATTGTATATTATTTTACAAGATGAACGAACAAGCAAGTGAATGTCCGCAATGTGGTAAGCCTAGGTGCAAAACTAATAATAGGAAAGAAAAGAAGATACCTCATAAGATTTTAAGGTATTTTTCATTGATTCCAAGACTTCAAAGATTGTATATGTCCACAAAGACAGCTAAAAAAATGAGAGGGCATCATGAACAGTGGGTTTCAGAGAAGAACATACTTAGCCACTTGGTTGACTCTATAGTATGGAAAGACTTCGATACAAAGCATCCACTATTTGTGAGTGACCCACATAATATCCGATTTGGTCTAGCGATAGTTGGATTTAATCCTTTTGATAATTTGAGTACTTCCTACAGCATGTGGCCTATGATGCTAGTTGTATATATGTGTTATCTTAAAAATGTATGAAAGAGCCATTTATTTTTATGTCACTATTGATTCTGAGTCTGAAAGCATCAGGTAATAAAATTGATGTATATCTATGATCCTTAATTGATGATCTAAAGGAGCTATGGGAAAATGGAGTACAAACATGCGATTCTGTTAGCTGAAAAAATTCTAAGTTGCATGCATCAGTTTTATGGACCATAAATGATTTTCCTACGTATGAAAACTTATCTAGGTGGAGTACCAAGGAATATCTGACATGTCCAATATGCAATAAGGATACATCCTCCTTATATTTAAAACATGGAAAAAAATTTGCTTTATGGGTCATCGACGGTTTCTACCTGCTAATTACTCTTGAAGGACTCATTATAACCAATATTTTGATGGTAAGTCTGACTGATGTCTACCACTTAAGGAGTTAAATGGAGTGGAAGTTTTAGAATAACTTGAAGCCATTGGAAATATGAAATTTGAAAAAATATCGGATACTCATAAGTGAAAGCATACTGAAACTGAGCTGAATTGAACGAAACGAAGCATATTTTTCAAACTACCATACTAGAAGCAATTACTACTTCATCATAACCTGCATGTGATGCACATTGAGAAAAATATTTATGATAATTTCATTGGTAGTGTTGAAGATCCTAGAAAAATAAAAGATAATTCTAAAGCTCGCCTCGATTTGCAAAAAATTGGAATCTGGTCGAAGCTGCATTTAGTTCATCAAGGTGATAAATTTTTTATGCCACCTGCATATTATTCACTTTTTGGGGAGGAGAAGAAGAGTTTCTATGGATGGTTCAAAACTACAAAGTTTCCTAATGCTTGCACTTCAAATGTATCATAATATGTTGGCAACAATGATGACAATATCTCTGGCATGAAAAGTCATGACTCCTATATGATGATGCAGTGCTTACTTCCTATGGTGATGCGTGGCTATCTGAGTGGTGATATTCAAACTGTATTGATTGAGTTGGGAGTATTTTTTTAAGAACTATGTTGTCGAAAGTTGAAGATTAACTTAATTGAGAAGTTTGAGAAGGATATTATGCTCATTCTTTTAAGTTAGAAAAATCTTTCCACCATCATTTTTTGATGTTATGGTGCATTTGGCTATTCATCTTTCAAAGGAAGCTCTTCTGACTGGCTCGGTATATTATTGGTGGATGTATCCTATTGAAAGGTAAAGAAATTATAATCTCTTTGACATATGAGTTGGATGTTTTAAATATATTAGAACTCTTTAAATTATTTTATATTTGTAGATTCTTGTATACCCTAAAAAAAATATGTCCGCAATAAGGCACGACCTAAAGAGTCCAAAGCAGAAGCATATATAGCTATGGAGTGTCTCACATTCTGCTCGATGTATCTTGATGATATTAAAATAAGATTCAATCATGCAGATCGTAATGTTGATCATGAATTGGATGATGATGAACCGACATTGTCTATATTCAAACAAATGGTTTGACTTATGGGTAGAAGAAGATATGAGTTTATGGGCATGAATGAGCTATCCAAAGCATCCTTCTATATTCTAAATAATTATGAAGAAGTTGAAGATTTAATTGAGTAAGTATTATATAAGCATAATTTTAGTGTTCTAACTAATTTTTTTTTATGTCGATGTAAAATTAAAAATGATAACTTACTGTAGTAAGCATAATAATATACTATCTAGGGAGAATAATACTAATATTGATGATCGATATAGGATGAAATTTACAAAATGATTTAAGAACCATGTAAGTTTTACTAGAATTATTTTATATTTTTATAATTATGTAATTAATTACTTAGAACAACATAATTTTTTTTCTATATTGTAGATGAAATCTAAGTATTTCAATAAAGAAGAAGGTGTGATCGATGAGTTGTATAATTTAGCATGTGGATCTGATCGAAGGGTTAACTACTACACATCCTGTATCATTGGAGGAATGAGATTTTATACAAAAGAGCTTGAGATGCAAAGACAGATGCAGAATAGTGGGATTGCTATGATAGGATATGAAGGAGAAGAGGAGATTGAATATCTTAGTGTATTGATACATATCATAGAATTGAAGTATGGATCCAAAAATTTGATATTTCTATTTTAGTGTGAATGGTGGGATATTAGCAATAAGAAGATCGATATTCATATTGATTCATACTTTACTAGTATAAATTTTGCACAAACATGGTACCAAAATGAGCCATATATATTAGCAACTCAAGCAAAATAAGTAACATATCTAAAGGATCTGAAATATTGAGATGATTGGCATGTCGTATAAAGAATAATACCTAGAGACTTATATGCCCTAGAAGCCAGAATTACCACATGGACTTGCAGATCGATATTATTCTGCAATCCTTGACTGATGCATATGGGCAATTCATCATGAATTACCACATGCATAAACTTCAAAATTCCTTGGCCGAATTAATGAATATGCTGGTTACCGCTGAGCTTTCTATGAAAGGTTCTAAAGGCTCAGTTCTTGCTATGGAACGGACTTCTTCCAAAAAAAAGTCTTATGAAAAGAAAAAGAAGTCTATGAAAAAGTAGAAGGTGGAAGGAACAAAGAAGAAGAAGGCAGAGCCAAAGATAAAAGCTGCTGGCAAAGAAAAGTGTTTCCATTGCAACAGTGATGGCCATTGGAAGCGGAACTGCCCTACTTACCTGGCCACCCTGAAGAACAAGAAGGAAGGTCCTTCTGGAGGTATGCTCGTTATTGAGTCTAACCTTATGATTTCTTCTGCATCCAGTTGGGTGCTTGACTCTGGTTCTAGTGCTCATCTGTGCACTTTCATGCAGGATCTTGAGGATAGCAGGAGGCTGAGGGATGGAGACATGATCCTACATGTCGGTAATGGAGCAAGAGTTGCTGCAGTAGCCGTGGGAACATACCCTCTTTGATTACCGTCTGGTTTAGACTTAGTTTTAAAAGACTGTTATTATGTGCCTGCAGCTAGCAGGAATTTGATTTCTGTTTCATGCTTAGCACTAAGAAGGCTATGTGATTACCTTCTTTAAGGACCATTGTAACATTCTTTATGAAAGAAATAAAATTGCAAATGGTTTCCTTATTAATGATCTTTATCAGCTACATATTGATGTACCTATTCTAACTATCGAGCAAAACGTGAATGCCAAACGACCTAGGGATAGTCCAAATGACAGATATCTATGGCACCTGAGATTAGGTCATATAGCAGAAGATAGGATCAACAAATTGGAGAAAAATGGGCTATTGAGTCCATTGACTTCCGAGTCATATCCAACTTGCGAATCCTGCCTTCAAGGCAAAATGACCAAACTCCCTTTTGTTGGACATGGGGAGAGGGCCACAGATCTCCTTGCCCTAGTACATACTGATGTGTGCGGCCCATTTGATGTGCCGGCTAGAGGCAATTTTATCTACTTCATTACCTTTACCGATGATCTGTCTAGGTATGGGTATGTGTATCTTATGAGACACAAGTCTGAAGCTTTTGAAAAGTTCAAAGAATTCAGACATGAAGTAGAAAAACAAACTGAAAAATCCATTAAGGTTCTTCGATCAGATCGAGGAGGTGAATACCTTAGCTGAAAATTCCTAGACTATCTAAAGAAAAATGGCATAGTCTCTCAATGGACTCCACCAGGAACACCTCAACTCAACGGAGTTTCAGAATGGAGAAATCGGACCCTATTAGATATGGTTCGATCCATGATGAGCTTCACAGACCTCCCTGATTTTCTTTGGGGACACTCATTGTTAACTTCAATCTATCTACTGAATAGGGTTCCCTCTAAAACCGTTCCTACCACACCGTATGAGATATGGCATGGTAAGAAATCAAGTCTGAGTCATCTCAGAATTTGGGATTGTCCAGCTCATGTCAAAAGACAATAAGCGGATAAGTTAGAGTTTAGGTCCTTTAGAGCTCGATTCATAGGATATCCTAAAGAGTCATTAGGATACTATTTCTACATTCCAAAAGACCATAATGTGATTGTGAGTCGACATGCCATCTTTCTTGAAAAATAGTTTATTCAAGATAGCGGCATTGGAAAGCAGATTAAGCTTGATGAGAAAGTCTCACAAGTACAATGAGCTAAGGACCAATTGGAACCAAATCAGGTTGAGCCAATAAGAACACTACCTCCTCCACCTCGTAGATCGGAAAGAGTTTTCCGTCCCCCTGAGAAGATACTTAGGTATTATTTCAGAGGACATAGAGAAAATGTTCCTCGTAGGTAATGGTGCTCATGGTGATGATCCCAAAACCTACAACGAGGCGATATCAGATATCGACTCCGAGAAATGGCTAGAGGCAATGCAGTCAGAAATTGACTCGATGCACTCAAACCAAGTCTGGACCTTGGTAGATCCACCAGAAGGTATAGTACCTATTGGGTGTAAATGGATCTTCAAGAGAAAGATTGGTGCAGATGGAAATGTGGAGACATTCAAGGCTAGACTAGTGGCAAAAGGTTATAGTCAACGCGAAGGCATTGACTATCAGGATACCTTTTCTCCAGTGGCTATGCTAAAATCCATCCGCACATTGCTTGCCATTGCAGCCTATTTCGATTATGAAATATGGCAAATGGATGTGAAAACGGCATTCCTAAATGGATATCTTGAGGAAGATATCTATATGGAACAGCTGCTAGGTTTCACATCCAGTGATACTGATCACAAGGTTTGCAAGCTGCAAAGGTCCATATATGGACTTAAGCAAGCATCTCGGAGCTGGAACACTCGTTTCAATGATGTGATCAAAAAGTTTGGTTTCATCAAAAATGAAGAGGAACCGTGTGTTTTCAAAAAGGTCAGTGGGAGCGCTGTTGTCTTCCTCGTATTGTACGTGGATGACATCCTCCTTATTGAGGAATGATACTCCCATATTGACGACAGTCAAAATATGGTTGTCCAAGGAATTCTCCATGAAAGACCTAGGTGAAGCATCCTTTATTATAGGAATTAAGGTCTATAGGGATAGACCGAATAGGATGCTAGGACTTTCATAGAAGATGTACATAGAGAAAGTACTAAAGAGGTTTAGTATGGAAAAACTCTAAGAGGGGATTAATACCCTTCAGACATGGTATTCATCTTTCCAAGAAGATGTGCCCTAGCACACCTGAGGAAATAGAACGCATGAGCAAGATCCCTTATGCTTCTGCAATAGGGAGCCTCATGTATGCCATGCTATGTACACGACTTGATATAGCCCATGCTGTGAGTGTCACAAGCAGATATCAGTCAAATCCAGATGAAGAACACTGGACTTCTATGAAATGTATCCTTAAGTACTTGAGAAGAACTAAGGATATAATGTTGGTCTTTGGTAATGGAGAACTCCAAGTGCAAGGATACACAGACTCAGATTTCATGTCTGATATAGATGATCGAAAGTCGACATCTAGGAGTCTGTTTATGTGCAATGGTGGTGCTATCAGTTGGAAGAGTTCCAAGCAAACGGTGATAGCAGATTCCACCATGGAAGCAGAATATATCACTGCATCAGAGGCTGCGAAGGAAGCATTCTGGTATAAGAAGTTTGCTGCAGAAATCAGAGTAATGCCATCAGATGCCATTCCTCTATACTGCGACAACAATGGCACCATAGCCCTTGCTAAGGAGCCGAGGTCTCACCAGAAATCCAAGCATATTGAGCGGCGATACCACCTCATCCGCGATTACCTCGAGAAGGGTTACGTCGAGGTCAAGAGAGTCGACTCCGCAGATAATGTGGCAGACCCACTTACAAAGCCGTTGGGCCAGCAGAAGTTCGAAGCCCACCTTGAGAAGATGGAACTTAGACTTGTAGCCAATTGGCTTTAGGACAAGTGGGAGATTGTTAGATATATGTGCCCTAGAAGCCAGAATTGGCTGACACTTGTAATACACTTCTAGGGGCAAAATTATAATTTTGACTATAATAAATAAAATGGGTTATTTTCTATCACATATGTGTATTTAGTATCTGTGATTCATCCTTTGAGTTAATGGTAATGATAATTCATATTTTCAAGAGTTGAAAATTTAAGACATGAATAATCATTATTAACTCATAAATTGCTCCCGACCATAGGATCATCACGAGGATGGTGATTGATCCGAAAGGTTGGTGTACAATCGCTTCTCTTTAGTAGATGAGTCTTGAGTCTACGGTGTGGAGACACCGGAGCGAGAGTATAGGTACTCGTTAGAGAACGAGGGCACTGAGCGTGACCACCTCGAGTAGTCATTAGGGAGTCTACCTTCTCGTCAATGACTGACTCGATGCTGCAGTAGTGTGTCTGGTTCTTTGACCTGAGGTGCATCGACAGTTCACCTTGAGGGTGTTATAGTTTGACTACACCATTACTCGGTCTCCTAGCCATATGGAACCCTGAGGTGTATGTTGGCTATAGCATGTTCATTGTAGGAACTGGATAGCATCAAGATGGAATCTATCTACCTCGGTGGTAGAGGAGCAGCCCTATGATAATCATGAGAATCAAGTCCAGAAGTCCATGGCCATGGCAGAGTGAAATAATAGAAAGAGTTTCTATTTAGATTTTCACATCGGACTCGAATCGAATGATTACATCATATGACAGAAACTAGGGTTTGACGAGTTCACCTTAACCCTAATCTGATCGGAGCTCAAGATAGAAGAACTTAATCACACAGGTAGCTATACCAAGAGGTTCGCATTCAGCTCTGATGGGTTGCCACCATATACTGCTAGGTGTCACTGGTGGATTTTGGGAGCAATTAGAATGATTTAGATGATCGATCATTCTAACTATTCGAATCAGAAGAGTTCTGATCCATCGAAAGGAGTTTCGATGATGTCGATGATAGAGATCATGACATATCCCATTACCATACAGAACTGAACCTAACTGGGTCACATAAACAAGGGTTTGAATCTGGTGATCATCAATTGAACTGATCTAGTTCAATTGATCTGAATGAGATTCAATTAGGTTCAAGGAAAATCGTGCTAGCACTCGATTGAACCTAACGTTCTTCTTTTACTATCATAAATAAGTTGTCCTGTCTGAGCCAAAGGAGTTTGTGCTCAATCAGAGGCCTTCATTTGGTCTGACTGGAGGTTGTCCAAGTCAGAAAAGGTTGTCTTATTTTGTAAGACATTACCTGCCATTTTTGGTCACCTACCATTTCTTGTTCTTTGACTTTGGTCAAAAGTCTACCTTTGACTGGTCAAACATTGACCATTGATACTTTGACTTTTGACCACATGTCACGCACCTATTGGAGAGCTGGTGGGGGCCTGTCCCCCTACCAGAACCTAGGCAAGGAGGAGGGCGCACGCCACCCTTGGCGTGTGCCCAAGTTGGAGGCGCCTAGGAGTCCTTGTTGGATAAGGACTCCATCTCCTTTTTGGATTCCAATTAGAGTTCTTCTAAGAACCAACTTTGACTGGTCTTAGGCGCCCTCTAAGGAGGAATCCAGGGGACTCTATTCCCACCAATCAGATTTAGATCTGATTTCATAAAGGGTTGTGATTGGTTGGGAAGAAGAGGAGTTGGATCACAGTTAGTCTATAAATAAGACCCTGTACCCAACTCAAAAGGAGGCTAAGAGTTTCCATATGCCCAAAGGCCTTTTCTCCTCTCCTCCTCCATGCCAAAGCTTCTTCTCCCTCTCCTCTCCACGTCCAAAATAGTTTTGGAGCTTGGTTGGTGCGATCCAGATCAAAGAAAGGCGATCAAAAGCAAGAAGGCTGCACTACTGCAAAGGATGACTGCTGATCTTTAAAAGGAGTTTTGAAGATCCTCTAGATCAGATCCAGATCTAATTTTTGGAGATGTGATAGAGAAGAAGAGGATCTCCCGATCAAGCCTGAGTGGATACCAGTAGAGGTCAGGCGATTGCATGGTTAGATCCAGAACCTTCCGCTGCAAACAGGATCATCAATAGGATAATAGGATTACCCAATTCAAGTAAATTAAATTTGATTTAATTTATCTTTATTTTATTTTATCTATTAAAATAATAATAATCAGATCTGAAATATCTCAGATTTGATATAGATCAAAGAAAAAAATTTTTAAAATATATCTCTTGATCTGATCAGATCTGAACGAACCTGGACCAGAAAATCAGGATTTCCCTTCAATTGGCATGTCGTATAAAGAATAATACCTAGAGACGTATATGACATACCAACCCGACTAGAGATAGATAATAATTCAGATCTACATGAAGAAAAAAATTTTCAAGAAGAAGAACAAACATTGAACAAGCACCTTATTGATGAAGAACGTATGACAGCTCTTTTGAATAGGGTTGATCTACCATCCAATGAAGTTAAAACTGATTTTGTATTTAATCTTCATGATTCGAAGGATGATGATCATTTCATAAATGATGATGAGATAGAAGATAATACATTAATCGATTATTGTGATTTAGAGAAGGATCTATAAATCAAGGAGGATATGGATATTGATAAGTAGATCTATATTCTTTGTGAATCTTCTCCTACAATAATGGTATGCAATACAAATCTATTCATTAGCATTTATGCATTTTTCACTATTATTGTTGATTATTATATTCATTTATATGTCAAGTTAATTATATGCATAGTTTAAGAATTGCAGGTATGGTACCAGGAGGGATACGACGACGTTCGACTTTCCAACCTATCCCTGAGCCTTCCATCATTTCCACTGCTGCACCATTGGAGTCGTTAGAGGGCCATGTACTGGTAGGTCTGATGGAGGTGGGTTTGAGTAATCAGATAGTCTCGAGTGGTATTTTAGTATTTTTTATATAATAAAATTTAATTTTAATTTATCTATTAGGTTTATAGATGACTATTATACTAATAATTTATTCATTATTTTTTCAGGCCATTCTCTTTCGGTGGTGAGACAAGGGCGAGGTCCATCGAAGAACCTCATCCTTGAATGTTGAAGATGCAAGCACGAAGGACAGCGTCTCCACATCAAGATTCCATCAGGCGATACCAGGCCTATTAGAGGATGGTGCGAGCCATGGCAGACTGAGCTGGGCATCATTTGCCATAGTTATACCCCGACGATGCTTTTCGATTGGCGTCAGGTTACATGACCTCAAAGGAAGATCTTCTATAGCCACTTACAGATATAATAATATTTATTTAAATATTTAATTAGCATTGTATTCTTATAATATTTATTATTCATAGGCTAATTTTGACACTATTGATTTTGAGCACGATCGTATGCATCGAGTTGTAGATGATCATTTATGCTCATATTTCAAGAAGTACCAACATCGCATTCATCGCCACTAGTATGCTATAGTGCACGATCAGGGGGTAGAGGCAATGCGACAACGGCCATACGACAGCATCACTATGGAGGACTGGGCTGTCATATGCCGCACGTATAAGGATCCGATATATCAGATAACTTTTTTATATTTAGAATTTAATAATTAAATATTATTTATTTTAAATTTAGTTATTTACTGGCTAATTTGAATGTTAACTATGCAGGATCGATGTGTCAAAAATGTCGTAAATTGGGCGAGACAGAGTCTTGCATTATGGAGGTTCGAGGCCATTTGTTCGTCATATGGAGAAAATGGTAAGTAATTTCTATTTATCATATATTAACTCTTTAACTATTTAAAATTTTTTTTATTAATTATTTTCAAATTGCAAAGAGATGTAGTGAGTGGCGAGCTTCCTAGTAGGATCGAAATCTACCAGCGGACACATCAGCGATGGTTAAGGGGTTGGACGATCGGAAGCTAGGAATTTTATGTAAGTTTTTTCAATTATTTTTTCATTTACATTTTGATTTTTAGTATAAATTTAGAATAGCTATAAATTTAATTTTTAGGATCGTATGATAAATATTAGATCCTAGCCTATCCTAGAGGGCTCGATTGCACCCACATATGATGAGATTTGTGATCGAATGCTTGGTATGAGATCTTATTATGTTAGGAAGCTAGGGCATGGGATCAGAGCTCCTACATCTTCACATCCTTCCATGACTGACATCTATGCTGTCTGTGATGTTCGGTTGGTAAAGATACAGAGTCAGGTTGCTGAGAATCAATAGTAGGCTGCTGAGTTAACTGCATGCGTCGATGAGTACCAGTTATTTCAGACGCAGATGATGGAGTAGAAAGCATAGATGGAGTAGATAATGCAGATGATGAGGCAGCAGCGGATCGGTCCAAGCTTCTCTAAGCGTTCTCCTTCTTCGGCCTATTTTTCTTCTCCAAATATTATCGGTGCTTGATGGCCAACTATCTATTTTTGTATTTTTCATTTTTATTTTAGATATTTTGTATTTACAAAAAAATATTTTCTATAATTATACTTTTATATAATGAAATAAAATTTATTTATGGATGAATGAAATGATGAAATTTATTTATGGATGAAATGATAAAATTTATTTATAAATTTTTTATTTTATTTTTAAATTATAATAATTAATATAAAAAATATAAAAAAAAATTATAATTTTTAAAAAAATTAATTTATGATGGATATTTTTTCATCATAAATAATAAAATTATCTATGATAAAAATAATCCATCATAAATAATTAATTATTTACAATGAAAATAATCCATCATAGATAATTTATTATTCGTGATAGATTATTAATTATCTACAATGAAAATAATCCATCGTAGATAATTATTTATTTATGATGGATTTTTTCATTAAAAAAATTTATTTATGATGAAATTTTTTTTTATCATAAATAATTTCATCATAGATAATTTAAGAAATAAAAAAAATTTGATAAAATTTTTTTATCATAAAAAATATTATTAGTGATAAAAAAAAATCTTATCGCTAATTATTATCTGTGATTCTAAAATATTAGCAATGAAATTTTTATTACTAATAATTATTAGCGATGAAATTTTTGCATCATAAAAAATCTATTTCGTAAAACATCTATTCGTATGTAGTAGCACCACTTTCGCTGTTTCCTTCGTGTTATGGGTCGGTTGCCATGGTTTCTGTGGTAGTTCTCCCAAGGGAATGGCATTTGCTCTCATTGGCCAATCCCCCTTGCCCTCTGTTATTTTCTTTCCCTCTCGTTTGGATCCAATCTCATTTGGATCCTTCGTGTTATATAATTAATTATTTACAATGAAAATAATTTCATCGCATCGCACTAGACCACACGTACCTTTTCTTACCATAATACCTGTTAGATATATGTGCCCTAGAAGCCAGAATTGGCTGACACTTGTAATACACTTCTAGGGGCAAAATTGTAATTTTGACTATAATTAATGAAATGGGTTATTTTCTATCACACATGTGTATTTAGTGTCTGTGATACATCCTTTGAGTTAATGGTAATGATAATTCATATTTTCAAGAGTTGAAAATTTAAGACATGAATAATCATTATTAACTCATAAACAGCTCCCGACCATAGGATCATCACGAGGATGGTGATTGATCCGGAAGGTTGGTGTACGATCGCTTCTCTTTAGTAGATGAGTCTTGAGTCTACGGTGTGGAGACACCGGAGCGAGAGTACAGGTACTCGTTAGAGAACGAGGGCACTGAGCGTGACCACCTCGAGTAGTCATTAGGGAGTCTACCTTCTCGTCAATGACTGACTCGATGCTGCAGTAGTGTGTCTGGTTCTTTGACCTGAGATGCATCGGCAGTTCACCTTGAGGGTGTTATAGTTTGACTACACCATTACTCGGTCTCCTAGCCATATGGAACCCTGAGGTGTATGTTGGCTATAGCATGTTCATTGTAGGAACTGGATTGCATCAAGATGGGAATCTATCTACCTCGGTGGTAGAGGAGTAGCCCTATGATGATCATGAGAATCAAGTCCAGAAATCCATGGCCATGGTAGAGTGAAATAATAGAAAGAGTTTCTATTTAGATTTTCACATTGGACTCGAATCGAATGATTACATCATATGATGACAGAGACTAGGGTTTGACGAGTTCACCTTAACCCTAATCTGATCGGGGCTCAAGATAGAAGAACTGAATCACACAGGTAGCTGCACCAAGAGGTTCGCATTCAGCTCTGATGGGTTGCCACCATATACTGCTAGGTGTCACTGGTGGATTTTGGGAGCAATTAGAATGATTTAGATGATCGATCATTCTAGCTGTTCGAATCAGAAGAGTTCTGATCCATCGAAAGGAGTTTCGATGATGTCTATGATAGAGATCATGACATATCCCATTACCATACAGAACTGAACCTAACTGGGTCACACAAACAAGGGTTTGAATCTGGTGATCATCAATTGAACTGATCTAGTTCAATTGATCTGAATGAGATTCAATTAGGTTCAAGGAAATCGTGCTAGCACTCGATTGAACCTAACGTTCTTCTTTTACTATCATAAATAAGTTGTCCTGACTGAGCCAAAGGAGTTTGTGCTCAATCAGAGGCCTTCATATGGTCTGACTGGAGGTTGTCCAAGTCAGAATAGGTTGTCTTATTTGTAAGACATTACCTGCCATTTTTGGTCACCTGCCATTTCTTGTTCTTTGACTTTGGTCAAAAGTCTACCTTTGACTGGTCAAACGTTGACCATTGACCCTTTGACTTTTGACCACATGTCATGCACCTATTGGAGAGCTGGTGGGGGCTTGTCCCCCTGCCAGAACCTGGCAAGGAGAAGGGCGCACGCCAAGGGTGGCGTGAGCCCAAGTAGGAGGCGCCTAGGAGTCCTTGTTGGACAAGGACTCCACCTCCCTTTTGGATTCCAATCAGAGTTCTACTAAGAATCCAGTTTGACTGGTCTTAGGCGCCCTCTAAGGAGGAATCCAGGGGTCTCTATTTCCAACCAATCAGATTTAGATCTGATTTCACAAAGGGTTGTGATTGGTTGAGAGGAAGAGGAGTTGGATCACAAGAGGTCTATAAATAAGACCCTGCGCCCAACCCTAATCCAAAGTGAATTCAATTGAGATTTCCCACGCCCCAAGGCTGCCTCTCCCCTCCTTCTCCATGCCATAGTCTCTTCTCCCCTTGCTCTCCACGTCCAAAAGTGTTTTGGACTTAGTTTGGTGCGATTCAGATCAAGGAAAGGCGATCAAAAGCAAGAAGGCTGCGCTGCTGCAAAAGGACGACTGCAGATCTTCAAAAGAGTTTTGAAGATCCTCCAGATCAGATCCAGATCTGATTTTTGGAGGTGTGATAGAGAAGAAGAGGTTCTCCAGATCCAACCCGAGTGGATACCGGTAGAGGCCAGGCGCTTGCGTGGCTAAGATCCAGAACCTTCCGCTGCAATCAGGATCATCTACAGGGTAATAGGATTACCCAAATTCAAGGTAAATTGAATTTGATTTAATTTATCTTATTTTATTTTATTTATTAAAATAATAAGAATCAGATCTGAAACATATCAAGATCTGATTAAGGTCAAGAGAAAATTTTTGAAATATATCTCTTGATCTAATCAGATCTGGACGAACCTGGACCGGGAAATCAGGATTTCCCTTCAACTGGTATCAGAGCCATGGTTCTAAAATTGTTTAGATCTGATTTTAATTTTATTTTAATTAGAAAATAAAGTGATTTCAGATGTCACATGAGATGTGATCAGATCTGAAATCAGAAAAATTAAAATTAAATGATTTGGATCTAAGAACATGAAGATAGTTCTAGAATAGAATAGTTCTATAGAATAGTTTTGCATGTCTTTGATTTAATATGATTAAATCATATTTTAGATCTTCTTATTTACTATTTTTGATATTATAAGTGTTATAATAACATCTGATAAACAGCAAATAAAAATTATTTAATTTTAAATATCATATGAGATATGATAGATGCATGACTAGACTAGTTGTAGAATAGTTCTACATAATTATCTAGATTAGAATTTATTTTGATTAGATCAATTTAAATCTAATTTTTTAGATTATTATGAGATAATTTAGATCTGAAAAACATGCATGATTTGATACATGAGATGTATGCAAAATATGCCTTGATTAGATCTAAATTTATATATGAGATATATGATATAGATCTATAACTGTTTTGTAGATTTACATGTTCCTGATTAAGGCGTTCCTCTTGGCCGTCCGGTCATAAGAACGAAGAAGGGTTTAAAGGCCCTCTCTTCCCATTCGATGGGGTGTTCTTATGACGTGTAGGGGTGCTGCGTGTTCGTCCTTAATCAGAAACCCAAAACTTACTTTCTGCAAAACCCTAGATCCTGAAATCCCTAGGATTTATTGTGCATATTTTGTTTATGAACCCAACTTAATTAAGAATTAAGTTTATGGAATATTAATTAGGTCTAAAATTGAGAATTTCAGATCTAAGACATATTCATAATACTGGGTTCGGGCTTGGGTAGCTCAATTAGGTCTAAGCGGTTGATCAAACCGAATCAAGAGTTGGTTAGATGGGATCAACAATGCTTAAATTGACCAGCCTAATAGGATTAAGTCTGGGTCAAGATCGAGTCACGATCAAGCAAGACCTAATTAGGCTCAGAGGTTAGAGTCTGGATTGTAGGCTAACCCAATTGGTTCTGACTCAACAATTTGGTGTCTAAGGTAAGTTTGGCACAGACGACCGACTGGTTTTTAATTGGAAGCTACTCGACCTGAATGCGTTCTTGTACGAGTTAACGGCATATTCCTTCCACCGGTCTCACTTACCTGGCCATATCTGTTGACACAGTTCTGATCTGAGGTGGTCAATAATCCGAGCTGACCCATGCCACTAGGTTAGTCATAATTGTTATGACTAAGCCAAGTCTAGTTTAATGAGACCTGAATCAATTCTCCCTAAGAAAAGATTAAGTCTGAGGTCTTCCACCATTGTAGACGTGCGGGCCCTTCCCGGGGTTGATTGTTCTCGACTGGATACAGTGGCTCAGTTGCACCGGGAAGACGCAACCATGTCTATTAGGCATTGGATGCTATGGGCTGGAGGATGAGTTGGGCTCAATATTTTGGATACGGTGAGAGACCCAATTAGGAACCCAGTCTATGCAAATGGTGGGTCTGACTTAACTAAGGAGTGGATCAATATTTCGGATACGATGAGATTCATGAATTAGAGACCAAGTTTGGGTGCACCATGATTAGAGAATCATTGAACAAGAGTTGTTCACTCATTGGCTAACCCATCACCAATAACTGTTAGGTGAGGTGATGAGTCAGTTGGTGAGACCGCACCACCCACTAGAAATCATCAATCGTGGAGATTTTCGCATCTCTACAGAGGGAGTGTAGGGATCCGAGAAAATAGTGGGAGCTAATTTGTTTAAAAATAAAATCCCTAAACAAATTGGTCAAGTCAAAATTACAGTATCTAACTAGAATCTTTGACTCTCTACAGGAAAATGTCTGCGTCCAACCCACTGGCACGTATCCTAGACACACATAGACTGACTGGACCCAATTATAAAGATTGGCTCAGGAACTACAAAATTGCTTTTGGGTTCAGAGAAGTTAACACATGTTTTGGACCAGGACCCTCCCACATTACCAGCTCGTCCATCCACTGAACAGAGAGCGTCTCTGGAAAAATGGATTGACGAAGACAATAAGGCCAGATACTACATGTTGGGCTCGATGTCTGATGAGCTCCAGCGCCAACATGAAGATATCGGGACTGCTCGCCAAATGTTGGCTCACCTACAGGAGATGTTTGGTGAACAGAGTCGCGCAGCCAAATATCAAGTCACGAAATGACTTTTTAAGGCTAAGATGCGTGATGGGCAGTCAGTCCAAGATCACTGTTTGACAATGATCAAGGACATGGAAGAGCTTGAGAAGCTCGGTGTGAAGTTGGACTTAGGACTTGCAGAATGATATTATTCTGCAATCCTTGACTGATGCATATGGGCAATTCATCATGAATTACCACATGCATAAACTTCAAAATTCCTTGGCCGAGTTGATGAATATGCTGGTTACTGCTGAGCTTTCTATGAAAGGTTCTAAAGGCTCAGTTCTTGCTATGGAACGGACTTCTTCCAAAAGAAAGTCTTATGGAAAGAAAAAGAAGTCTGTGAAAAAGCAAAAGGTAGAAGGATCAAAGAAGAAGAAGGCAGAACCGAAGAAAAAGGTCGATGGCAAAGGAAAGTGTTTCCATTGCAACAGCGACGGCCATTGGAAGCGGAACTGCCCTACTTACCTGGCCACCCTGAAGAACAAGAAGGAAGGTCCTTCTGGAGGTATGCTCGTTATTGAGTCTAACCTTACGGTTTCTTCTGCATCCAGTTGGGTGCTTGACTCTGGTTCTAGTGCTCATCTGTGCACTTCCATACAGGGTCTTGAGGATAGCAGGAGGCTGAGGGATGGAGACATGATCCTACGTCGGTAATGGAGCAAGAGTTGCTGCAGTAGCCGTGGGAACATACCCTCTGCGATTACCATCTGGTTTAGACTTAGTTTTAAAAGACTGTTATTATGTGCCTGCAGCTAGCAGGAATTTGATTTCTGTTTCATGCTTAGCACAAGAAGGTTATGTGATCACCTTCTTTAAGGACCATTGTAACATTCTTTATGAAAGAAATAAAATTGCAAATGGTTTCCTTGTTAATGGTCTTTATCAGTTGCATATTGATGTACCTATTTTAACTATCGAGCAAAACGTGAATGCCAAACGACCTAGGGATAGTCCAAACGACAGATATCTATGGCACCTGAGATTAGGTCATATAGCAGAAGATAGGATTAACAAATTGGAGAAAAATGGGCTATTGAGTCCATTGACTTTTGAGTCATATCCAACTTGTGAATCTTGTCTTCAAGGCAAAATGACTAAACTCCCTTTTGTTGGACATGGGGAGAGGGCCACAGATCTCCTTGCCCTAGTACATACTGATGTGTGCGGCCCATTCGATGTGCCGGCTAGAGGCAATTTTGTCTACTTCATTACCTTTACCGATGATCTGTCTAGGTATGGGTATGTGTATCTTATGAGACATAAGTCTGAAGCCTTTGAAAAGTTCAAAGAATTCAGACATGAAGTAGAAAAACAAACTGGAAAACCCATTAAGGTTCTTCGA
Source organism: Cocos nucifera (assembly GCA_006176705.1). Lineage (NCBI taxonomy): Eukaryota > Viridiplantae > Streptophyta > Magnoliopsida > Arecales > Arecaceae > Cocos > Cocos nucifera. The sequence continues at coordinate 83,726 of QRFJ01000559.1, forward strand.
TCAGATCGAGGAGGTGAATACCTTAGCCGGGAATTCCTAGACTATCTTAAGGAAAATGGCATAGTCTCTCAATGGACTCCACCAGGAACACCTCAACTCAACGGGTTTCAGAACGGAGAAATCGGACTCTATTGGATATGGTTCGATCCATGATGAGCTTCACAGACCTCCCAGATTTTCTTTGGGGACATTCATTATTAACTTCAATCTATTTACTGAATAGGGTTCCCTCTAAAACCGTTCCTACCACACCGTATGAGATATGGCACGGTAAGAAACCAAGTTTGAGTCATCTCAGAATTTGGGGATGTCCGGCTTATGTCAAAAGACAACAAGTGGACAAGTTAGAGTTTAGGTCCTTTAGAGCTCGATTCATAGGATATCCTAAAGAGTCATTAGGATACTATTTCTACATTCCAGAAGACCACAATGTGATTGTGAGTCGACATGCCATATTTCTTGAAAAATAGTTTATTCAAGATAGCAGGCATTGGAAAGCAGATTAAGCTTGATGAGAAAGTCTCACAAGTAGAACGAGCTAAGGACCAAGTGGAACCAAATCAGGTTGAGCCAATAAGAACACTACCTCCTCCACCTCGTAGATCGGAAAGAGTTTCCCGTCCCCCTGAAAGATACTTAGGTATTATTTCAGAGGACGTAGAGGAAATGTTCCTCATAGGTAATGGTGCTCATGGTGATGATCCCAAAACCTACAACGAGGCGATATCAGATATCGACTCCGAGAAATGGCTTGAGGCAATGAAGTCAGAAATTGACTCGATGCACTCAAACCAAGTCTGGACCTTGGTAGATCCACCAGAAGGTATAGTACCTATTGGGTGTAAATGGATCTTCAAGAGAAAGATTGGTGCAGATGGGAATGTGGAGACATTCAAGGCTAGACTGGTGGCAAAAGGTTATAGTCAACGTGAAGGCATTGACTATCAGGATACCTTTTCCCCGGTAGCTATGCTAAAATCCATCCGCACATTGCTTGCTGTTGCAGCCTATTTCGATTATGAAATATGGCAAATGGACGTGAAAACGGCATTCCTAAATGGATATCTTGAGGAAGATATCTATATGGAACAGCCGCTAGGTTTCACATCCAGTGATACTGATCACAAGGTTTGCAAGCTGCAAAGGTCCATATATGGACTTAAGCAAGCATCTCGGAGCTGGAACACTCGTTTCAATGATGTGATCAAAAAGTTTGGTTTCATCAAAAATGAAGAGGAACCATGTGTTTTCAAAAGGGTCAGTGGGAGCGCTGTTGTCTTCCTCGTATTGTACGTGGATGACATCCTCCTTATTGGGAATGATATTCCCATGTTGACATCAGTCAAGATGTGGTTGTCTAAGGAATTCTCCATGAAAGACCTAGGTGAAGCATCCTTTATTCTAGGAATTAAGGTCTATAGGGATAGACCGAATAGGATGCTAGGACTTTCACAGAAAATGTACATAGAGGAAGTACTAAAGAGGTTTAGTATGGAAAACTCTAAGAGGGGATTAATACCCTTCAGACATGGTATTCATCTTTCCAAGAAGATGTGCCCCAGCACACCTGAGGAAATAGAACGCATGAGCAAGATCCCTTATGCTTCTGCAATAGGGAGCCTCATGTATGCCATGCTATGTACACGACCTGATATAGCCCATGCTGTGAGTGTCACAAGCAAATATCAGTCAAATCCAGGTGAAGAACACTGGACTTCTGTGAAATGTATCCTTAAGTACTTGAGAAGAACTAAGGATATGATGTTGGTCTTTGGTAATGGAGAACTCCAAGTTCAGGGATACACAGACTCGGACTTCATGTCCGATATAGATGATCGAAAGTCGACATCTGGAAGTCTGTTTGTGTGCAATGGTGGAGCTGTCAGCTGGAAGAGTTCCAAGCAAACTGTGATAGCAGATTCCACCATGGAAGCAGAATATATAGCTGCATCAGAGGCTGCAAAGGAAGCGTTCTGGTACAAGAAGTTTGCTGCAGAAATTGGAGTAATGCCATCAGATGCCATTCCTCTTTACTGCGACAACAATGGCGCCATAGCCCTTGCTAAGGAGCCGAGGTCTCACCAGAAGTCCAAGCACATTGAGCGGCGATATCATCTCATCCGCGATTACCTTGAGAAAGGTTACGTTGAGGTCAAGAGAGTCAACTCCACAGATAATGTGGCAGACCCACTTACAAAGCCGTTGGGCCAGCAGAAGATCGAAGCCCACCTTCAGAAGATGGGACTTAGACTTGTAGCCAATTGGCTTTAGGACAAGTGGGAGATTGTTAGATATATGTGCCCTAGAAGCCAGAATTGGCTGACACTTGTAATACACTTCTAGGGGCAAAATTATAATTTTGACTATAATTAATGAAATGGGTTATTTTCTATCATACATGTGTATTTAGTGTCTGTGATACATCCTTTGAGTTAATGGTAATGATAATTCATATTTTCAAGAGTTGAAAATTTAAGACATGAATAATCATTATTAACTCATAAACAGCTCCCGACCATAGGATCATCACGAGGATGGTGATTGATCCGGAAGGTTGGTGTACGATCGCTTCTCTTTAGTAGATGAGTCTTGAGTCTACGGTGTGGAGACACCGGAGCGAGAGTACAGGTACTCGTTAGAGAACGAGGGCACTGAGCGTGACCACCTCGAGTAGTCATTAGGGAGTCTACCTTCTCGTCAATGACTGACTCGATGCTGCAGTAGTGTGTCTGGTTCTTTGACCTGAGATGCATCGGCAGTTCACCTTGAGGGTGTTATAGTTTGACTACACCATTACTCGGTCTCCTAGCCATATGGAACCCTGAGGTGTATGTTGGCTATAGCATGTTCATTGTAGGAACTGGATTGCATCAAGATGGGATCTATCTACCTCGGTGGTAGAGGAGTAGCCCTATGATGATCATGAGAATCAAGTCCAGAAATCCATGGCCATGGTAGAGTGAAATAATAGAAAGAGTTTCTATTTAGATTTTCACATTGGACTCGAATCGAATGATTACATCATATGACAGAGACTAGGGTTTGACGAGTTCACCTTAACCCTAATCTGATCGGAGGCTCAAGATAGAAGAACTTAATCACACAGGTAGCTGCACCAAGAGGTTCGCATTCAGCTCTGATGGGTTGCCACCATATACTGCTAGGTGTCACTGGTGGATTTTGGGAGCAATTAGAATGATTTAGATGATCGATCATTCTAGCTGTTCGAATCAGAAGAGTTCTGATCCATCGAAAGGAGTTTCGATGATGTCTATGATAGAGATCATGACATATCCCATTACCATACAGAACTGAACCTAACTGGGTCACACAAATAAGGGTTTGAATCTGGTGATCATCAATTGAACTGATCTAGTTCAATTGATCTGAATGAGATTCAATTAGGTTCAAGGAAATCGTGCTAGCACTCGATTGAACCTAACGTTCTTCTTTTACTATCATAAATAAGTTGTCCTGACTGAGCCAAAGGAGTTTGTGCTCAATCAGAGGCCTTCATATGGTCTGACTAGGAGGTTGTCCAAGTCAGAATAGGTTGTCTTATTTGTAAGACATTACCTGCCATTTTTGGTCACCTGCCATTTCTTGTTCTTTGACTTTGGTCAAAAGTCTACCTTTGACTGGTCAAACGTTGACCATTGACCCTTTGACTTTTGACCACATGTCATGCACCTATTGGAGAGCTGGTGGGGGCTTGTCCCCCTGCCAGAACCTGGCAAGGAGAAGGGCGCACGCCAAGGGTGGCGTGAGCCCAAGTAGGAGGCGCCTAGGAGTCCTTGTTGGACAAGGACTCCACCTCTCTTTAGGATTCCAATCAGAGTTCTACTAAGAATCCAGTTTGACTGGTCTTAGGCGCCCTCTAAGGAGGAATCCAGGGGTCACTTTTTCAACCAATCAGATTTAGATCTGATTTCACAAAGGGTTGTGATTGGTTGAGAGGAAGAGGAGTTGGATTATAAGAGGTCTATAAATAAGACCCTGCGCCCAACCCTAATCCGAAGTGAATTCAATGAGATTTCCCACGCCCCAAGGCTGCCTCTCCCCTCCTTCTCCACGCCATAGTCTCTTCTCCCCTTGCTCTCCACGTCCAAAAGTGTTTTGGATTTAGTTTGGTGCGATTCAGATCAAGGAAAGGCGATCAAAAGCAAGAAGGCTGCGCTGCTGCAAAAGGACGACTGCAGATCTTCAAAAGAGTTTTGAAGATCCTCCAGATCAGATCCAGATCTAATTTTTGGAGGTGTGATAGAGAAGAAGAGGTTCTCCAGATCCAACCTGAGTGGATACCGATAGAGGCCAGGCGCTTGCGTGGCTAAGATCCAGAACCTTCCGCTGCAATCAGGATCATCTACAGGGTAATAGGATTACCCAAATCAGGTAAATTGAATTTGATTTAATTTATCTTATTTTATTTTATTTATTAAAATAATAAGAATCAGATCTGAAACATATCAAGATCTGATTAAGATCAAGAGAAAATTTTTGAAATATATCTCTTGATCTAATCAGATCTGGACGAACCTGGATCGGAAAATCAGGATTTCCCTTCAATACCATCATCATTAGTATTATAGTTATTAGTGGCAGCAAAATTCTAATATCATAAATAATGTGAATATTTATGGTGATGTATTAATCATCATTACTAATTATAAGAACATTGATGACGATTTCATTTATTGCCACTAATATAATATGTAGTTTTTTTTTTTTTCTTAAATATAGAATGAATCAATATTGTGAAAGTGTTAATATTAATGATTATTTTTTTTAGGTGTATGCATTAGAAAAAAAATTTGTTTTTACACTAGTAAGTAATGATCTAATTTGAGAGAAGAAAGATTTTTCTCAAACCATAGAATCAAATCTTACAAAATAAAATTACAAGAAGAGAGAAGAATTTTATAAGTAGAGTTTATGTCCTATTCTTTTTATTTATCTAAAGTTGAGTATACAATCTCTATTTATAATAGTGAGGTCCATCCTTAAATAATTTTGGTCAAATTCCTCTCCCTAGTTTCTAGAAGGACATCCATCTTTGCATAATTCAGGCTGAATTCCTCTTTCTAGTTCTAGTAGGACTTTTATTTAAAATAGATGTATCAACTAGTAGAAATAATCTAGAAAAAACCAAAATTTTTGATGAGATAAATCTTAACTTCTACATCACCTTTATTTTTTGTCACTCTGCTAGATTTTTCTCAAATTGAACACTACAGCCAGTTAGGATCTTTCCCGAAAGAAAAATTTTAGGTATGATCGGATCCCAAATGGCTAGTCAGATTGAAAACTATGGCCCATTTTTGATCCCAAATGAAGAAATTTGGGCTCGATCACTAGGGTCACTTCTACCTAAAAGTCATGGTGTAGATCTTGAATAACTATCTAATTTTTTATAAAAAAGATCATTTAAATTAGACATTGTATAGCCAAGTAATAGCTTTTGAAAGTGTACCTTACAACTCGAGTTCTAATATAGCGAATATGTGAAGACTGGTGGTGCTCCCAAGCCTTGGAAGGCCACAAAAGGAGTCAGGGCATTGGCTCCAAAAGATTAGGATAGACTAGGACAGGAGTTATTCCAGGGTGGAGGTGGTGTATAGCCCTTCACGGGCTTGAGATCCAGGTGTTAAGGATTGAGGGGCTTGGTTGGTACTTCAAAGATCTAGGATACAAGATGGAGCAAGGAACCAAAGCTAGGGAATGAAGATTGCAGAGAAGGAGCTTTTCTATAGGTTAGTCGGCTCAGTTTGATATTACATCGGCTAAGTCTCAGAGGATAGGTCAAACAAAAAAGATGCATTCGGGACTACAGGCATAGCATGCAATTGGATCGGCTTAGTCTGAAACTGAGCCGACCTAGTCTCAGGTTAGCTAGCTCAGTATTGAGACTGAGCTAGCTCATTGCACGAGCAAAGTTCAGCACTGAGCTAGCTCATTGCATGGGCAGAGTTACGCGAGGGTCTGTTTGGGACTAGGATAGAAACTTATCCTAGGAATTTTAAGGCCGGATTTAAGAGGTCTTAATAGGGCTAACTCATGTATGGGTTGGATTTAGATCCAGGGGATGAGAGCATGAAAGGCATAGGTGTACATGGGCTTGGTGAGTGCTTTCATGTATTGGATTAGCTAGAAAAATTTTTGGTCGGGCCTAATGGCTATATATAAATATATAGATTATATTAGGATTTTCATATTGAAGCAATCAATACAGATTTTTTCTCTCTCAATCTCTCTTCTCTCTTCTCTCTAGTGTTGCCGCCTTAGGGTTCTTGAAGAAGCCCTAAAGAGAGGGGGCACCTCCCTCAAGCCCAAGGAGGGAGGCGCCCTAGCATAGATCTAGTTGATGGATCTATGGTATGCTGCCCTTAGAGAACATCAAAGATCTTCTATGGTCTATGCTAAAGATCCTGGATTCTCCGCAACATGGCGTCAGAGCGATATTATGGATTACATTAATTGGTATCAGAGCTAGATGATGCCATAGTGATGTTGCAATATTTGATATCAGAGCCTGATGGTGCAGGAAGATAAGGAGAAGTCATACAGGGTGAAATCAAAAATCTGCACAAGTATTTCATGGTATGTCTCAGATCTATCTTTGTTATTACTATGGTTTGGCCAACCGGATGAGCAGGTTGAAGGTGGAGGTTGAGAGGATTAACAGAAAGAATTTTTTTCGGGATGAAAGGTCTGGGTGCATAATTTGCTGGTCACTCTTGGTGGAAAGGCCGAGATGTATGATGGTAGACAAGGCAGAAAGCGTTGGAGTGCTGCAGTAGTGCTTCACTGAAGATATAGGGCTAAGAGAGGCTCGGTGGTGCAGCAACCGAGAGAGGTATCTCAATAGAGAATATCGAAATTCTCTAGGAAGATGGATAGTATGGGACTGTTTGATGGATGAAGAGAGGTTTTTCAAGAGATAATGATCGAAGGAGGGCCAAAGAAGCGACTATACATCCTTTGATTGTAGGAAGGTGGGAAAGTAGTCAGAGATGTATTCAGTGGTTCGACCAGAGCATGGATTTATGGAGCCTTGGGAGTGATGGAGATGGATGATCCGTGAAGGTCCAATAGGTCAGGGTTGGGCAGTAGATCAAGTTTCTTCTACAGGAGCATCAAGGAGAGTCACAGTTTAAGTGGATGATGGTTTGTGTACAGTAAGAGAGGATCCAGATGTTCATAAGGAGGTAGTGTAGAGACGAGGCATGGAGCACTAGAGTGCTGCAGTAGTACTTTCCTAAAAGGCATGAGGCTGAGCGAGGCTCAGCGGTGTGGTAGCTGAGGGAGGTATCTCAGTGGAGAGTGTCAAGAGGCATCTCAAGGAGACTAGAAGCAGTGGGAGAGTTGGGGAGTCTCAGGAGCCTCAAAATTAGATAGGTGGGTCTGAGCCCAGGATAGGATTTGAGCTGTGGTTCCTCCGAGTACAACTGAAGCGATGGCTAGTGCAGGGGCAGAAGATGAGAAGGCTATGATGGAATTTCTTGGGTTCAGTTGCTGGATTCAGAAGAGTTGAATGAGCTCTTGAGTTTCGAAGGTACTCACAGGTTGTGGAGGTATCCGAGATGACTTTAAAGAGGGCCACGGAGTATGGAGGGTTCAAAAAGACAGCAATGGTGTTCGAGGTGCAGCAGTAGGCCCAGTAGTGTAGCATTGGATAGTTGAGCTCAAGAGACTTGGAGATAGAGTCAGCCTCTATGGCATCAAAGAAACTTCAGTATAGATGAAGCTTTAGGTGGTGGCTTCACAAGTAGAGAGAAAATTTGGCATGGATTTAGAGCAGAGGGGTGCAGGAGGATCGATATCTTAGCACTAGCACCGGTGATGCATTATTTCAGGTAGAGCAGTATGTGTAGGTGGATAGATATAGCTCTGAGAAGATTGTGTCAGGTGGTACAATATGTGCTGGTATAGGAATATTGTAGGTTCTCCAGGGAAGTCTAGAAAAAGTGATGCAACTACTAAGCATATGGGATCCTATAATTTTAGGATGGTACGAAGAAGCAAGCCAAGATCTTCAGCAGTGGAGGCGATCATCCCAAAGGCCTTAAAGAATGCATAATAGTTGAAGAGGATTGGCGGAGGCGATATTTGTATAAGGGATTGTTAGGGTGCGCAGTGATAGTGGGATCGTGCAGAAGGGCATTGCCAAGAAGTTTGCCAATGCTTGGGGCACCAAGATGGAGATTGTAAGGACTGATGGTGCTTTCAATCCTTGGGAGGCCATGAGAGGAGTTAGGGCATTGGCTTCAGAAGACTAAGATAGATGTAGTCTTAGGGCTAGGACAGAAGTTGTCTTAGGGTGGAGGTGGTGTATAGCCCTCCACGGGCTTGAGGTCTAGGTGTTGAGAATTTTGAGAGGCTTGGTTGGTGCTTCGGAGATCTGAAACATAAGATGGAGTAAGGAACCAAAGCCAGGGAATGAAGACTGCAGAGAAGGAGCTTTTCTGCAGGTTAGCCGACTCAATCTGATACTAGATCAGCTAAGTCTCAGAGGATAGGCCAAATAGAAAAGATGTTTTTGGAACTACAGGCACGGTATGTAACTAGGTCGGCTCAATCTAAAACTAAGCCGACCTAGTGATAAATATAATAATTTAACATAAAAAGTATACATATCTTGATTATTTAATTCTAACTATTTAGTATTCGATATCTTTTATGTTCTTTTTTAGAAATAATTAATTACAAAATTTTAGTCATAAACCAACTAAAAATGGCCCTCCAATACAAGCAGATGAAGCTCTAGTCCAAATTCAAGCTTGTCACGTCCATGATACATGAAGATATATGGATGCAAGCATGCGAAAATGATAGGACTCATATGGTAATATTGTAAAAGAAAAAGTTTTCTTTAGGAGAAAAAAAAAATATATATATATATATATGAGCATTTAATATGGTGGGGCCCATATGCATTTAAGGAATTCATTAAGGGAAAATGGGTGTGGCGGGGTTGGATGCTGGTCTTCATGCAATTGGGGTGGGGCGTTGGATTTTTTATTGGCTGCACGAACGTGAATGCACGTTGGGAGCAGGATTCAAGTTGTATGCGGGGTGCGACACGGTGCAAGGAAAGAACGCATCTTGGGAAGCAAACACGGCAAGGAGGCCGAGGATATCCGGCATTTAAAAAAATATATTTTTTTTGAAATTATTTTTAGAGAGAAAAAATTTAGGTTGCATGGCAACTCTTCTTTTTATTTTATCTCTCATTCCCTTCATCTTATTCATCCAAACTTTTTTATCACTCCATGTGAACCAACCATTCTCTTAGGATACATCTTTTCATTAGTCCCACATTTGAAAAATACAAAATCCTCCTTCCTCTTGACAACTACAAATAAAACTAAGTACCACCACTTGAAGATCATTGCTCTCCACACCATAACTCTTGTAGGGGTCCATATGACAGACGAAAATACCTATCCAATAAAATTTTTATTCATCTTTTTTTTTTTACTTTTTTCCATCCTTCAAACACACGAGAAGGAGAGTTAGCCAGAAAAAGATCGGCCAGGAGAAATTTTTATATTTTTATTTTTTTGTTTCAACTCCAAACCCTATTAATGGCTTGAAAGTTAAAAATCTTCTTTTTGTATTAGAAATTTTTATCAATAATAAAAATTAGTTTCTTTTCTTATTAATTTAATTTTTATTTTTAGTAAATAGGATAGTTTAAATTTTTACAATTTAAATCTTATAATTTTTAATTTCAGTACTAGGATAGTTTATTTCTGTAATTCTTTAATTTTTAGAATTTAAATTCTAACAAGTAGTATAGAATATAATTTTAATTAATTTTAAAAATTTTGATTTAAATCATATCTAGACAATCCTCCGAGATTTATGATAAAATTAAATCATGATTAGAAACTTTTTCTTAGAATTTCTTATTTACTTTTATTTTTTAGAATTTTTCTTCCTTTAAAGCAATCCTCTGGTCTTCATGCAATTGGAGTGGGGCGTTGGATTTTTTATTGGCTGCACGAACGTGAATGCACGTTGGGAGCAGGATTCAAGTTGTATGCGGGGTGCGAACGCATCTTGGGAAGCAAACACGGCAAGGAGGCCGAGGATATCCGGCATTTAAAAAAATATATTTTTTTTGAAATTCTTTTTAGAGAGAAAAAATTTAGGTTGCATGGCAACTCTTCTTTTTATCTTATCTCTCATTCCCTTCACCTAATTCATCCAAACTTTTTTATCACTCCATGTCAACCAACCATTCTCTTAGGATACATCTTTTCATTAGTCCCACATTTGAAAAATACAAAATCCTCCTTCCTCTTGACAACTACAAATAAAACTAAGTACCACCACTTGAAGATCGTCGCTCTCCACACCATACTCTTGTAGGGGTCCATGTGACCGATGAAAATACCTATCCAATAAAATTTTTATTCATCTTTTTTTTTTTACTTTTTTCCATCCTTCAAACACACGAGAAGGAGAGTTAGCCAGAAAAAGGTCGGCCAAGAGAGATTTTTATATTTTTATTTTTTTGTTTCAACTCCAAATCCTATTAATAGCTTGGAAGTTAAAAATCTTCTTTTTGTATTAGAAATTTTTATCAATAATAAAAATTAGTTTCTTTTCTCATTAATTTAATTTTTATTTTTAGTAAATAGGATAGTTTAAATTTTTACAATTTAAATCTTGCAATTTTTAATTTCAGTACTAGGATAGTTTATTTCTGCAATTCTTTAATTTCTAGAATTTAAATTCCAACAAGTAGTATAGAATGTAATTTTAATTAATTTTAAAAGCTTTGATTTAAATCATATCCGCTAAGCAATCCTCTGGGGTTTGTGGTAAAGCTAAATCATGATTAGAAGCTTTTTCTTAAGATTTCTCATTTGCTTTTATTTTTTAGAGTTCTTCTTTCTTTAAGCTTCTTGCCAAGAGACTTAATAGACTATCGTTGGTTTCAATCCCTTTATAATTCATACTTGATTCGATGCAAGAAGGATAATAGGAAGAAGGCCTATAATTTTGTTAATTTCTTTTCTTTTCTTTCTTATGAAAAACTTTGATGGATTATTATTGGATCAGAGTTCCTTCATAGTCCATACTTGGATAATACAAAAGAAGCAGTTGAAATAAGAGTTCTTTAATTAGGATGAATGCTTGTCCATACATTACATCTTAATCAAAGGATATCATAAGAGAAATCTTAGAAAGACTCTCTAAGTCATTAGTTTAGTGGATTAAAAAATTTTAGATCTGTAGATTATTATTGTCTACAATTAATTTACTTTTTAGTAGTAAGTAACAAACAATCTTACAAAATATTTGTTAAAGCACGTCGAAGCAAGGATTTGAACACAATTCAAACACAATTCCTCGTGGAATCGATCCATACTTGCTGGACGTGCTATTTTGCACACCGTGCACTTACGGTTAATTTTAAGACACAACACTCAGTCTTAAGTTAGCCGGCTCAATGTTGAGACTGAGCCAACTCAGTGCACGAGTAGAGTTATGTGGGGATCTATTTGGGGCTAGGATAGAAACTTATCCTAGGGGTCTTAAGGCCTAATTTTAGAGGTTTTAAGGGGGCTAACTCATGTATGGATCAGGTTTAAATCCAGGAGATGAGAACATCGGAGACATGGATGTATATGGGCTCGGTTAGTACTTTCATGTATTGAGTTAGTTAGGAGAATTTTTGGTCGGACCTAATGGCTATGTATAGATACATAGGTTGTATTAGGTTTTCATATTGAAGCAATCAATACAAATCTTTTCTCTCTCAATCTCTTTTCTCTCTTCTCTCTAGTGTTGCCACCCTAGGATTCTTGAAGAAGCCATAAAGAGGGGATGCCTCCCTCAAGTCCAAGGAGGGAGGTATCCCAGCATAGATCTAGCTAGTGGATCTATGGTATGCTGCCCTTAGAAAATGTCAAAGGTCTCTTGTGGTCCATGCTAAAGATCCTAAATTTTTGCAACATGGCATTAGAGCGATACCATGGATTACAATAATTGGTATTAGTGCTAGGTGATGCCATGGTGATATCGCAATAAAGTCTTGCTCCTAGACCGTGTCCAATGCTATTCAAGTGGCTAAAGTGGCCCTATATTGGATTAACATAAAAATATTTTAAAATTATAAGTATTATTTAAAACTTTAAATAATTTTTCTGGGGATTAGATTGTTGGAGAATCCCTTACTATTCGGACTTCATGGATCCCTGTCTAAGAATGCAACACTGATGATGATATCGATACCACAAGAGGAAGATTGAAGAGAGATGCACAAAAATATAATCAAATAATGTGGATTGGCTCAAGACTTACCTCCATAGGGCATGCAACTTCACTATGAGAGAAATTCATAAATACAAGAGGAGATCACATCCTCTCAACTCTCATCCATCAATTTCTCAATAGAAAAAGTTTAGATCCCTCATAAAAACTCTCAATGCCCTTAGAGAGACACTCTAGCTACCACAAACTCTATAACTACATCATAGAGCTCATTGCAAGAATTTTATAGAGTCCAAGAATATCTAAAATGGATAAGAAATCACCAAAATACGCTCATTTGAAGTAGAACAACTCTCAACCATTTGATCATAATTCTTATGCATAGATCACCATTGATCGTTGCCTTCTTTAACTGGCCTGCACACTAGATTCACATCTCCACTAGTAGCCCTAGTGCCCCCCCATCATCAACCATCCGATTGCATCAATCAAATGGTCCAAAATTCTCCTGCAGCAGTGTTGGTCTAGTGCCGCTTCATGGGCACCAAAACTAGTCTAGCGACTGGTTTAGCCCGATTCACTGCTGATTGTTCAACCGTTCACCTTCAGTTTGAGTCCAATTGAGCTTAACCTTGTGATTTCTCCATTAATCTTTGATTCTTGGGCTTCAATCAACCAACTAAGATCAAATTCGAGCTATCAAACCCAATAAATCTCCATCTCAACTCAATATTTAGCCTCCACGTGGATTTGAGAGCTCGTGAATGATATCATCCCCATGCCCTAGGATAAATGTCGGGCTACTCATGGATGTACAGACAAGGGAGTCGAGCTAGGCCGCTCAATTCCATCTCCGTCATATGCTGTACGACCTACCTAACTTGAAACTTGCTTGGGATAGCCTCCTGTGGTAAGAAAAATTTTATTTTGTGATATCACATGTCATCTTCTTGAGTCTTTCGTCTCATGCCCAATCCACCTACATCTGAAGTTCCAACTTGTGCTGAGCTCCCTACCAAGAGGTAGTATCCTCCACACTTTTTTCCCTTCAAGACAACCCTACTGCTATGCACAACCTTTAGAACTCCATCATTAGCTCTGCATCTATCATTGCTTGAATCCAATTTGCTTAATGAAATTAGATTACTCTTGAAACTAAATGTATCGGACCTCATCCAACTTTCTAAATGCTCCATCATATGTCTGCAAATTAACTATCCCAATATTCTTGATCGCATAACTTGATCTATTCAGCAAATAAATAGTATCCTCACTGCTCTGTAAAAAGTCAAACAATTTCTCTCTACAACAAACATGATGTGAGTAAGCCGAATCTAAAATCCACTGAAGGAAAGAAGTAGATACCTCATTAAAGATCATAAATACATCATCAAACCAATTAGTGTCGCTACTATTGACCACCATCGTAGTATCCTCCATCCAATCTTTGAGCTTTGGGCAATCTTTGACTCGATGCCTCAATTCATCATTCTGGTAGTATCTAATCTTGCTTGAGTCCCTCAACTTGAACTTGGATCATCCATCCTATGATCCTTTGTTGCTTCATCTTCTATCACTATCACTTCTTGTCACTACCAAAGCCGAGTCGCTCCTAAACTTAAGGCTCATACTATAAGAATCCAAACTATTAGCAATGGCTAATTGCCATCGCTACTAGTCCATCCACCATTGCTAATAGGCCTATCATTGCTAATCCTATCATAAAAGCCAATCTAAAAAATTTTTATCACTAAATACCATTATTAGTAATGGAAAACTTAGCCATCGCTAATAAAGCTATTAGTGATGGCTTTAGCGATGCAATAATTTCATCACTAATTATTTTTTAATTTTTAAATTAATTTTTTTTAAAAAATTAAAAAATATTAGAATTGGTATTTTTCTGACTAATACCATCGCTAATAATTATTAGCGATAAAAATACCATTGCTAATGCCATCTTTAATTTTTTAATTTTAATAAAATAAAAAAATTATTTTCAGCAATATTAGCAATGGCTAGCAATCTCTAGTGCCATCGCTAATAATTATTAGTGATGGTAAATGCCATCTCTAATATCGATGCTAATAGTTAATTTTATTTTTTTAAAATTAATAATAATATTTTTTTAATCTATTTTAATTAATTATAATAAATTATGGCTCTTAATATCTATTATAATTAAAATTCAAAGATAATATAATAATTAAAAATTAAAAACTAATTACATTATATTAAAAATATAAATTATATAATTTTTTTTATAAGTAGTATAAAAAAATATAATATATTAAAAAAAAGTCAGGTATGATCCTCATCATTGTCTACCTCGTCCTTCTTCTGCTCCTTTCTAGTAGCTTGTGGATGTGAGTCGAATGTCTCAGCATCCTATAATGAAAAAAATAAAATAATATTAGTAAGTTTCGATATAGAGGCATATCTTTCGATATAAAGACATATCTTTTGATATACTTTTCTAATTTTTGAATAAATTATTCTTACATATTTCATTCGTTGATATAGAGCTATAGACACCCTCGATCCATTAATTGAATGGTTAGATTAAATTTTTAGCTCCTACATTCGCTTTTTAGAATCAAACCTAAATATATGAATCTTCTGAATATGACAGTTAAAATAAGTAAAAGGATTTAATAATATAATTACCTAATATAATGGCTAGGATGGTGAGTCTAGCTGGTCGTGCAGCTATGGGTTCTAAAGAAGCTCTACAATCGTATTGTGGATGGTATCCAGGAGGCTATGAGGTTGCTAGCTTAGAAGCCTCTACATGACTTTCTTTATATATGCATCGCTCCAGGTCTAGGACATCGAGATCTACGATGATGCCAAAGGATATTAAGATGATGGAGGATCGAAGCTGTGGCCAAATCCTATGACTCGGCTCCTACTCACCTCTCGGGTGGCACTGAGCCATCCCTCAAGATCTAAGGGGGGCTAAGAAAATAGGTCATCACCATGTCTCTCAGCAACGTAAGTCATATATTGCATCTGCATAGTTCAAAAATATATTAGTTCTAATATAAAAATTAGATCCTATAATAACTTAATTAATAAATAAAGTTTGAAGTTCTTACCGTGATCTATCATGATGTAGAATCTAAATAGTTATCGATCCTTTTAGACTAGTATGTGGCCCACCATAACTACAACTGGTCAGATGGATGATCTAGCTATTGTATCTATAATAAGTAAATAATAAAATTAAATTAATTAATACATGCATATAAGAGTTTTTATAGTTCTAGTGAAAAGTTTTGGTATTAATTTCTTACCAGTCTGTCGGCCATAGCGTGTGTGCTAACCTAGCTATCCTTATGCCTGATTGGATCCTGCAGGATGGTTTGATTCTGATGGGCCCTTTATCGCTTATCGGAGTATTCCTTGCTGCTTTACGGATCATAGAAGCCCTACCATATGTCCGCTCACATCGAGTGATCCATGAAGGACCTCCAGTCCGATGGTTATTGAAAAATAGTATCCTAAAGCCAATTATCTAGATTGTAGATGATTGAGCTCTTTATTATAATAGTATATAAATTTTATATTAATAAAAATTATTTAATATTTTTCATCATAAGTTTGAACATCTTTTATATTAAACTCCTATGTTGTGATGAAAGTCCTTAGAACTACTTATAATACGATAAAGAAGGATTTATCATATAGTTCTTAAATCATATTCGCAATCAAATGATGCATCATTAAAAAAAGATGATGATGTTTATCGAGTATAGGTCATTGTATGCTATATGGATTGGTTGTCTTCTTAACCAAGAAATATAAAGATACTGATATGGCATACAAGTGAGATATAGGAGTACATCATCATCGAATAGTGACTCAACTATGGAGTGCTCTACTATCAAGAGCAACTCGCAAAGAATATATGTATGAGTGTCTCTCAAACCTAAGATCACCAAGATGACTTGCAAGAAACTCACTGTGCTTTGGTATCGAACTATCTATATTTCTAATGCAATGATGGAAGGCTACTGGACACAGTCAAGTACTTAAAAGGTCTATGTGTAAGTCAAGATGGGATTGACCCCTCTAGATTACTGGAGATAATGCATTACTATATTTCAATTTAGTAAAGCTCTAGCTAGGGTAATCCATGTAATGGATTTGAAAGGTTGAAATACAATATGGATGATTTATTTAGAGTTGACAGCAAATCCTAAGTCATCCTACGCATTCGATGTCAAAGAGATGAACCATGTAGAAACCATACACCGAGGTTCTCGAATATTGCTTCATCAATATTCGATCTATCCGAACATTGGAAATCATTACTAGATGGTAACTTTGATTAGTATAGAAAATAATTCCTATGCTACCAACTTAGTGTTCAAACCTATGGAGTCATGCACTAAGTCATGCAACATATGAAAGAATTGACCTATAATTTAATTGTTCAATTTGTTAGTACTTAACTTAATTGAATAAATAGATTAGCTTAATTGAAAATTAAGTTGGAGGTCATATGGGATTAAACAGTTGAATATGTCTAGCTAGCACTAGACATGAGGTGCAGATTTAATTTTAAGAATGATTATGATCGAATCTTTGATCCAAAGGATTCATGAGAAAATGAACTCAAGTGCTAATTATTTTAGATTAGATCTAATTTAATTAAACTTAATTTAATTAGACTTAATAAGATTGAAAATCTAAGTAAGACTTGGGCCTGAACCCTAATTAGGTTATGGTCAGTAGTCTATTCAAAATTGGTTCAAATATAGTTCAAATTGGACTCAAATCGGGCCTAAAATGGATTAGATCTTTAGAGACCCAATTGATTGGGACTCTCTCTCCTTGTAGCCAACCAAAAGAAGGAGGGGGCATTGGATTTTGCATCCCCTTCTCGTGTGTGCTCGTGAGGAAGAGAGGGGCACCATAATGTGGCGCCAATACTTCATCATGAAGTTTCCCTCTTTTGATATGGTTAGGACTAAGAGTCCTAACCAATTTGGATTTGATCTAAACCTAGGGGAATCAACTATCTAAAGAGAAAGGAGTCTTGTATTGCCATCCACAATGACCCAGGCATCACCTAGCTCTAATACTAAATTGTAGACCCATGATATCGCTTGAACGCCAATCATCCTTGACATCACAAGCACCGATACCATGTTGCGGAAGCTTCTGATCTTTAGCATGGATTTGAAGGAACCTATGACATTCTCTATGAATAGTAAACCATGGATCCAATACCTAGATCTATGCTGGAGGGCCTCCCTCCTTGGGCTTGAAGGAGGTGCCCCCTCTCTCTAGGGCTTCTTCAAGAACTCTGGGGCGGCAACTCTAGAGAGAAGAGAATAAGAGAGAATTGAGGGAGAAAAGATCAATATTGATTTCACTCTTTTAAAATCCTAATACAATCTATATATTTATACATAGCCATTAGGTCCGACCAAAAACTCTCCTGGCTAACCCAATATATGAAAGCACTCACCGAGCCCATGTATACCCATGTCTCTCATGCTCTCATCCTCTGGATCTAGACCTGATCCATACATGAATTAGATCTCTTAAGATCTCTTGAACCAGACCTCAAGACCGTAGGATCAACCCAGACCCTAACCTAAAATAGACCCTCGTGTAACTCTACCTACGTACTGAGTCAGCTAAGTTTCACTGGATCGGCTCAGTCTGAAACTGAGTCGGCCCAATTTTGTGCCATGCCAGTAGTCCCGAATGCTCAGCTCTCTATTTTGCCTATGCTTTGAGACTTAGCCAATCCAATTTTGGACTGAGTTGGCTAACCTATAGAAAATCTTTCTTCTATAATCTTGATACTCCGACTTTGGTTCCTTGCTTTACCTTGTGATCCAGATCTCCGAAGCACCAACCAAGCCCTTGGAATCTTCAGAGCCATCACCGTGACTCCTTCCGTGGCCCCCAAGGCTTGGGAGCACCATAAATCCTCACATCTTGGCCACCCAACATTATTATGAGATTTTTGGCTTTTGTGTGACAAAACAAAAAAGATCAAGAGAGGCTGTGCGACAAAGAAGAGAAAGAGGGAATTGTCCTTCTTATTCTTCTGGCATAGAGACTCCTTAGGTCCTCTTCCTTGGCATGAAGACACTTCAAGGAAGAGAGGCATCTTCACATCTTCTTCCTTCCCATATTCCCTTTCAGAAAGGTGTGTCATCCAATTCTTCATCTCTCTTCCCTACAGTGCGTGGCGTGCATGCGGAGTAGAGAGCTTGTACTTTCAGGCCTACCGAGTTATCTAATTCAAGAAACCCCCATATCCACTATCTATCATAGGTATTTTGGTATTCAAAATTTTATTTTAATCTTCAATCTATTCACCCGGTCCCTGAAAATCTGGTTTTGAACTGGATCTTTTCCTTCAATTGGTATCAGAGCCACATAATTGAAAGATAGGAAAATATGATGCATAGTTATTTTGTTTTGTAGGGATTACATCTAGTATGTAACCAGGTTTTATGCTAGACATTAAAATCTGGTTTAATCCTTTTGATATGAATTTTATATTTTAGTTTTAATCAAAAATTTTAAAAAACTAATCAACGGTTGAAATAGTTTGTTATAAGTTTGTTATAGCAAAATTTTCTTGTGCAGAATTTTTATTGGAATAACAACCTGATTAAAATCTATTTTGAATCTATTTTAACAAAATATTTTGAAGAATGATTTAGGTTGTTAGTTAGCTTTATTCAATATTTGAAACAAATCTATTTTGATTGATTTTTGGATCTAATTTTAAATAAAAATCTGCACAATATCAAAACAGGTTTTAACTAGAATTTTTGTACAGAATTTTTTTCTATATGTTCATCTGAATTTTGAATAGATTTTTTATATGACTCTAGGTCTGGATTCTTCTTTTATATACTATATAATTAGAGATTCAAATCTGAAATAATTGTATGATGCCATGTTCTAATAAGATTAGAAGTAATATGTGTTGAAAAATATATCCCAAAGCCAATCATCAGCCTACTGACAGTTAAGCTATATTAGAATTATAATTAATTTATTAATAAATAAAATAAATATTTTAGTATTTTTTTATCATAAAGTCTACATCTTCTAACAAACTCTATTATTGTGATGAAGTCCTTAGGACTATTTAGTTTCGATAAAGAGAGGATTTATTGATTAGTCCTTAAATTATTTATGATCAAATGATAGGCTGTTATTAAGGATGACAGTATCTATCGAGCATAGATCGCTGTATGCCATATAGATTGATTGTCCTCTTAACCAAGAAGTATGAAGATACTAGTATGGCATACAGATGAGATGTAAGGATACATCATCATTGAACGTGAACAACTTCAGAGCATTCTACTATCTAGAATTGCTCTGATAGGATATAGGTATAAGTATCCCTTAGACCTGAGATCATCTTAATGGCTTGCAAATAATTCACTTGCTTTGGTACTAGACTAACTAAATTTCTAATTTAGTAATGAAAGACTTTTGGGCACAGTCAAGTACTTGCAAAGTCGGTGTGCGATCGACATGAGATTGACCACTCCAAGAGTTGAAGAAGAATGTATCACTATATTTCAATATAGCAAAATCTTGGCCAGAATAATTCATGAGATGAATTTGATATTTTGAAATACAATGTGGATAGCCTAGTTAGAGTTGATAGTTAAATTTTGAGGTATCGTACAAGCATTTTGGTCAAGGGGATGAATTATATGGAAACTATATCTATATGGATTCTAAGGATGTTGTTTTACACATTTGACCTATCCGACCATCGGGTACCATTGCTAGATAATCACTTCTATTGATACAAAAATTTATTTCTATGCTATCAATTTAGATTTAGATCTATGAGGTCACACATATAAGAGTTCTCAATTTGATCAGATGGTTGATCGACGATTAAGAATTATTTTAGGGTTAAACGATCAATACGATTGATGTTTAACCTAATGCAAGTATTGTAGGATGATCGATTAGCCATTAAATTATCAATTGGCTTAATTTGATTAAGTCGGAGAGCTGAGATTAAGTCTAATCAAATATGATTTAATTAAATTTGGTTTTGGCTTGATTGGATCAAGTTCAATTGGTTTATTGGATAAGCCAATTGTAAGGAAGAACGAGTCCTAGTTCAATTAGGACTTATGTTAACCCAATCTCTAATTTGATTAGAAATTAAATTAAATTTAAATCTAATTTAATTAGATTCTTAATTGGATTAAGATCTATTCTAATTGGGTTTAATTATTTCTGATTTAATTTGATTTGAGAAACCATATTTGACCAAGTCAAATTTGGAATCCTAGTAAGACTAGGATTCCTCTCCTTGCGCCACCTATATCCCATGCCCACCCCATGCTCCTTCTCTTGGTTTTGTGCAGGGAGTCCCCTCTCCCCAAGCCTTCTCACATAGACCCCCCTCTCTCTCTCTCTCTTTTCTAGATGGAATTTAGTTGTGGACCAAGTCAATGGAAGGCAAGTTGTTTTGGATTTGAATTCTATAGAATCCTAACAAATCCCAACTTCTTCCCTTTTGTGCGACCCACACCTTGATATTTTCTTTAGAATTTCTGATGGAATAGAGGAGGTTTTGTGTGCCATTTACAATTGGTCCATGCCTAAAAGATTGGAGGGGGCACCCAAGTGTTGGGCACCCCATATGTTGCCTTAATAGGGCATACCTTGTCTAGGTATTTGACCCAGACAAGGACTCCTTCATATCCCTCTATTTAAGAAGAATTTTGGCCTGATTTATTTAGTGATTCTAGATATTAGAGAGAGGGTTTTAGGGGTGGAGAACTTGGGACAAAAACCCTTTGGGCATTGGATTTGTAAAGACACCAATCAAGGTGTCTAGGTGAGAGAGCAAAGAAGAAGAAGAGGGTCTTCTTCTAGAGTTGTTTTCTTCTCCCCTTTTTCTCCTTAGAGATTTTTTGAGAGGTGTCTCTAGTTGAAACCTCTTCCCTTTTAAAAAAGTTGGAGAGTCTAAATCTTGAAGAAGGAAGATCCGAATCGACCACTAAAGAAGGATCGGCATAGTACTAGCATATTATGCTGATTTTCGGACATCAGACTTCTGATCAGTATTCATGGGCTCGTGTGGACAATCTTTAGAGGTTGGACATGTGTGCAGCTCGTAGCAACATATTCAAGCTTGGATCAGCAAGTTAGAAAGTCTAACTTACAAAGATAATAAAGATCTAATCTTTTGTTACATACCTGTATTAGATCTAGTGTAGATTTATGTTGATATGATCAACATATTCTCTTTTGATGATTTTTTTTAATTTTTGATATAATAATATGCTTTAATCATGCAATAAGATCCTAGATCTAGAATCTTTTCTAGTATTTTATGAGTTAATTTGATTAATTTTTATCTTCTGCTGCTTAGATCTAAAAAGTTTTAAGATCTAATCTTGAAATCCTAGATCTGGTTCCTTCAATATGATCATGCTTATATGATGCATATGATGCAATAGATAGTGATCTAAAAGATACCATACTTTATGTGATGCATGTATGCAATTTAGATTAGATTAATTCATATTTAATTGTTAGAGCATGATCTAAAAATTAATTTTATAGATTTGAAACTATATACATGATTCACATGAAATCCTTAGAAAATAGTTTTACAAACTGAAACACATGTTTCACACACTTAATTTGGAATTAAGAGATCTAGATTTGAGATTCTAAGATCTAAGGCCATATTTCATAAATCTTGGATTAATGGGTTAGCTTGGATTAGGTCCTAATAATTGGGTTAGACCTAGGATTAGAAATCATAGAAATAATAGACTGATTAGAATAATTGATCAAATCTAAATAAATAGTTGATTATAATTAGATCAATTTTTCTCCACAGATCAATTCAATAGTTGTAGTTGATCAAGTCCATTATTTTGATTTACCAAATGGACTTAATTATAGCTTAGTGGTCGAGCCTAAATTATTAGGTTGATCGAATCTAAACTAGTTAACCAGTTGGTGTCCAAGGTAAGTTTGGCAGTCTTGATCGGTGGTCTTTAATTGAAAGCTACTCGTATAGATTGAGTCTATGGTGAGTTAATGGCATATCTCTCCCACTGATCTCACTTACCTATCCAACATAATAGATTATATTTTGACAAGATTGCTTAGTAATTCCAGTTGACCCATGCCATTAGAAAAATTAGTGTGACTGATTTATACATCAAGAAATAGGGCTTTTGCCGATGAAATATTTACCTACGCAAAATTTTGCATAGGTAAAGAGGATAAATAGCTGCGCAAAAAGATAAACATCGATAAAATTAGCATAATTAGCTATGCTATAAATTAAACATTGCAAAACATAATTAGTCATGTAAAAGTAGCATCGCATTTAAATAATAGCATCGATAATGGGTGATCTTAATTTTTTTAATATTTGATAAATATTTATCGATGATAAATTAGTGTAGGTAATAAGACTAATTACCCATGTTAAATTCTTCCATAGGTAATTAGGCTTATTGCCTACATTTATTTAACATTGACAAATACTTTTTTTTTGATTAATTTTTTTTTATTTTTATAAATAATTTATCAACGCTAAGCTAATGCAGGCAATAAGGCCAATTGCCTATGCTTAACTATTACGTAGGCAATTAACCTTATTTCCTATGCTAAACTGACATCGGCAAATATTTCTTTTATTAATTTTTTTTATTTTTATAAATAATTTATCGATGATAAGTTAGTATAGGTAATAAGACTAATTACCCATGCTTAATTCTTTCGTAGGTAATTAGGTTATTGCCGATGCATATTTAACATCGACAAATATTTTTCTTTGATTAATTTTTTTTATTTTTATAAATAATTTGCTGATGCTAGATTAACATAGGCAATAAGGCCAATTGCCTACTGTTTGACTTTATGTAGGTAATTAATTTTATTTCCTATAATAAATTGATGTCAAAAAATACTTTTCTTTTTTATTAATTTTCTTATTTTTATAAATAATTTATGAATGATAACTTAACGTAGATAATAAGGCTAATTATCCATGCTTAATTCTTTCGTAGATAATTAGACTTATTGCCGATGCTTATTTAACATTGATAAATATTTTTTTTGATTAATTTATTTTATTTTTATAAATAATTTATCGATGCTAAACTAACGTAGGCAATAAGGCCAATTGTCTATGGTTAGATCTTACATAGGTAATTAGCCTTATTTCCTATGCTAAATTAATGTTGATAAATATTTTTAATTTTTATTATTTTTTTTATTTTTATAAATAATTTATCGATGATAAATTAGCATAGGTAATAAGGCTAATTATCCATGATTAATTATTCTATAGGTAATTAGGTATTTCCTACATTTATTAAACGTCGACAAAGATTTTTTTATTAATTTTTTTTTTTTATAAATAATTTACCGATGCTACATTAAGGTAGGGAATAAGGCCAATTGCCTATGGTTAGATTTTACGTAGGTAATTAGTTTTATTTCTTATGATAAATTGATGTTGAAAAATATTTTTTTATTAATTTTTTTTTTTATAAATAATTTATCGATGATAAGTTAGCATAGGTAATGAGGCAAATTACCTATGCTTAATTCTTCTGTAGGTAATTAGGCTTATTGCTGATGCTTATTTAACATCAAAAAATATTTTTTTTGATTAATTTTTTTTATTTTTATAAATAATTTATCGATGCTAAACTAACGTAGGTAATAAGGCCAATTGCCTATGATTAAATCTTACGTAGGTAATTAGCCTTATTTTCTACACTAAATTGGTATTGATAAATATTTTTTATTAATTTTTTTATTTTTATAAATAATTTATCGATGATAAATTAACATAGATAATAAGACTAATTATTATTAGTTTTCATAGATAATTTTTTTATTTGTAGCATTCATTATCTATGCAATTAAGAGCGTAGGCAAATATTGAGTCATTTTAATAATTTTTTTATAAATAATTTAATGATATAATTTTAGAATTTAAAATTTATCTTCACCATTTATTATTTAAATAATTATTATTAGATTATCATTGTAAAAGTCTATCTCGATCATGTTGTCCTAGCTATGTCGATCAATAAAATTTGATTTCGACAGTCATGAATGACCGCATGATGATCTGATAGATAAAAACCACTGATGAATTCAAAAACTTGTAAAGATGATTCAGTGATATTTATAGCATACTATTAAAATTTTATCTCAATCGGATATCATTATCAAAGTTAATTTAGCACGAGATGATTTCAATCATTAAATGAAAAACTAGTGATCAAAAGGCCAAATGGGTCCGATTATAAGATAATTTTTTAAATTAATAATCTTTACTAATACTTTGATTGTTTGTACATTGATGATCATAAAATTCAAACCACATATATATGAACAATCTAAAATTTTATGTCTCTTGATACTAATTCTTGATCGCTAGGTAAATATACTTGTATTTTTATAAGATTTGCTTAACGTGGATGGTTCATATACGTATGATTTAAATTTTATGATTACGACCATACAAATGATCAAAGTAGTAGCAAAGATTATATTTCTAAAAAATCATTTAAATCGAATGTCATTTGGCTTTTTGATCACTCATTTTTTATTTAATGGCTGAAATCATCCCTTACTAAATTGACCATGATAATGATGTTCGATTGAAGTAAAATTTTGATAGTATATTATAAATGTCACCAAGATCATTACTATAAGTTTTTGGATTCATTGATGATCTTTATTTATCAGATCATCATGCGGTCATTCCTGACCATCGAGATGAATTTTATTGATCGATATAGCTAGGGCAACCTAATCGAGGTAGACTTTTGTAATGATAATCTAATAATAATTATTTAGATAATGAATGATGAAGATGGGCTTTAAATTCAATAATTATACCCATAAATTATTTATAAAAATATAAAAGCTAATTTAAAAATCAATGAAAGGTAATTAAGTTATTACCAAAGTAAAATAATCATCGAAAAATAAACTTTTAGCGACATAAGAAAATATCGGCAAATAGAATAATTACCTATGTTAAAGGTTAACATAGGAAATTTACTTATTTTTGACGTTTAGTTTTTATCAAAAATTATTTTTTAAATTTTTTTATTTTTAAATTTTAATTATATATTTTGCAAACCTAATTTTAATTTTAAATAAACTTTTTTCAATATTTACTTCTCATCAGTAAATGATTATGTTGCGATGAAAATATTGCATCGATAATAATTTTTATTAAATATTTTAATTTTTATTAAACTTTTTTTGATGTTTCGTCGATGTCGGTAATAATTTTATTACCTACATTTTTCTTAAATGTAGCTAAGTCTAGCTTTGCCGACGTTACTTTGCATCGGTAAAATGTTAATTTTTTTTAAATATTTTTTAATATTTTTTATTCATTAGTAATTAGTATTTTCAATGTAAATTTGCATCAATAAATTTTTTTAGAAATTTACCATCCCACCCTCCGTGCATTTTGTCTCCCGCCCCCACCCTCCTATTTCTCCCATCCAAACCCTCTCCATCGGCTACCTCTTTTTTTCCCCTTCTCTCTTTCGATTTCTCTCGCCATTGGTGGTCCCCGCCTCCACCTCTACCGCTGCCGTCGCTACCGCCAACATTGCCGCCGCCGCCCCAAAAAAGGTAAAACCCTTTTTTTTTTTTTGCTTTTGCATCCTCCGAGGAAAGGAGGGGGTAGGGTTGGTTGCCCAGGAATGGAGGTAGGAGAGGAGGAAAAGGCGAGGTAGGGCAGGAGGGGAGCCGTGACTGAGCTGTGGGTCGGGGCCAGGGCTAGGGTGTGGAGGTGGAGGTGGCAACAGGTACCTTGGAGGTGGTGCGGGGGTGGAGAGGAGGGAGGCAATGACGGACAGAGGGGGAGGGCGCGATTGGCGAATGGTGACCGACAGGTGCGGATCCGAACGAGGCGTGGAGGTGGCGATGGCGACGATGCAACGAGTACCGAGGGATGGCTTGGGGGTGGAGGGGAGGGAGGTGTGGACGGAGGGGGAGGGGGTGCAGGGGTGGTGGTGTTGGTGGGAGGGGGGCGTAGGGGGCGGTGGTGACTGTGGGAGGGGGGTGTAGCTAGGGGATGGTGGTGACGGTGGGAGGGGGATGCAGGCGTCGAGGGGTGGGGAAGGGAGGAAGGGTTTTTTTTTCTTTTTTTATAATTTATTTATTTATTTATTATGCTTGATGTAATAGTAGGTAATAATCTATAGCTTTTCTGTTGAGGGTAATGAGATTCTATCTCTTAATTGGGATTGAATTAGATGAATGATTTCTTTTGAAAATTTTTCTATTTTGTTTTAATGATCATCCTTTTTACCACTCCCCTTAAATTATCCTACAGTATTGAATTGCTGATATTTTGCATGAATCATATGAGGAACACACCTCTCCGTACTTCAATGATATGATCCTTCTGAAGGTATCTATGTTTTTACTTCAATGATAATATGATAAATCATCGTTTCTAAAAGAAAAAACTATTATAATCAAATTATCAATGTCATAACATAAATCAACCATAATATAATAGAATAATTGGATTACATTATTATTCATACAATCATATACCAGAAATGAAAATAACAAATAATAGCTATTATTAATATTACTTAATAAACCTTATGAGGAGATAATGGCTAAATAATAACTACTATATCAATGCTAGTAATGTATATACGTAATGTAGTAGAGACTGTCAAAGTCATTATAATAGCAGTTTTATTATAATGACTAATTTAAACCATTGGAAAACCTCCCATGTCTCCATGTGTAACATGAGGGGTATTTTGGTATTTGGCATAGTTAAATAGGGATATTTGATTAGTAGTCAAACAATGCATAACCATGAGTAGTTTCTAGAACAATTAACTTCAAAAAAAACTTTAAAATAATATAAACCCAATATGGGGAGGGAGGGGGGAGAGAGATGGGAAAAGCATGCTAGAGAGAGAGGGAGGGGGGAGGAGGGAGAGATGTGCGGTGCCAACTTCAAGGTCAACACCTATTTTAGGATTAACAGCATGCCGTGGGTTGGCAGCACCACCAACTGGACCATTTGGGATGAATCCATGTTGTAGCTTTCTACTCTTGGCAATAACAAGAGACCAATTCCAATCCTCTCTTAGTCTGCTTTTCTTCTGCTTCTTTGGTTTCTGTTTCATCTTCTTTGTTTAAATGGGTTTTGAGTTCTCTTTGCAGTCTACCTACCATGGTGGTGCTCGTTTGTTGCAAATGGACAAAGGTGTATAGGTGTCTGGTTGTATATTTAGTGTCTTATCTTTTATATATATGGATAAAAAATTGACTGTTGAGGCCAGTTATTGACTCATCCCTGGTTACAATCTCTCTCCCTCTATCCTTTCATTGCCAGCGGATAGATCAAAGTTCCCAGCGTGTGGGTGAATGTGTGGCCTTGCGTGTTAGGACAAGTATAGTTGTTTCAACAAAAAAATTAATTAGTTTTAAAAAAAGAAGAAGAAGACTACTACATTTAGTTAGCCTTAGCCTTTTTTGTACTATTTAAGATATCATTGCATCAACACCTTAAACAGTAGTTTTTGTAATCCAATTAATGCTGTCCAATCTACAATTCATTTCATAATTAGCAGGCTAATTCAGAGGCTAGCTAGTTGGCTTCTTCGCATCTACCAGAGTACTCCATTATTTTTATCAAGCTCTTGAGTTTCTATTGTTGATGTTTATCTTGGAATACACATTTTTATTCCTTACACTATTCTTTACTTATCATAGTTTTCTTTTGGAGTTAATTTTATTAAGTATTTCTCTCTGATGCTATTTTCAATGATAGATCTAGCTTGTTAAGACTATATTCATGATTATTTACTTTTAGTTATTAGTAATATAAATAAATTTTTTATTTATGAAATTTATTGCATAAAATATGAAAAACATCCATATTTTAGAGAAAACTCTATGGAAATATAGAGTTATCCCTTTTTGATAAATTAGGATACGATTTCTGAATGTATATTCAGAGATGGATCTGAAATTGCATGCATTGAGCCGTAGATTCTCGTTCAAGAGTCGATCTTGATCAAGATCGACTCTTGGATGCCCCAATTTTGGGTATTTTAGAAAAGCTTTAATCTTATTATTATTAATCAATATTTTATTTCATTATATGATGTTCAGTTGTTATCTCTCATATATTCTTCGGGTATATATTGGATAGGGTGCATAGGCACCGTATTCACATCATATACTTGGAGAACCATGAGAAGATGCTGTCAAAATTTTCACAATAATGGAATAAAATATCGACTAATAACAATAATAAGATTATTCTTTTCTGAAAGGGATAGGGCCATACCTATTAGAAATGGATAGGATTATGCATTCTTAAAATCTTACTAATAACACGTACTTTAATGATGAACATTTTTCGTAGATTAATAAAAAATATGGATAAGAGTTGGATGAATGCCCGCTCTATCATCTTACCTAAATACCAACAAGATATTAGAAATTTTATAAGATTTGCACGTTCAAGAATCGATGATCCCAATAGAATCAAATATCCTTGTCGAAGATGTCACAATAATTACTTCCAGCCTACAGATACAGCATTAGAGCACTTGTTGAATTGGGGTATGGATAGAAAGTATACTATTTGGAATTTGCATGGAGAAAGTAGACCTACTAACACAAGAGACCAACATATGGGTCAACAGGCAGAACCAATTGGCATCAATGAGATGTTAAATGATTTATACGAGGGGGCATATTTTGACAATTCTTCAGAGAGTACAGATAATGCAAATGATGGATATTTTGAAAAACTCATGAGAGATGCCAAGGAGCCATTGTATCCAAATTGTAAGAAGTTCTCGCTGCTCGAGTACTTGATAAAATTGCTCCACGATAAAATCATGTTTGGTTGGAGTCAAAAGTCGTTTGACTTTATATTGAACTTAATCAAGGAGGCATTATCGGATGGTGAAAAACTTCCAAAATTATATTTAGAGGCAAAAAAGTATATGCGTAAACTTGGAGTGGGTTATACACCAATACATGCATGCAAGAATGATTGTACATTATTTTATAAAGATCATCAACACTTGAATTATTGCCCAGAATGTGGTGAGTGAAGGTATGCTGAAGATTTCGAAAGAGGTAAGAAGCACCCTCACAAGATTTTGAGATACTTTTCATTAACACCAAGACTTCAGAGACTATCAGTCATCGAAGACCACTGAGGTAATGAAATGGCATCATGAGATGCAAATTCCTGAAGATAACATTATTAGTCATCCAGTAGACTCTATAGTTTGGAGAGAATTTGATAAACAATATCCTTAATTTGCTAGTGACCCATGCAACATTTATCTTGGCCTAGCATCTGATGGTTTTAATCCATTCTAGAGCATGAGCAATGCTTACAGTATGTGGCCTGTTGTGCTAATGCCGTATAATATTGCACCATGAAAATATATGAAAGAGCCATTTTTATTTTTATCGTTGCTTATTTCTGGACCTAGAGCTCCTAGTAATGAGATAGATGTTTATCTGCGACCCTTAATCGATGAATTGAGAGAACTTTGGGAGATTGGTGTTGAAACATATGATTTAGTAAGTAAAAAAAACTTTCGATTGCATGCGATGATAATGTGGATAATTAATGATTTTTCGACATATGGCAACCTATCTGGATGGAGCATAAAAGGATATTTGGCATGTCCAATTTGTAATGGTGATAGCTGCTCCATTGGACTGAAGCATGAAAGAAAAATTGCCTATATGGGTCATCGTAGGTTTTTACCATCAAATCATTCTTGGAGAACCCATCAAAATCGATGCTTTAATGGAAAGTTAGAGATGCATGGGCCACCTTGTATGATGAGCGGAGATGACATATTGGCACAACTAGAGGCCATTCATAGTGTTAAATTTGGTAAAGTTTTTGGGAGTCGCAAGCGAAAGCATAATGAATCAGAGTTGAACTGGACAAAGTGAAGCATATTTTTTGAATTACCTTATTGGCAACATGTCCTACATCATCATAATTTGGATATCATGCACATTGAGAAGAATATTTATGATAATGTTATCGGGATATTTCTTAACATCAAGAAAAAAATAAAAGATAATTTGAATTCTCAGCTAGACCTGGAAAGAATGGTAATACGGCATGAGTTGCACTTGGTGCCCCATGATGGTGAAAAATTCTTCATGCCAACTGTAAGTTATACATTGCATGGCGATGAGAAAAGAAATTTCTATGAGTGGTTAAAAATTGTAAAGTTTCCTTATGGCTTTGCCTCCAATATTTCAAGCCATGTAAACTTGAAAGATGGCAGTATCTCAGATATGAAGAGTCACGACTCTCATGTACTGTTGTAGCGTCTTATACCTATTATGATGCATGGCTTCTCCACTGTAGAGGTATAGAATGCACTTATTGAATTGGATATTTTTTTTTGAGAATTATGTTGTTGGAAACTTTAAGTTGATATACTTGAGAAGCTTCAATCAGATATTGCCCTATTGCTGTGTAAGCTGGAAAAAATTTTTCCACCATCATTTTTTGATATTATGGTACACTTGGCTGTTCACCTTCTAAGAGAGGCTTTGCTTACTAGGCCAGTTCAGTACCGATGGATGTATCTTGTTGAACGGTAATAATATTAAAAAAACCTAATTTCTTTACTTAATTTACAATCATAACAAAAAAATAATTATATATTTTTTTATCATTTTGCATGTGTAGATTCTTATATAAATTGAAACAATATGTATGAAATAAAACACATCCAGAAGGATCAATTGTGGAAGCATATATCTCCATAGAGTGTCTTACATTCTGTTCGATGTACCTCGATGATGTGGAAACACAATTCAATCGTGAAGAGCGCAATGCAGATAAGAAGTGAGCCAATATTGAATCAACATTATCTATTTTTAGGGTTAATGTTCATCCCATTAGTGGAAGAAAGTACAAACATATGGACATAGAAGAATGCGAGCTGGTGTATTTCTATGTACTAAATAATTATGAAGAAATCTATCATTTTATGGAGTAAGTATCTTTACATAATCAATATTATATATTTTTCATGAGGTAAATTAAATAATTAGCATGTATTTATTGTAGAGAGCATAGAGATGTATTATAGCAACAAAATAATAGAGATATCGAGGAACGACATCGAAGAAATTTCACAGCTTGGTTCAGACAACGTGTAAGCACAATAATAGTTTTATTCAACTTTTTATTACATGTAATGTGTACATAGTCTAATTTATTTTAACTTATATATGTGTATGTTATTGTAGATGATGTTAATGTATCATAATAAATAAGATGGTGCAACCTAGGAATTATATGATTTAGCATGCCACTTCGATCCTAGGGTTTCATGTTATAGCTCATGTATTGTTGGTGGTATGAGATTTTATACAAGGAAGCTTGATATGCAGCGGCGAACTCAAAATAGTGAAATTTTGACATTGAAAACCGATGGAGATAATGAGATTGAATATTATGGTATCCTTTCTGACATTATACAATTAAGATATGGGTCAAAACAATTTGTTTATCTGTTTAAATGCCAATGGTGGGATATCAACAATAATAGGATGGGTATTCATAAAGATGCATACTTTACAAGCATCAACTTTGCGAGAACATGGTATCAATTGGATCCTTTCATACTCACTAGTCAGGTAAAACAAGTATTATACCTAAAAGATATGAGATATAAGGGTGAATGGCATATTATACAAAAGATTGCATCAAGGGATGTTTATGACATAGATGTTCATTCCGAAATAGAAATAGATGGGGATTTCTTTTAGGAGGAATAGAATACAGCTGACTTGGGATAGTACAGTATCGACATTGGAAGCACATCTCCTCTGACTAGGAATGACGTGCAACCTAATAATATTGATGTTAGTGAATTAAATCTGAACGTATCGGAGGATCATGATGACAGTGATGACAACTTCATAAATGATGAAGAGAAAGATTATACATTGATGATTATGATGATGAAGATACAGATATTGATTGATAATATGTAATTTTTCAAGAAACTCATGTCTTAAATTTCATATATCATTTAGTATTGATATAATTTTTATCAAATATTATATTGTCTCTAATATATTGTTTCATATAGATATGGCACCAGGAGGACGACCCTAGAGGCTTGCATGAGAAGATGCCGGTGCATCGACTTCTTCTGATGATCAGGCGGTCACACTAGCTAGTCTAGGTTGATTTTATATATTATAATTTTTTATATTTAATTTGCTTTAACTTTTTATCATTTATAAACAATTGATTTTAAGTTATGCCACTAGAAAGATGATTTGATGGAAGGGACCGACATGGAGATGTCGGTACCTCATCATCATCTTAGCTGCACACTACTAGTGAGGCAGGCACATCATCTCCTATTACAGGTTATTTTTTTTATGTTATATTTATTTTAAATTTTTATCATGTATAAATAACTGATTTTAAGCTTTATATTTTATTGCAGCTACTGATACTATGATTAGGCAGACACATGGAGCCGCCAGAAATGAGAAGCTGGAGGAATGGAGGAGGGCACATCCTGGGAAGAGGATGAGGATTGTCATCCCATCAGGATATGTCATGCTAGTAGAGCACCAGTCAAGGAGCCATACGTGTGCAAGGTAGGTATTATTATCCATTCGTATGCTCCTCTGATGCTGACTGATTGGTGTAGAGTTACGAGATTGATACCCCGCATGTGCGAGAGGCTATCCTTCGGCATATGAGGCAATTGCTCAAAGGATTCAGATATGAGCTCCATACCCACTGGAAGGAGGTCTTCCAAGCACGTGGGGCAGTGGCGGCATGTGAGATACCGCACAGAAGTATATCACGCCCCGATTGGGATCTCCTCTGCACCAGATATGAGAATCCTGCATATCGAATATAATTATTATGTATAATAAAAATATTGATTATTGAATTGATATGTTATTGTAATATGTTCACTAATATCTTCATTGCATTTGTTTATTAGGCCTACTGCGACAAGGCCTCACAGAGCAGGTCGAGGCTCATGGTGATGCATTATGGTGGGTCAAAATCATTTTCACAATATCAGTATGAGCTGGTAAGTACGCATACATACATCTTTAATGATTTGTTAGAGTATATCTGTATCAATATACTTACATTCATAAATTTTAGAGGGACATCGAGATAGGATAGCTACCCGGACGGATTGACATCTACCAGAGGATCCATTGTCAGACGACGAACGAGTGGCTTCCTGGGACTAGAGAGAGACATGTGAGTATTAAGTGATTAAGTTCTATTTCATTTTCATTATAAAGTTTAGACTTTTGGTTATATTTACTTTTTTCTTTAATTAGGACCGTATGATGGAGATACGATCCTAGCCCCCAGCTGAGGGCTCTACCCCATCCACAGATGATGATATCTATGATGAGGTCCTCGGTAGGAGACCTAGCTGTGTTATGGGGTTGGGATATGGAGTTATGGCCCCAAGCTCCTCTCGAGCAGCACATGTTTCTTGTGATGCTTGTCTGCATGAGGCAGAGAGGAGACATGCCGAGATCGAGAGGAGATATTAAGAGGAGATAGCTGACCTACGGTAGACCAATGCCGAGCTTTCGTCCTAGCTTAAGGCATTTGGGGTGAAGCTCGATGAGTTATGTCACCGTATGCCTCCCCCACCAACTTTCGATGTTCCTACTGATGCTTATGATCAAGACTCCACCGATGATGATGACGATACCTCCCCCATCGGTATTATTTTATATTCTTTTTAATTAATATATTTTTAGCATTTATATTAGATAATTAGTTTGCTTACTTAATTTTTTAATTTAATGTAGGTTTATGATATGTCACCATCGATATGGAGTTTTATTTTATTTTATTGTATTTTTTTTAAAGAACATGTAGTATGTATGACATTTTATATATGTACATGTTTTTTATATGGATGTTATATGGATATTTTAAAGTGAATGAATTTGATTTTGGGGTGCATTTATTTGTTATGTGATTGTTATATCTTATGTTATCTGTTATGTTGATGTTTACGGGTTCTAAAAAATTTATATAAATAATTTTTTTTTAAAAAAATATTTATCGATGTAAAAAAATCATAGGTAAAGATAAATAGAGACGATACCTAGCATCGACAAATGAGGATAACCATCATCAATTACCATGCCAGCGTGCCACTTTTAGTCATGCTTAATAATTACCGATGTAATTAAACGTCGCTAAATATTTACCGACGCAAATTAACGTAGCAAAATCCAATATAAACAGTCGCCAAAAAGCAACCTAGCGTGCCACCTTTGGCCATGCTTTACTATTACTGACATAAATGTACGTCGCCAAATATTTTCCAACGTAACATAAGCGTGGGTAAAAATATTTTTGCCGATGCAAGTTTCCATCGGTAAAAATATTTTTTTTCAATGTTTATTTTACGTGGGTAAAATATTAGCGATGATAAATCAATGTTGATAAATATTTTTTTTTCGACGACTATTTTGCGTAGGTAATTAATTTTTGATGTTTAATTAAATATTGATGAATCTTTTTTTGTCGACAAAAATTTGGATTAAATGTCGGTGAATCTTTTTTTATCGATGAAAATTCAAAAATGTTGGCAAATGAAATTAATGATAACATTTATGCTGACATTTTTTTTTGATGCATTTTACATTGGTAGATGTATTTAGCAACGCTTTTTCAATATTTAGCTATGTTTTGTTTGCATAGCTAATTACCCTTTTTCTTGTAGTGTTAAGTGCCCCTAAACCAGATTTATCATTAAACTTTTTTGTGACTTTATGAAGTCAGTGGAAGAATTATTGATTTTGGTTAATATTTTGCCTTCTCTTCTTAAACAAATAACTAAATTTTCTAAATTATTAGCTCTATAAAATGAAAATGTTATGGACTCATAGCCTCCCATTAAGTTGGTTGATAATGGATCCATTAGTATGATAATCATTAGAGTCCTAAAGGCTTGGTGCTTATCTACTATCAAAATTATTATTCATAATATGATAATTTAGTTGTGTCTCTTTGATAGGTAGTTGAAGAAACCAGATCTTAGATTTCAAGGCTAAATTTTGAAACTTTTCAAGATCAGATAGCAGAAGACTAAAATAAATCAAAATTTATTTATAAAAATTAGAGAACCTCTAGATCTAAGATTTTATTATAA
The DNA here is from genome assembly GCA_006176705.1 of Cocos nucifera. Classification (NCBI taxonomy): domain Eukaryota; kingdom Viridiplantae; phylum Streptophyta; class Magnoliopsida; order Arecales; family Arecaceae; genus Cocos; species Cocos nucifera. The sequence continues at coordinate 119,191 of QRFJ01000559.1, forward strand.
GATTATAGCATGAGATTAAATAAAAAATTAAAAACATAAGAAAGAAAAACATGTTGATTATGTCAACATACATCTACACTACATCTAATGCAGGTATGTAATAATAGATCAGATCCATATTACTTGTATAAGTTAGACATTCTAACTTACTGAATCAGGCTTGAGAATGAAGCTCTAAGACGCACATGCATCCAGCCTCTAAGAGATGTTCACACGAGCCCATGAACTCCGATCAAAAGTTTAATGCAGGAAATCAGCATGGTATGCTAGTACTATGCTGATCCTTCAACAATCGATCCAATGCTTTCTTCTTCAAGATTTGGACTCACCAAAATATTAGAAGGAAGAGAAGAGATTTTTAGACCTGAGATACCACTCCAAAAAACTCTAAGAAGAAGGAAAAGGGGAGAAGAAAATAGCCCTAGAAGAAGATCCTCTTCTTCTTCTTTGTTCTCTCACTTAGACACCTAGATTGGTGTCTTTAGAACTCCCATGCCCAAGATGAATATTTCTCTAGTTTTCTCATGCCCAAAAGGTCTCTCAAATATCTACAATTTACTAAAAAAATAGCCTAAAATTTATTTTAAATAATGAGATATGGAAGAATCCTTGTCTAGGTCAAATACCTAGACAAGGAATGTCCAAATCCTTGTCCAAATTGGGCAAGACAAGGGGCACCCAACTCTTGGGCACCCCCTCCTTTTTATTTGGTGTGGACCATCCCTTTTTTGTCACACAAAAAGTCTCCTTTTTCCACCAAAAATTCTAGGAGAAAATAGGATGTGGGCAGCATCTTATGGGAGGAGTTTTGGTTTGTTAGAATTCTATCACATAGAATTCAAAACCACAACAACGTACCTTCAATTGACTTAGTCCACAACTTAATTCCATGTAAGAGAGAAGGGTAGTAAGTGGGGTGCGTGAAGACCTAAGAGAGAGGATTTTTTATGAAAAAATCCTAAAAAATAGGCATAGGGGCGTGGGGTGGGCGTGAGATATCAAGTGGCGCAAGGAAAGAAGTCCTAATCTCATTAGGACTTCTAATTTGACTTGGTCAAACATGATTTTTAAACTAAATTAAATCAAAATTAATTAAATCTAATTAGAGTAGGTCTTAATCTAATTAAGAGTCTAATTAAATTAAATTAAATTAAATTTTAATTTAATTTTCTAATTAAATTAGAAAATTATGTTGACCCAAGTCCTAGTTGAACTAAGACTAATTCTTTCTTGTACTTGGCTTATCCAATAAATCAATTAGACTTGATCCAATCAAGTCTAAATCAAATCTAATTAAATTATATTTAATTAGACTTAATCTTAAATCTTTGACTTAATCAAATTAAGCTAAATAGCAATCGAATTGCTAATCGATCCTCCTGCAACATTTGTACTAGGTTAAACATCAATCGTATTGATCGTTTAACCTTAGAATGATTATCAATCATTGATCAACCATCCGATTGGATTGTGAACTCTAATATGTGTGACCCCATAGGTCTGCACCTAAGTCAGTAGCAAAAAAATAAATTTTTGTACCAATCAAAGTGATCATCTAGCAATGGCATCCGATAATCAGATAGGTCAAATATGTAGAACAATATTCTTAGAATCCATATGGATATAGTTTCCATATAATTCATCTCCTTGACCAAAATGCTCATAGGACACCTCAGAGTTCAACTGTCGACTCTGATCAGGCTATCCACATTGTATTTTAAAATATCAAATTCATCTCATGGATTATCCTGGCCAAGGTTTTGCTATATTGAAATATAGTGATACATTGTTCTCCAACTCTTGGAGTGGTCAATCCCATCTTGATCACACACCGAAATTTAAAAGTACTTGACTATGCCTAAAAGCCTTTCATTATTGAATTAAAAATTTAGTTAGTCTGGTACCAAAGCATGGTGGGTTGCTTGCAAGCCACTGAGGTGATCTCAGGTCTAAGGGATACTTATACCTATATCCCATCAGAGATATTCTCGATAGTAGAATGCTCTGAAGTTGGTCACGTTCAGTGACGATGTACCCTTACATCTCACCTTGTTGCCCAAAAGAACAACCTAAGAGGGGGAAGGTGAATTGGATTTTTCAAAAGTTTTTCACATTACTAAGTGTTTATGCAAAATTTGAATATTGATATGTTGGAAATGCAGTGATTTAAATGTGCAAAAAATAATAGCAACTAAAGATAATAATCACATACACAAAGCCACAAAATTTTTATAGTGGTTCGGTGTTAAACCCAACACCTACATCCACTCCTCAAGCACTCCACTTGAGAATTTCACTATAATCTCCAAGATTACAGCAACATTATTTTCACTGGGCTCACAATCAAAATCCAATTAATTTTGCAGGCTAACCAACCAAAACCTAACCCCAAGCCACTCCTTGGCTTGTACAAATCCAATTCAAGGCTTGGATGAGCCTATCCTCCAAGTTTCAGTTCTTTGAAACTTGAAATACAATGATTTTAGAATTATAGAAATTTAAAACTAAAAAAAAACTCCTTTGAAGAGTAGATTAGAAGCTTTAATGCACAAGATGAGTGGTTAGAGGGCTTTAGCAATGAATGCTCCCTTCCTTCTCTTGAGAATGCCTTGATTGCATAGCTGGATGAGTAGTTGAACAGTAATAAAGGCTCTTGATTCTCACTATTTGGTTTGCACATAGATTTTTCAAAAATTGCTTATGTTTGCCACTTCCTTGCTTTTATATATTGAGTTCCCTAGTCTTAATCTAACTTTAGAAGCCTTCTAATCCAAGCTGGGAAGTCCAAAAATGGATTTATAGCCATTGAAACTTCAGAAAAGCCCATTTAGAGGATGAAAAATGAAATCTTGGCAGTTCTGAAAACTAGCCATTGGGGCTGTCAGAAATTTGAAAGTCGACTCTCTAGATCCTTGAGTTAACTCGAGCTACAAGGTGAAAAGTTTGATCTTCTATATTTCTGTCCCGTGCCAGTTTTGCATACTGGAGTTGGCTCTCAAATTTTGTGAGTCAACTCTAGTTGCAGGATGAAGTATATAATATTTTGTTTTTGGATTAGCGCCTTTATTGAGTCGAGAGTCGGCTCCCACTTTTCATGAGTTGACTCCTCCATGAGTCGACCCCTGGTCGACTCCTGATCAACTGCTGATGGTGCCAATTACTGAAACTTTGCTGGATTCAACTCTAAGCTTTTCTTTTATTCATTCTTGATCCAATACTCTTTGAAACACATTTGACTTGATCTCTTTTGCTCTTCTTTCTTTGTTCTTTCGATCAAAAACATGGAGCTTCATTGAGATGGGTTCCTGTCTTCTTGAACTATATCTTAAACACTTTGTTGACACAAAATCTGGTCATCACCAAAATCTGCTGGAGTGGAGGCCGATGAGGTCACCGTCGGGGACCTGCAAAACAAAGTTCCATCTGGAGTCAGTGGGGGGGTGGCTCTGGCAGGATCCTCTGACGATCAAGTCAGCTCTAGCCAACAGGAATGGAGTGCTCGAGAATGAGTTCTGGAGCTTGGAGAAGAAGAGGAGAGCTTAGAGATCAGAGATTTGAGAGATTAGCATATCTGAAGGATCCATTTTATAGACGGAGCTTGATGATGATAGCTGCAGCTATCTGATGGCGGGCCGCTCGAGGCTGCACCGGATTTGATGCGGAGAGGATGGTGTTGTCAGATCGAAAGTAATGGCCATACCGTTCGATAGTGGTGGGCTGCTCGAGGTCTGGCGGAGCCATGGTAGCATCGCCTGTGGCAGACTGACGGCAACTGTTCGTCCAGCTTTAATAGCCATGGCTCCCAGAAAGTAGGTATTGATCGATGGACTCTGGCATATATGGATTCCAGAGGAGTTCGGCCACTGGGAGTCCAAAGAAGCTCGGTCGGTTGGAGGGACGGCCGCTTGAGGAGTTCGATCGAGGGATGACTGCCGAAGAGTTTAGCCGTTGGGAGTCCAAAGGAGCTCGACCACTAGGAAGTTCGGCTAAGATCCGACCGTTGAGCAGTTCAATCGGCCCTAAGAGTTTGACTAAGACCCATCCGCTAAAGCTCTTTCATGGCTACTGGTTGCATTAGGCTGAGCATCGAACTAGACTTCAGTAGGAGCAGGGTTTATCCCCAACAGTAGCCCCCCCACTATCGAGTTCGAAACTCGAAGGAAGGGAATGCAGAAAAGGCGACTGCCAAAGTTTTCTTCTGGGCTCCATGCTAGTTCAGGTCAAAACTTGGGGAAGATCTCATCTTCAGCTAAAGTTGATGTTGAAGTTGAGGCCCGGGAGAGATCCCATCTCCATCCGAGGTTGAGGTAGGCTTCGTCCGCTGCGATCGAGGTCGGAGGTTGAGCTCCTCAGGGCGATATTATCTCCAGCAGTCGAGGTTAATACGAGTGCTCGGAAGAGATCTGATCTCAGGATGAGGTTGTCTCCAATCTTATCTCTGGTCGAGGTTGTCTCGGCCGCTTGGGAGAGATCTTATCTCTGGCCGAGGTTGAAGTTGAAGCTCTCCAGTTGAGGTTAACACGATCGCTCGGGAGAGATCTTATCTCTAGCCATGGTCGAAGTTGAAGCTCTCCAGTCGAGGTTGACACGGTCGCTCGGGAGAGATCTTATCTCTGACCGAGGTTGAAGTTGAAGCTCTCCAGCCAAGGTTGGCCCGGTCACTCAGGGGAGATCTTATCTGGCCGAGGTTGAAGTTGAAGCTCTCCAATCAAGGTTGGCCCGATCGCTCGGGGGAGATCTTATCTCCTTTAGTCGAGGTTGATGCGGGCGCTCGCGTTAGGATGAGGTTCTCCTTCTGTTCCTAATGGGCTGTGGGGGCACATTCGGACCATCGTCCATCTCCCTTCTCATCTCGTCTAAGGTGAACGAGGCCTTCGACTTTGCTCGCATTAGGATGAGGTTCCTCCTCCTATTCCTAACGGGCTATGGGGGCACATACGGACCGTCGTCCGAGCCTCTCCCCCTCTCATCCTTTGTGAACGAGGCCTTCGACTTTGCTCGCATTAGGATGAGTCCTCCTCCTATTCCTAATGGGCTGTGGGGGCACATTCGGACCATCGTCCGTCTCCCCCCATCTCGTCTAAGGTGAATGAGGCCTTCGACTTTGCTCGCATTAGGATGAGGTTCTCCTCCTATTCCTAACGGGCTGTGGGGGCACATATGGACCATCGTCTGTGCCTCTCCCTCCATCTCATCCTTTGTGAATGAGGCCTTCGACTTTGCTCGTGTTAGGACGAGGTCCTCCTTCTATTCCTAACGGGCTGTGGGGGCACATACGGACCGTCGTCCACGCCTCTCCCCCCATCTCGTCCTTTGTGAATGAGGCCTTCGACTTTGCTCGCATTAGGATGAGGTTCTCCTCCTATTCCTAACGGGCTATGGGGGCACATTCGGACCATCGTCCATCTCCCTCCATCTCGTCTAAGGTGAACGAGGTCCTTCGACTTTGTTCGCATTAGGATGAGGTTCTCCTTCTATTTCTAATGGACTGTGGGGGCACATACGGACCGTCGTCTGCACCTCTCCCCCCATCTTGTCCTTTGTGAACGAGGCCTTCACTCGAGAGAGATCTTATCTCTGGCCGAGGTCATCATCGATCGCTTGGGAGAGATCTTATCTCTGACCAAGGTTGAAGGTCTTTGACCTGCTCGTGTTAGGATGAAGTTCTCCTCCTGTTCCTAACACGGCAACTATCGATTGCTTCTTCCCTGTCATCACATAGTTTTTGCATCCAGAGACAATATTATTTGTTGGGGGAGAATTTTATCGAGGGGAAGTTACTCGCAGCACATTTTCGTTTCAGGGTCATGGGGGCATTGCTCCTCTAGGTTCTCTCCGACAGTAAGTCCCGGGCTGGACGACCTCCTCTATCTCATGCTAGCCTTCTCAATTTGGAGCAAGCTCTTGGCTTTGTCGCTAGGAGACGATGAATCATCGATGTACCAAGCTCCTCCTTGGAGTAACGTTGATGATGCCGTGAGGCAGCCAACTTTATCATTTCTGGTTACGGCAATGCCCTTGGCCGATCTTCTTCTGCTTCAGGCTGGCGTTGAAGGAATTTACCCAGCCGTCCCTTTCTGATGAGCTCCTCAATTTCGTCTTGGAGCTGGATGTATTCCTCAATGTCCTGGCCATGGTCGTGATGGTATAGGCAGTACTTGCTTCGATCACGCTTGTTTGGGGGAGACCGTAATCCTTCTGATCTTGGCAGTTGGTTCTTAACTTTCATGAGAATTTGAGTTCGAGGAGCGTTGAGCGGGGGCGCAGTCGTGGAACCTTTCGGGAGGAGGACTTCTTCGCACCCTTCTATCGAGAATTCCTTGGTGGCGAGCTCGAAAAGTTTGGGCCTTGCTTGCACTGTGGAGGTCGTAAGCGCGGTCGAACTTTATTCCGTCCCTTTGTGAAACCTATGGGAGAACTTCATGCCCCTTTGTCAGGGCTTCCTTAGAGTCATACTCAAGAGGGAGTCCTCGCTTGCCATGGGGCGGTCGTGAGCGTGGTCGAACTTCATCTCACCTCCTGTGAAATCTTTGTAGGGGGCTTCCTTGGTGACATACTCAAGTGGGAGTTCGGCCTCACTTGCGTCGAACTTCATTCCGATGATGAGGTTTGAGGGGGGAGTTCGGCCTTACTTGCACCAAACTTCATTCCGATGATGAGGTTTGAGGGGGGAGTTCGGCCTTGCTTGCACCGAACTTCATTCCGATGATGAGCTTCGAGGTGGAGTTCGGCCTCACTTGCGCCAAACTTCATTCCGATGACGAGCTTTGAGGTGGAGTTCGACCTCACATGTGTCGAACTTCATTCCATGGGAGAACTTCGTTTCACCCTCGCTCGTGCCGAACTTCATTCCGCTTTCCCACAAAATCCTCCGTGGGAGAACTTCCTGCTTCTTTTGTCCGAACTTACTTGACGATGAGCTCGAGGGGGAGCTCGGCTTTCCTCATGCCGAACTGAAGAACTTCCTGCTTCTTTGTCCGGACTTCCTTAATGACGAGCTCGAGGGGGAGCTCGGTCGAACTTCATTCCATGGGAGAACTTCGTTCCACCCTCGCTCGTGCTGAACTTCATTTTGCTTTCCCGCAAAATCCTCCATGGGAGAACTTCCTACTTCTTTTATCTGGACTTTCTTGACAACGAGCTCGAGGGGGAGCTTGGCCGAACTTCATTACATGGGAGAACTTCATTCCGTCCTCACTCGTGCTGAACTTCATTCCATTTTCCCATGAAACCCTTCATGGGAGAACTTCCTGCTTCTTTTGTCTGGACTTTCTTGACGACGAGCTCGAGGGGGAGCTTGGCTTTTCTTGCACTGAACTGGAGAACTTTCTGCTTCTTTGTCTGAACTTCATTGACGACGAGCTCGAGGGGGAGCTCGACTTTCCTCACACCGAACTTCATTCCGCTTTTCGGCAAGACCCTCTATGGGAGAACTTTCTTGACGACGAGCTTGAGGTGGAGCTCGACTTTGCTCACGTCGAACTTCATTCCGCTTTCTCGCTCATGCCAAACTTCATTCCACTTTCCTGTGAAACTCTTCGCAGGAGAACTTTCTTGACACTTCCTTGACGATGAGCTCGAGGGGGAGCTCGGCTTTGCTCGTACCAAACTTCATTCCACTTTCCCGCTCGTGCCGATCTTCATTCCTCTTTCTCGCAAAACTCTCCACGGGAGAACCTCCTTGACACTTCCTTGACGACGAGCTCGAGGGAGAGTTTGGCCTTGCTTGCACTGTCAAACTTCATTTCGCTTTCCTGCTCGCGCCGAACTTCATTCTGCTTTCCCGCGAAATCCTCTATGGGAGAACTTTTTTGACACTTCCTTGACGATGAGCTCGAGGGGGAGCTTGGCTTTGCTTAAGCCAAACTTTATTCCGCCCTCCTGGTGAGACCTTCTATGGGAGAACTTCTGCTCTCCATTTCTCCTTCCTAAGGGCAATTGGTATGCCCAAATGCTCTTCCTTAAGGCCGGTTCCTCGCATCCTCATGGCGGGTTTGCTGACAAAGTCTCCGCTAGAGGTTGTCGCACGGCCTGCATAATCTCGATGGAGCTGCGAACCCGACCAGCAGGTTGAACTGCTCTACATCTGCGATGGCTTCGGGTGGAGCCTGGGCTGTCGGGGCTGCAACGGGAGCAGATGGACCTGGCGCGCAAGACGTCGATCGTCGAGTCGAAGCTCTCCTAGAGATATTTTCTCTTCGAGAAAGAACTCTAGTGAGGAAGAAGAGAGATCTTCGAAGAGAGAGAAATCATCACCGAGCACTTCTTTAAGAATAAGGAAACCTCGAAGGTTCAGTCCCTCCTTCTAGCGTCAATATGTTGATGCAGAATTTGATCGTCGCCGAAATCCGCTGGAGTGGAGGCTGATGAGGTCGCCATCAGGGACCTGCAAAATAAAGTTTCGTCCGAAATTGGTGGAGGGGTGGCTCTGATAGGACCCTCCGACGATCAAGTCAGCTCTGGCCAACAGGAATGGAGTGCTCGGGAATGAGTTCTGAAGCTTGGAGAAGAAGAGGAGAGCTTAGAGATCAAAGATTCAAGAGATTAGCATATCTGGAGGGTCCTTTTTATAGGCGGAGCTTGATGGTGATAGCTGCAGCTATCTGATGGTGGGTTGCTCGAGGCTGCACCAGATTTGATGTGGAGAGGATGGTATTGTCAGGTCGAAAGCGACAGCCATACCGTCTGACAGTGGTGGGTTGCTCGAGGTCTGGCGGAGCCACGGTAGCATTGCTTGTGGCAGACTGACGGCGATCGTTCATCCAACTTTAATAGCCATGGCTCCCAGAAAGCAGGCATTGATCGATGGACTCGGGCATATATCGATTCCAGGGGAGTTCGGCTAAGGAAAAGCTCGAAAGAAGTTCGACCGCTGGGAGTTCGAAGGAGCTCGACCGGTTGGAGGGACGGCCGCTTAAGGAGTTCGGCTGAGGGACGACTGCCGAAGAGTTCGACCACTGCGAGTCCAAAGGAGCTCGGCCACTGGAGAGTTCGGCTAAGACCCTGCCGCTAAGCAGTTCAACCAACCCTAAGAGTTCGGCTAAGACCCATCCGTTGAAGCTCTTCCGTGGCTACTGGTTGCATTAGGCTGAGCATCGAACTAGACTTTGGCAGGAGCGGAGTTTATCCCCAACACACTTCAACCAAAATATTAGTACCCAAAATAGACTCAAATGTCTTGTTATTCATCAAAATCATACTTGGGATCAATAATCTTTCTCTTTTTGATGATGACAAAATCTTTGAGTTTATACATAACATTTGCAAATTCAAAAAAGACATTCAAAGTGAAGAGAGCAATATTTCAAATATAAATTTAGATTTCATGCAAGTTCAGCCATTTGTATTGATTAACCATTTTAATTTCAAAGATCCTCCCCCTTTTTATTTGTTAAAAGCAAAGTGTGCCACCAATTAAGAAATTTCTGAATTTTATGGTATGTGCCATTTTATGCCAAATTTTTAGTATGTATCATATTTTCAAAATTTTTAAGATATAAGTCACTTATTGCCTCTATTTTATTTTTCTTATTATTTTTATTTATGTTCCTCCTCCTTTCTTTATGCTTATCTTTTTCTCCTTCATCATTGTGTATGTGCTTCCCCTTTCTTTATACTTACTTTTTTCTCCTTCATCTTTGTGTATGTGCTCCCCCTTTCTTTATACTCCCCCTTTCTTTATACTTAACTTTTTCTGATACCACTTCACCTTTGTGTATGTGCTCCTCCTTTCTTTATACTTAACTTTTTCTCTCCTTTTTTGTCATCATCAAAGAATGAATTGCAAGAAAAGATTATACAAGAAAACATTCATACATATATAAAGAAAGTACATAGTTTATAGAGGTATGTACTGCATACAAAAAGATACCCAAGCAGTACATATCATAATCAAGATAAGGTACTTTCATACAACACACACAAAAACCTAAGATAAGGTATCATCAACAACAAGACGATATGGACAACATTACTAAGACCTAATACCATGACTAGATCCTAACACACTATATAGATATATACTATGACCTAAATAAGATGACCTAGATCCTAGTAGATCATTAGAGGGGACATCCAGTGTGGTGGAGGAGCTGGCTTTAGTCGCTCTCTTACTCCTAGTATGAGTGGATGGTCCTCCAACTCTAGAATATGTCCTAAGAGGTCTAGGAGGAGGCTAAGTGGTAGGAGGCTGATCAGGTGCACTGGGAGGAGGCTCAGAAACTAGAGGTGGAACAAAAAAAAATATCTAGATCTACCTCAACTGTGTCAGCAGCTGCAGTAGATGCTACTGCCTCAGTCTTTACCTCTGCTGCTGTTGCTACTGCTACGATGATCGCTGCTGCCGCCAATCCTGGTAGAGCATGAGTCCTCAGAATATCCACCAACTATCCCATGGATGCTAATAGTGATGTGGTCATATCGGAGGACATGCTGGATCTCTCTCTGCTCCATAAGCTGAGTCAAATGCCCAACTTCAGATGCCAACCTAGCTATCTCGGTCTGGATCTCCTCCATCTGAGGTCTCAGTCCATCTAAAATAGTGTGGATGATCCGGACGGCCTGATCATCAATAGTCTGATCTAAAGGAGGATGAGTACTGACAAATGGACCTAGGGGAGTGGTGAATGGGTCTACAGCTGGCTCGATCCGAGATTGTGCTAGAGGAATATTTGCAGTCTGACTAGGTTTGGTTCCATCTCTGGCTAGTGGATGCTTTTATCCTAAAGCTCTCTTGATCCATCTATCATTCAGCTTTTGATACCCCATCCTAGTGAGTGTTTTCTCTCCATATGTGTCTGTATGTCTTAGATGTAAGGAAAGCTCTCCCTAAAAATCAATCCCAACCTTCCTAAAGATTAAGGTCAGTGCCATACTATAAAGAAGACATACTCTGGCCCTTCCTACTCCATCCCTCATCTGTCTAAAGATCAATAAAAAAAGGTTGAGCTGCACACCTCGAACAATATAGTCCATAATCCCAATAACTCTATCAAAAACTAGATCAAATCTGCCAATCTTAGGGAAAACAATCTGAGCAATAATGTGACTGAGAACTCTCATTTCTATGGATAGTTTTTTAGCTTCTACCTTGGTAATTCCTTCAACACTTTCCAATCTAGTGATCAATCTAAGGGCAAAATCACCATCAAATGGTCGCTATGGTGGAACTCCCTCAATGGGTAGACCCCAAATTTGTCCAAGTCTCTCGGTGTGAGGCAGAAGGTGACTCCCTTCACTATGCTTTTTAGATCATCCTCACTCCTAGTCATGCATCTATAAAACTCTCGAACTAAACGAGGGTAGGTGGGTTGGTTGAGGGAGAAGAAATGCTTCCACTGTTGGGACCGGATCCAAGTGCTGATTTTTAATCTCTCCTGATCAAAGAACCAAAAATCCACATTTCTTTCGATTGTTACTTGACGGTCCAGCAGAGAGGAAGGTGGAACAGGCGATTAAGGGATGGGGTTACCTTCGTTATAGTTGGAATCATCGTCGCTTGAAGATTCATGCTCCTCCATAGGATTTAATCTTCTTCGGGCAACTTAGATTTTTCTCCCACACCTCATTCTACATAGGTGGAGGATGAATCCAAGGAAAAAATAGAAAGAGGATAGGTGGAGGTTGCAATGGAGGATCCCTCACTGCCTTAGAAATAGTGTAGGATTGAACAGTGGTAGGGTAAGATGAGACAAGGAGGAGAGGGCTTGAGTCTAAAAACTTAGTTTTCGATCATGAGTCGATCATGAGTCGATCGTGAGTCAACCCCAGTGGGAGTCGATCATGAGTCAATCATGAGTCGACCCCTAGTTAAGTTTTGTGGAATTTTGATTTTTCACAGAGATAAAATAGGTACATTGATCCATAGTCGTTGATAGCACCAAAAATAACTCTACTCACTACGTAGGTAGGGTGAGTCGAGATCGTATCCTTAGAAACCTTGGGCTAAGTTGAGATTACAAAATAAAAGAGAGAAAATTTATTTTGATTTAGAAAATAAACTATCCTAAAATTGATGTAATTAGAAAACAAAGATCTTGAGAGTTTTGAATTAATTTTGCACTTACAGAGTTGTACTCTTTTTATTATATAGTTATGATTAATCTTAAAAAAATACCTATTTTTCCTTGGTATGTCCCATACCCGTAGATCACTATGCATCTTTGAAAAGTACTAGATAAATAATTCTTCTTTCCTCGACACGCTCCGTATCCGTAGATCATGGTGCATCTCCAAAAAGCAAAGGCTGTTCCTAATATTAATCTAACAGGAAAGCATAAATAAAAGCATATAAAAGAACAGATAAAGAACTCATGATAATTTAAATAAAAAGCATGATCTTTATTGCATATAAAAAAAATATAAGAAATTTTAGAATAATAAACCCGCTCTATGTCATTACAAAATTTCTTCTCTCCTTCCAAGACTACTAGCCTAGCTGCTCATGGAGTAGTTCCTTTCTCTTCCTTTATGCAAGGCTATAGAAGAATTTTCGAGATAATCCTCAAGTAGGAGTATAAGAGCCTTTTTATAGGTGATAAGAGGGAAGAGTTTTACATGACTTTTAGATGTGGGACTAAAAATAATAATAAAGCCTAAAGAATGGATGGATGAGATTGGAGGATCAAAGCAGATAAAGAAAATATAAATTTTCCTCTTGGGATATTTCCAAATATTATTTTCTTCTTTAAAATTTTTGATCCATCCATCGTTCGCTGTGTTGCTGCATTCGTCTACTCGCCATCGCATCCACTTCTTTCCTTATTTTATTTTTCCATGAGTGCCCGATCCAATCCACAAGCTATTTTCATAGCATCAAAAATCCAAGCTCCTTGCCTCCGCATGCATGCTAGAACCAAAAGCTTCATGCCAACTTCCATTCTCCAACCAACGCCTATAATCTTTGGAGCATTTAATGCTCCCATTAATTGCTAAAGCTAAGAAAAATTCTAAAATAAATATTTTTTTTTTATTTATACCACTCATATCCTTTACTTTCTTTTTAAATTGGACTTTGTATTAAGCTTGGACGTGACGTAGGATTACATCTTGATAATCAATTATCCCCATATCCAACCGGTGCTTTAACATTCATGCAAGCTTCTTTTCATATGGAGATCCAATCGCTTGAATATGCATGTGTCATGCTTGTTAACTACAATTACTGGGGCCTTTGACAATTTCCTAGAAACGAACACAAGAAGCATCAAATAATAAATAATAGAGATTAAATAGCACACATCTTAATATTTCTTATGTCATATTTAATGCATTGATCACACCCCCCAACTTGAATTTTGCTCATCCTCGAGTAAAATAAATCAGCAATGTATCTCAAATTATCTTTGAATTGAAAGTTATCCTAGGCATTCTTAAAGGTAGGTGATACCTGGTCAGACCATTAAAAAGATGCTTTATTGGATTATCAATTCGATCCTGTTAGTAGTTAAGTATTAGCCACAGAAATTTTAAAGAGCACTTCTTTCACCAATTTCTCACTTTACTATTTAAATCCTCTAACTAGATATGAGCTCAGTTTATTATTTTCTTGCAATTTAGTCCTTATTATTATTATTATTATTATTTTAAACTTTCTTGCAAACTCTTGTAGCAAGCTTTCAACCAATGACTCCCAAATCAGTTGGCTTTAGGGCATTAGGTGAAAAACACCCCTCGGGCTTACTGACTCAAGTCCAAAAAAATATAATTGGTTTCTTACATCCTCATCTTTTGATGCAAACCATAATGCTTACTTAGGCAAAGGAACCTAGTTACTCAGTGAGACAATACTAAACCCTTTTTTTTTAACATAATCTAAGGAGAACTTTTGCATACTTCGACCTTTTCACCTAATCTACCATAAAGTTGATTCTTCAATGAGATCAAGTAAGAAGAAGGCTCTGGAGTCACTCTAAAATCTAGTATAAACTCTATCATTCATTAGATTTTTTTAATAATTTATTCCTCAGCATCTCTAAAATTATCTAGACTATTAATCATTTATTGATTAGGATGCCTGATCAACTTTAAATCAAAATAAATTTGGGTACACAAAACTAATTATTTTTTATGATATTCGAGGACTTAATTAAATTAGTTTCCTTCCCCCAACTTAATCTACATTATCCTTAATGGAGTAGGAAAATAAACTAAGCAAAGAAAAGTAAAGGAGGGAGTGTACCTAGGTAATTTTGCTTCGGGAGTTAAAGATAGCTTCATTGATTAGCAGGTTCTTGTTCTAAGTTCCTACAGCTACAAAAAAAAAAGTAAAATTATTGGGTTGCCTCCCAATAAGTGCTAAGTTTTACATCTTCATCCAAATGAACCAACTTTCTCACCTATCCAGGATCAAATACCATATTGAAAAATTCTCGTGGTCCTTCCCCTCCAAATTTCAAAAAATAACTTGCAACACCATTATTCATAAATTTTATTATTTTTTTATTATCTATTTCTGGAAGTTGATTTGTAGTTCCTCTTACAATCCTTGGTTTATTAAGGATTTCTTCTATTTGTTCTTCTAACATGCTTCTAAATTGGGTTTCCAAATTATGAGTTAGGTCTGATGTATTGATTATGGGAAGCATGTCATATGGTCCTATACATATGTACTCGGGTGTGATCGAGGGTGGTTTCAATTCTAGGACCAATGGTGATTCTAAAGAGGAAGGTATTGTACATAAAAGTTCATATTTCTCAGCCCATGGAGGAGTGGTGCTAAAATTGGCAGGCTCAAGTAATATGTTCACATCTTCAATATACCCATCTAGATCAAAATCGTCCACTCCAAAGGGATCCCAACAGGTATGCACTAGATCTTGAGAAATACTTGTTGGGATAGTTTTCTCCATTGTCTTTTCTACCACATCTACTTCGAAACATGTAGTGGTTTGTGGTCCAAGGGAAACTTGAAATACATTTAATCTCAACTTTCTATTCACAAATGAGACATCCATGAATCCTATAATTAATACATGCATTGGTTGTAGCTAGGAAAGGTCATCCTAAAATTATGAAAATCTGCCTTGGATCATCAGAATGCTCCATCTCTAAAATCAAAAAGTAAACTAAAAAGTAAAATTTCTCAATCTTGACATTCTCGATTATCCCATGTGGTGCCTTAATGGATCTATTGGCTAACTGCAAGGTTACCAAAATGAATTTTAAATCACCAAATCCAAAAAAATCATAAATTGAACTAGGAAGAATATTCATACTGACTCCTAGATTCAACAAAGCTTTCTCAATGTGTAGGTTTCCTATAATACAAGAGATGATAGGGGCACCAAGATCCTTATGTTTAGGATGGATAGCATGTTGAAAGACTGAACTAGCCTGTTCAGTAAGACAAACTTTTTTGGGGATTTATGTTCTAGATTTTCATTTTTGTGTGCACAAATCTTTCAAGAACTTAGCATAAGTCGGGACCTATTTTATTGCATCAAGAAGGGAAAGATTGATTTGAACTTGTTTAAATAACTCTAGCATTTCATCTAATTTACCCCTCTTGTTAAATGACATAGGGAATTCTAATGCACTCGAAAATGGAGTTCTGGGTAATTGAGGTGATGCTAAAGATATTGGTTCATCCCTTGCCCTAAGGTCCTCATTGTTTTTGATTGGTTCAGACTCAATCAGCTTTTCATTGATTTTGGTCTTTTCAATTTCAGCAGATTGTTCTATGACCTTACCATTCCTGAGGGTCATAATAGATTTGACTTGTTTGGGAAAAATTTCATGTGTGTTAAAATTCTCGATCCTATGTTAACCTCTAGGATTAATCTCAAGTTGACTGAGCAGTTTTTCTTCCTCCCTCTTATTAAATGCAGTTGCTAGTTGATCTATTTGGATCTCTATCTTAGCAATAAATTACATGTGAGAATGAAGAGTTCGGGAGTAGGTTTCTATTCTTGCTAAAGCTTGTAGAACCTTCTCCTCAAAATTAGAACTATAGTTGCTAGGAGAAAATTGAGGGCCATCTTGATACTAAGGGTATGATGTATTCTTGAATTGCATCCCCTGGTGATTAGGTCTGTGGAAAGTTGGGTTGACCATAGATTATGGTTTTCAAGAGAAGTTTGGGTGATTCCTCTAGCCGGGATTATACGTATTGGAATATGGGTCATTTCTAGGTCTAGGAACAGTATGAGTTTGAGCTTGGTGGGCTTGCTCCTGTACAAGCTCAGAAAATTGATGGGTTGCTGGGCAATCACCAATAGTGTGAGTAGGACTCGAATAGATTATACAAGCATCTTGTGACTATGTAGATGGGGAAGAAGTGTGATTGACTTATAGTAATCGATCAAGCTTTTGGGATAGTGCATCCACCTTGCTGTGGATGTCTATGGAGTGGCTTACCTCATACATTCTGCCTCTTTTGGATCCTAATCTGGGAGCTTCTTTAGACGTAGCAAACATATAATATAAAAAATTTTCACTCAAGATCTTGAATAACTACCAAGCTTCCTGCGCACTTTTAAGCATGAATGTCCCACCATAAGAAGAATCAACAATTTATCTATATTTTTCTGATAATCCATCGTAAAAGCACTGAACCAATTGCCATTTGGGTATGGCATGATGTGGACACTTGTGGATGAGGTCTTTAAGCCTTTCCCAAGTTTCGTGGAACATCTCTCCTTCTAATTAGAAAAAATTAGTGATGGCTTTACTAATTTGATTTGTTTTCCCAATTGAAAAATATTTCTTGAGAAATAATTTTTGTAATTAGTCCCAAGTTGAAATAGTCATGGAATCTAATGAATATAATCAATATTTGGCTTTGTCTTTAAGTGAAAAGGAAATTAATTTCAACCTAAGGGCTTCATCAGAGAGATTTTGAATTTTGACGGTAGAACATATTTCAAAAAATTCATTCAAATATTTGTACGGATCCTCATTACTAAGTCCATAGAAAGATGGTAACATTTGAATGATGCTGGACTTAATCTCATATTGAGTTGCTTCTATAGGAGGTACTTGGATACACAGAAAGTAGGTATATGATGGAGTGAAGTACTCTCTCAATGGACGTGGAGGGTTAGCCTCACCAGGTGCAGCCATGTTTCTAGCTCGGATAGTCCTAAGGATCTTTTCTAGTTCTTCGTCTAGTGGTTGTAAGTCAGATTTTAATGATCATCGACCTAATATGCAATTAAAAGGTCTATGCAAGACTATCCTAGTCTATTAAGGATTTTTTTTTTAAGAGAAGGGGAGAAGAGGGAAAGAAAGAGAAAAAATCTAAAAAAGATTGTCCTATGAGAGTCCTAAACCTATAGATGATAGAAGAGAAAGTTATTTTTTTTAATTATTTTTATTATTTTCTTCAAACAAGTAGTGCAATCATATCTATTCTAAGGTTATCCTAACTCTAGACAGCTCCTAACTGATCCAAGCTAGCCTTCAAGCCCTCCAAGTCAGAGCTTGACCAACCAACTAGCTAGGTAAGTGTAAGGTCAGTGGGAGTCCCCCTATTACTTTTCATAAATACCAATTGAATTGGTCAGATCAGCGAATGAAATCAATTATAAATCACCTTCCTTCAGGCTCAGTCATCCCATAAACCACTTGCCTGGACACCAGCTAGTTGACCAAGTTTAACCCGATCCAACTGTCAGGGTCACCTATCCTGTTGAGCTCAAATTCCTTAGGGGTCAACATCTAATTGCTTTTAAATTAAAGGTTTAGATCAATGCAATATGAAGGATAGTAATTTTTTGGGCTAAGGAGGGATGATCAAATCCCCACCTTATCTTGTTTAATTAGGTTAAGTGTCCTTAATGTATTTTGTGGAAGATGCAATGCAATTAGAAAAGATGTCCAATACAAGTAAAAATCTTTTAAGATTTAATTAATTTTTTTATTTTAGTTAAGTGTTATGTGGTGTTTTATTTTTTTTTATGTTATGTTATCTTTAAGCAAGAAGGAATAAGAGATAGGTTTTAATTAAGTTAATTAGATTTGAGAAGATTTAGAGAATCTAATTAAATAGAAAGTAAATTATGCTAAGATTAAAGGGCAACTAGATAATCTATAAATAAAGCAAGAAATTAAATCTACTTTTAAGATAATTATTCTAAACTATGAAAAGCAGCAAATTACTAATTATATAAAGCAGTAAATTATTCTATGGATTAGAAAGCAGAAAATTTTTCTACGTTTGCAAATAAGGTAATCTAGTTAGAAAATAGTAAATCTACTATATATGAAAAGTAATATAAGGCAAAAATTTTAAAAAAAGTAAATAGAAAGTAATTAAGCAATTAAAGTAAAGCAGTCAATTTTTTTAATTTTTTTTTGATTTTTTTTAGGGAATCTATTAAAAGGAAGTAAATTATTCTAGAAATAAAATATAAGTCTAAAATAGGAAAGGCAGAAAATTATTTTACTAGAAATATAGTAAAGTAATTTAAAGAAAGAAATAAAAATCTAGAGAGTAATAAAATAATTTTTTTAATATATTTTATAGATTTTTTTTAAAACAATCGTGCCAAGATCCCCAACAATGGTGCCAAAATTTGATGCGTAGTTGTTGATAGCACCAAAAATAACTCTACTCACTACGTAGGTAGGATGAGTTGAGATCGTATCCTCAAGGATCTTGGGCTAAGTTGAGATTACAAAATAAAAGAGAGAAGATTTATTTTCATTTAGAAAATAAACTATCCTAAAATCAATATAATTAAAAAACAAAGATCTCAGGAGTTTTGAATTAATTTTGCACTTACAGAGTTATACTCTTTTTTTTATATAGTTATGATTAATCTTAAAAATATACCTATCTTTCTTCAGTATGCCCCATACCCATAGATCACGATGCATCTTCGAAAAGTACTAAGTAAATAATTCTTCTTTCCTTGGCACGCTCCGTACCCATTGATCATAGCATGTCTTCAAAAAACAAAAGTTGTTCCTAATATTAATCTAATAAGAAAGCATAAATAAAAGCATATAAAAGAATAGATAAAGAACTCATGATAATTTAAATAAAAAGCATGATCTTTATTGCATATAAAAAAAATACAAGAAAGTTTAGAACAATAAATTCGCTCTGTGTCATTACAAAATTTCTTCTCCCCTTTCGAGACTACTAGCCTAGCTGCTCATGGAGTAGTTCCTTTCTCTTCCTCTATGCAAGGCCATAGAAGAATTTCTGAGATGATCCTCAAGTAGGAGTACAAGAGTCTTTTTATAGGTGATAAGAGGGAAGAGTTTTACATGACTTTCAGATGTGGGACTAAAAAAATTAATAAAGCCTAAAGAATGGATGGATGAGATTGGAGGATCAAAGCAGATAAAGAAGATATAAATTTTCCTCTTGGGATATTTCCAAATATTATTTTCTTCTTTAAAATTTTTGATCCATCTGCCATTCACTGTGTTGCTACATCCATCTGCTCGCCATCGCATCCGCTTCTTTCCTTATTTTGTTTTTCCGTGAGTGCTCGATCCAATCCGCAAGCTATTTTCATAGCATCAAAAATCCAAGCTCCCTGCCTCCGCATGCATGCCAGAACCAAAAGCTTCATGCCAACTTCCATTCTCCAGCCAACGCCTATAATCTTTGGAGCATTTAATGCTCCCATTAATTGCTAAAGCTAAGAAAAATTCTAAAATAAATATCTTTTTTGTACTTATACCACTCATATCCTTTACTTTCTTTTTAAATTGGACTTTGTATTAAGCTTGGACTTGATGTAGAATTACATCTTGATAATCAATTATCCCCATATCCAACCGGTGCTTTAACATTCATGCAAGCTTCTTTCCATATGGAGATCCAATCGCTTGAATATGCATGTGTCATGCTTGTTAACTACAATTACTGGTGCCTTTGACAATTTCCTAAAAACGAACATAAGAAGCATCAAATAATAAATAATAGAGATTAAATAGCACACATCCTAATATTTTTTATGTCATATTTAATGCATTGATCATACATCTGATGGAGAAGTAGTTGAGGATTGGGTCTGATAAATCAATATGCTTATAATATGTGAGATTTTTGTGAAATTTAGGAGAGGGGACATGATTTTAAATCAATGACCAAATTCACTAGATAGGATCCTTAGAGAGCATTATAGAGACTTCTAATTCATATGAGTTCTATTGGATGAAGAGAGTTTAGTTTTGGCCTTAATATGAGTGATAGCACATTCCCAATTCTCTCCTAATTATGCTAAATCTTTCTTCATTAAAGAGTTTAGTAAAGATATCTACTAATTATTTATCTGTACTAACAAACTCAAGCATCACATCATCATTTTACATATGATCTCTAATGAAATGGTGTCTTATTTCAATATGTTTGGATCTGGAGTGTTGAATTAGATTTTTAGTTAGATTAATTGTACTAGTATTGTCACATCTTATTGAAATTTTATTAAGTTTTATGCCAAAGTCTTCAAGTTATTGTTTTATCCATAATATTTGAGCACAACAGCTTCCAGCGCAACATACTCAGCTTTAGCTATAGATAATGCTACTGAGTGCTGTTTCTTGCTAAATCATGAAATTAGATTAACTCCTAATAATTGACAAGTGCCATTAGTACTTTTCCTATCTAATTTGCATCCAGCAAAATCAGAATCGGTATATCTAATTAATTCTATAGATGATAATTTATCATACCAAAGTCCAGCATTGAGTGTTCTAGATAAATATTTAAATATTCTTTTAATAGCTAGGGCAAGAGATTCTCTAGGATCAGATTGATATATAGCACACACACATACTGAACATAATGTCAGGTCTACTTGCAGTAAGATAGAGCAATGATCCTATCATACCTCTATACAGTTTAGTATCATTTTCTTATCCTTTTCATCTTTATCAAGTTTGCAAGAGGGGCTCATTGGTGTGCCAATTGGTTTTGAGTTCTCCATTCCAAACTTCTTCAAAATTTTTCTTGTATACTTCATTTGATTGATGAAGATCCCCTCTTCACTTTGCTTAATCTAGAGTTTGAGAAAGAAATTCAGTTCATCCATCATGCTCATCTCGAACTCTCCCTGCATAAGATTGGCAAACTCTTGGCAAAGACTTTCATTAGTAGCATCGAAAATAATATCATCTACATAAATTTGCACTACTAATAAGTCCTTATTTCTCTTTTTTAGAAATAAAGTTTTATCAACATTTTCTCTAGAAAATTTATTTTCAATTAGAAATTTGCTTAGTCTTTCACACCATGCTCTAGGGGCTTGTTTTAAATCATAGAGTGCCTTGTGTAGTTTATAAACATGATTAGGATATTCATGACTTTCAAATTTGGATGGTTATTCTACATAAACTTCTTCGACTATGTATCCATTTAAAAATACACTTTTAACATTCATTTGGTATAATTTGAAGTTCATGAAACATACAAATGCAAGTAGTAACCTAATTGCCTCTAATCTAGCAACAGGAGTAAAGATTTCATCAAAATTAATATCTTCCTCTTGATTATATCATTTGGCCACTAATTTAGCTTTATTTCTAATGATTATTTTATTTTCATCTAATTTATTTCTAAACACCCATTTAGTTTCAATAACTAGATAATCACTTGGTCTGTTAACTAAGGTCCAAACTTTGTTTCTTTCAAACTGATTTAATTCTTCATGCATTGCATTTATCCAATTTGGATCATTTTCAGCTTCTTCTATAGTTTTAGGTTCAATTTGAGATACAAAGGCTAGATAGTTATTGATATTTCTTAAAGATGCATGAGTTCTTACCCTTTGTGATGGATCACCAATAATTTAATCTTTGGGATGGCCAATTGCATACCTCCATTCCTTTGGTAGGCTTTGAACTTGAATATCATCAAGGTTTTCATCTTTAGGTTCAACTTCTTTCTCTTCTTTGTCAACTTGAGTTGTTGGCTCCTTGAATGTAACTTCTTTCATTCCTTTCTCAATTATTCTTGCATCATCATCAGCCATATCCTTTTTTCTAGATGGTAAATTGTTAGTTTCATTAAACACCACATGTACAGACTCTTCAATAATTAGTGTACATTTGTTAAAGATCCTATATGCTTTGCTAGAGGTGGAATATCCTAAGAAAATGTCTTCATAAGATTTTGCATCAAATTTGCCTAAGTTATCTTTGCCATTATTTAGAACAAAGTATTTACAACCGAAAACATGAAAGTAGCTAATATTTGATTTTCTATTTCTCATAGTTCATAAAGGGGTTTCTTTAATATCAGCTTATTAATGCTTTATTTAGAACATAATATGTTGTATTGATAGCTTCAGCCCAAAAATATCTTGAGAGATGTCTTTCACACAATATGGTTTGGGCTATTTCCTCTAGGGTTTTGTTTTTTCTTTCAACAATCCCATTTTGTTGAGATGTTCTAGGAGCAGAAAAATTATGTTCAATCCCCATTTCATTACAAAAGTTTCAAAATATTGGTTTTCAAACTCCGTTCCATGATCACTTCTAATACAAATAATAGAGAGATTCTTTTCATTTGAATTTTTCTTGAAAAACTTTGTAAATGTAGAAAATGCTTCATCCTTTTGTGCTAAGAATAAAACCCAAGTAAATCTCGAAAAATCATCAACAATTACAAGTCCATATTTCTTACCACCTAGGCTTGTGGTTCTAGTTGGTCCAAATAAATCCATGTGAAGTAGTTCAAGAGGTCTAGAAGTTGAAACAATATTTTTTGATTTGAAGAAACTTCTAATTTGCTTTCCTAATTGACATGCATTATATATTTTATTTTTCTTAAATTAAGTTTTGGCAAACCTTTTACAAGATCCCTTTTGATTAATTTAGAAATTCAATCCATGCTAGCATGTCTTAGTCTATGATGCCATAGCCAACTATTTTCATTAGTCTTAGTATTCATTGCAACTAAACATTGGCATCTTTTAATAAAAGAGTCATCTAAATCTACTAAGTATACATTGCCATGTCTATGTCCAATAAGAGCTATGATATTATCAATAGGACTAGTGACAATGCACATGAGTGATTCAAAAATAACTTTAAATTTTTTATCATAAAGTTGACTAATACTCAATAAATTATGCTTTAATCCATCTACTAGAAGTACATTATCTATAAAGGTAGAAGAAGTAACACATATTTTACCACTACCGATGATATGTCTTTTGCCATTATCACCAAAGGTCACAATTCCTCCTTCCTTAGCATCAAGAGTGATAAAATGCTCCTTCTCATCCATCGTATGTCTTAAGCAACCACTGTCTAGATACCTTTTTTCTTTCTTTCTTTTGGCTGCAAAACACACCTATAATCAAAAATCAAGTGGGGATTTTAGGTACCCAAGTCATCTTGGATTCTTTAGGGTTAGTGACAATGGTTCCTTTAAGAACCCACACTTTCCTAATATTTGGACTGCTCTTTATTTTTCTAAAATTGCAAACATAGGATTTGTGTCCCATTTTTCCACAACAAAAATAGATTAGTTTTCGTGAAGTCGAAGATGTATCATTTACAAAGAAGTTCTTTAGAAACTTTTGTTTCTTTTGAGTTCTAAAGCCAATTCCTGCTTTGTTAAAGACAACTTTTTGATTATTAAGTAATAACTACAGTTTTTCAAAACTTAATGTAAACTTATCAACTATGAGTTTATATTTTTCAAGTTCTTTCTTTAGGTTCTGATTTTCTGTAGAAATAAGCTCTTTTTCTATCAATATTTTTTTTCCTTGATTAGATTTTGATTGATTGATTTTAGATTTTTATTGTTCAAGATTAACTTTTTAAGATCATCATACAATTTATAAAATGCTTTTGTGATTCATCAAATGAAAATTCAGATTGAGTATCAAGTGTTACCTCATCCTCTTGAGCCATGAGATAAAAATTAACTATTTCTTGTTCCTCTTTATCTAAATTTGAATCTTCACTATCACTCCATGTTGCCATCATTGCTTTCTTCTTTACTTTTTTGGAGGACTTCTTCAATAGAGGACAACCTATCTTGAAATGACATGGTTTCTTACATTCAAAATATGTAGGCTGCTCCTTATCTTTGTCTTTCTCTCGATCCTTACTAGCTCACCTTTGGAGAAGGGTCTTCTCTTGAAGTTTGGTCTTTTCTTTCTTATAAATCTTCTAAATTTTTTGGTCAGGAGAGCCATTTCTTCATCATCATCTCCTTCCTCGAAATCTTTAATTTCTTCATCTTCTTCCTTTGCTATCGACTTGAGGGCCATGGTTTTCTTTTTCTTGACTTCATCCTCCATGTTTTGCTTCATGGTTAACTCATGTGTTATGAGAGAACCAAGAAGCACTTCAAGGGATAAGGTGTTGAGGTCCTTAGCTTCTTGTATAGCCATCATCTTTGGCTCCCAAGCTCGAGGAAGAGATCTAAGGATTTTTCTCGCAAGTTCACTATTACTGTATGATTTTTCTAAGCTTTTAAGTCCATTTATAATATCAGTAAATTGGATAAACATTTCAATAATGCTTTCAGTTGATTTCATTTTGAAAAGTTCATACTTATGCACTAACATATTTATTTTGGATTTCTTTACTTGATTAGTACCCTCATGGGTAACGTCAAGTCTATCCCATATTTCTTTGGCTGAAATACAAGTAGAAATCTAATTGAATTTATTGGCATCAAGTGAGCAATAAAGCACATTCATTGCTTTAGCGTTCAATTGAGCCAACTTCATATCATTTTCATCCCATTCTCTTTCAGGTTTAGGAATTATGTTACCTTCAATGCTAATTGTGGGTGTGTGTGGTCCATTGATTATGACACTCCATAGGTCATAATCAAGTGCTTGAATAAATATGCACATGCGTGCCTTCCAATATGTGTAG
This sequence comes from Cocos nucifera, assembly GCA_006176705.1. Lineage (NCBI taxonomy): Eukaryota > Viridiplantae > Streptophyta > Magnoliopsida > Arecales > Arecaceae > Cocos > Cocos nucifera. The sequence goes on from QRFJ01000559.1 coordinate 143,989, forward strand.
TAGAACCATTAAACGAAGAAGGCCTATTTGTGGACTGCCCTTCCATTAGAAAGACATTCAATTGGGTTGTTATTTTGATCGATTACTCAAAATTAAATGAACAACAAATAATATGAGAGCACCTACTCTGATACCACTTATTGCCTAGAAGAACAATCCAAGAGGGGGGGGGGGAGGGGGGTTGAATTAGATTTTTCAAAAGTTTTTTGGATTACTAAGTGTTCATACAAAATTTGAATATTGATATGCTGAAAATGCAATAATTTAAATATGCAAAAAATAATAGCAACTAAAGAAAATAATCACACATATAAAGCTATAAAGTTTTTATAGTGGTTCGGTGTCAAATCCAACACCTACATCCACTCTTCAAGCACTCCACTTGAGAATTCTACTATAATCTTCAAGATTACAATAAGATTATTTTTCCCAAACTTACAATCAAAATCCAATTGATTTTGTGGGCTAACCAACCAAAACCTAACCCCAAGCTACTCCTAGGCTTGTACAAATCCAATTCAAGACTTGGATGAGCCTACCCCTAAGTTTCAGCCCTTTGAAATTTGAAATACAATGATTTCAGAATTGTAGAAATTTAAAACTAAAAATAAACTCCTTTGAAGAGCATATTTGAAGCTTTAATGTACAAGATAAGTGGTTGGAGGGCTTTAGCAATGAATACTCCCTTCCTTCTCTTAAGAATACCTTGATTGCATAGCTGGATGAGTAGTTGAATAGCAATGAAGGCTCTTGAATGCTCACTATTTGGTCTGTACATAGATTTTTCAAGAATTGCTTATATTTCCTACTTCCTTGCTTTTATATATTGAGTTATCTAGCCTTAATCTAATTTTAGAAGCCTTCTAATCCAAGCTGGAAAGTCCAAAAATGGGTTTATAGCCATTGGAACATCAAAAAAACCCATTTAGAGGATGAAAAATAGAATCTGAATAGTTTTAGAAACTAGCCATTGAGTCTGTCAGAAACTCAGGAGTCGACTCCCTAGATCCTTGAGTCAACTCTAGCTGCAGGATGAAAAGTCTAATCTTCTATATTTCTATCCCGTGCTAGTTCTGCATGTCGGAGTCGGATCCTAAATTTTGTGAGTCGACTCCAGTTGCAGGGTGAAGTATATAACATTCTGTTCCTGGACTGGTGCCTTTACTGAGTCGAGAGTCGGCTCCCACTTTTCATGAGTCGACTCCTGATTGACTTCTGACTGTGCCAATTGCTAAAACTTTATTGGATTCAACTCTAAGCTTTTCTTTTGTTCATTCTTAATCTAATACTCTTTGAAACACATTTGGCTTGATCTCTTTTGCTCTTCTTTCTTGGTTCTTTTGATCAAAAATATGGAGCTTCATTGAGATATGTTCCTATCTTCTTGAACTTTGTCTTAAACACTTCAACCAAAATATTGGTACCCAAAATAGACTCAAATGTTTTGTTATTCATCAAAATCATTCCTGGGGTCAACACACCTATATGCCAAACTAGTATTTTCACACTTCTTGGTTAAGAGGATAACCAACCTATATGGCATACAGTGATCTATGCTCGATAGATGTTGTCGTCTGAATTAACAGCCTATCTTTTGATCATGAATAGTTTTAAGGACTAATCGATAAATTCTCTCTTTATCGAATCTAAATAGTTCTAAGAACTTCATCATAACAATGAAGTTTATTAGAAGATAAAAACTTATGATGAAAAATATTTAAAATATATTTTATTAATTAATAAATTAATTATAATTATAATATAGCTCAACCATCAATAGACTGATGATTGACTTTGGAATATATTTTTCAACAACTCCCACTTGTCCTAAAGCCACTCAATACAGTATCTAATATCCATCTTCGACTTATGGTTGTCGAACTCCTTTATCTCCAGGACTTTAGTGAATGGGTCGGCCAAGTTCTTCTTTTTGTCGATCTTCTAAAGGTCAATGTCACCTTGATCCACGATCTCCCGAACTAGGTGAAAGCAGCATAGTATGTGCTTCATCCACTGATATGCCTTTGATTTTTTCGTCTAAGCTATGGCACCAGTGCTATCACAGTAGAGCAGGATCGGACCATCTAGAAAGGATGCTACTCTAAGCTCAATGATAAATTTTCTCAGCCATATAGCTTTTTTTATGGCATCTGATGCTGTGATGTACTCTACTTCGCAAATAGAGTCCGCCACAGTATACTGCTTGAAACTCTTCCAGTAGATGGCTCCACTATTTAGAGTAAAGATGTATCCCGACATGCTTTTGCTGTCATCATGATCAGATTGAAAGTTGAATTCTATAAATCCCATAAGTTTCAGATCTGACTCGCCATAAACCAACCATTAGTCCTTAGTATTTCTCAAATACTTAAGGATGGCTTTAACCACTTTTCAATAATTTTTTCTAGGATCAGATTGGTATCTACTTACTACTTCTAGTGAGTATGTCACATCTGGTCTCGTACATATCATGGCATACAAGATAGATCCCATTGTCGAAGCATATGGAACTCTACTTATACGCTCTCTCTCTTCAGGAGTTATCGGATAATTCTTCTTAAAGAGAGAAATTTCATGATCTATTGAGAGATAGCTCTTTCTAAAATTCTCCATGCTAAACCTCTTCAGTACAGTATCTATGTATATGGACTAGGATAACCCAAGCATTCTTTTAGATCTAGTCCTATAGATCTTCATTCTTAGGATGTATGATGCTTCACCCAAATCCTTCATGGAGAATTGAGATGACAATCAAACTTTTATTTACTATAGTGCAGGGATGTCATTCCCCATTAGGAGAATGCAATCCACGTGCAAGATAAGAAATACTACTACTAGACTATTTGCCCATTTGTAAATGCATGGCTCTTCTTCATTCTTAACGAAGCCATATATTTTGATCATCTTATCAAAATACATGTTCCAACTTCGAGATGCCTGCTTCAATCTATAAATAGATCTCTGAAGCTTGCACACCTTGAACTCATTAATGGATGTGAACCCTTCAGATTGTATCATATACATCTCTTTGGTCAGCTCTCCATTCAAAAAAGCTGTCTTCACATCCATCTATCAGATCTCATAATGCAAATGGACAGCTATTGCAAGCATTATACGAATGGATTTGAGCATTGCCATAGGGGAGAATGTCTCATCATAGTTAATACCATAATGTTGATGATATTTTTTGATAACTAGATAGGCTTTATAGGTCTCTATCTTTCCATCTGTGCCCCTCTTTCTTTTGAAGATCCACTTACACCCAATGGATTTAATCTCTTTGGATGGGTCAACCAATGTTTACACATCATTGACCTTCGTGGACTCTATTTCAGACTTCATGGCCTCAAGCCATTTTTCAAAATTAGATCTCTGCATTGCATCAATATAGGTGATCGAATTCTCATTATTCTCATCGAGTTTGATGGGATCATCGTTTCGGACCAAGAAACCATAGTGTCTGTCCGACTGACGTGGTACTCTACCAGATCGTCTTAATGGTGTAGGTACATTAGGCTTTAGATCTGATCTAATCAAATTCATCTCAGGTTCAGCTACAGGTGTTGGTCTTTCTACCTATTGAACTTCATCAAGTTCAATCTTAGAGATAATAGTTCCTTCACTAAGAAACTTCTTTTCTAAAAAGATTGCATTAAGACTGATAAACACCTTTTGTTCATCAGTATGGTAGAAATAGCAATCTTACTTCTTTAGAATATCTTATATATAAACACATACTTGTCAGACCAGGGTCCAAGCTTATCTGTATGCAAACATTTGATATAGGCCGAACATCCCCAAACCCATAAGTGAGAGAGTATAGGCCTATACCCAGTCCATATCTCATATAGAGTCTTTGTGATAAATTTACTTGGTACATTGTTTAGTATATAACAAGCAGTCTCAAGAGCATAACCCCAAAATGAAACATGCAGACTAGCAAATCCTATCATGGATCAAACCATGTCTAACAATGTTTGATTTCTTCTTTCCAATACATCATTATGTTGTGGTGTTCCTGGAAGAGTCCACTGTGAGAGAATCACATTCTCTCCTAGATATGTCAAGAACTTTTTGGATAGATATTCACCTTCTCAATCTGATCGAAGAGTTTTAATACTCTTTCTAGTTTATTTTTCTACTTCACTTCAAAATCTTTTGAATATTTCAAATGAATCAAACTTATATTTTATCAGATAGACATATCCATACCTAGATAGATTATTTGTGAAAGTGATGAAGTAGACATATCCACCTCTAGCACTTGTACTCATAGGTCCATATACATCAGTATGTACTAAACCTAAGAGCTTAGTGGCTCTTTCAACTTTTCTAGTAAAAGATGATTTGATCATTTTTTCAAGAAGACAAGACTCACAGGTTGGAAGTGATTCACAATCACTTATTTCGAGATTTTTATCTTGGATCAACCTATTTATCCTATTCTTGTTAATGTGACCTAGCCTATAGTGCCATAAATAGATATTAGAGATATTATTTAATCTAGGATATTTTCTAGAAGTATATATTACACTCACAGGCTATGATAAAATGTAAATACTATTTCTTTGTTGTCCTTACATTATTGTAACATCATTCATAATGATATCACAATAATCTCTCTTTATAGATAAATGATAACCATCTTTGGCCAAAAGACTAATAGAGATTATGTTCATCAGAAAGGAAGGACAATAATGTTATTCATTTAAAAAAATGATATTAGTATTGAGAATAAATTTAACTATTTTCATAGCTAGAACTGAAATAGACCTTCCATCTCCAACATTCAGAAATCATTCATTATTTTCAAGTCTTCTACTAATTTTAAGTCCTTGCAACATATTGCAAATATGTACTGGACTTTCGATATCTAATATCTAAGTAGAAGTATCACAAATAGAAAAATTATAAGATATTATCATATAACATTCTTGATCAACAACTACTTACTCATCTCTCTTATTCAGCCTATTGGGGTCATGGGAATCAAGATACTGAGGATAGTTTCTCTTCCAATGCCCCTGCTTTTTATAGTGAAAGCATTATGTCTGATCTAGATTATTTTTGGATCTTATGTTTAAACTGGGCATAGAGGCTCCAACACGAACCACTTCATGTTGCTGAACAACATTCAACTTTTAATACTAATTATCAAAGTTGGATCCCATAAGTTTATCACTGTCTAACAGTGAATGGAGCAATTGTGGTTTGAGTTTAACTGTATAAAGGAGAACCAAAAGCTTAATTAGCAATTGATTCATTAAACATAAATATTTGGACTTTAATCAAAAGGTTCTTCCACTATTTTATTTGAACTGATAGTCTCAACCTCCAATTCGAAAAATTATCCTAATTTCTTAGTGGGTACTAGAATCCATATAGACTACACGTAAGCCCAACTATGGTTGGTCAATCCATGTACATCTAAGGATAGGTTTATAATCAATTATTTCTTCAAATAATTTCTAGTAATTTAATTTTATCTCAGGTATTTTTTCAGTAGGTTAGGGCCTCCACTGAAAGTCCCGATTAGGTCCAATCATTAACATGATCATACTTGGTCCATCTAACTAATGAATGATTAAGCCCAACTATGGTTAGTCAACCTAATCACTATTTAGAGAGATGCAATCAAGAAATCATATTATGAATGATAATTTCATTAGCAGATAAGCACCAGGCCTATGGGCCTTCAATGATTATCCAACTAATAGATCCATTATCATCCACTTAATGGAAGACTATGATCTAGTAATTACCATAATTATTTTATTTTATGAATCTAATAATTTTAGAGAATTTTAATTTAAGAAAGAGAGAAGATCAGATGAACCAGCTTATCATGATCCTTCCATAGGCTTCACCAAGTCAGCTTAAGGAACATCATTAATAGGCTGGTCTAGGAGCACCTAAATCAGTCATACTAATTTACCTAACTAACATGGATCAACTCGAATAGTCAAGTGATCTGATCAAAAATATAATTTTACTAAGAGGTCAGGTAAGTTTGATTAGTGGGAGGGTCTGCTAAAGCTTGCCTTAGACATCATCAAAAATGGCTAGGTAAGCGAGCTGCCAATTAAAGACCACCGATATGATTTATCTTAGACACTAATTGATTTAATTAGTCTCGATTGGATCAATCTAATAGTTCGTGCTAAACCGCATAGCCAAGAATCAAGTTCATCTCAAGTCTTGTTAAAGACATGGACTTGACCAACTACAACTATTGTAATTGATTTAGATAATCCTTGATCTAATCTAAGACAACAATTGATTAGATTTAGTCAATTCTCTAATTAAGTTCATTCTTTAATCTAACCCTAGGTCTAACCCCATTAATGGATCTAATTTTCACTAATCCATTTAACCTAATATGTTATGATTTGTCTTAGGATCTTCAATTTATAATCCTAGATCCTAATCAAACAATTTCTTAATTTTTAATTAAGTTTTAGGCTTAGGGTTGGGGTTCGACTTTTCAAAAATAATTTTATGTTTGTAAAATATTTTTACAACATGATTCTACCAACCAAGTTGCTTCTTTGATTCATAATCAAAATGCAAATAAGATAAGCATGAAACTACTTTAGATCTAATCTAAATAGGTTCATGTAATTGAAACAGTTTCAACTCCAATCAATCATAAATTATCTTAGATCAAATCTATTACATTTATAATGATAAAAATTAGATTATAATATTTTTAATTAGATCATAAAATTTTTTAGATCTAATCTAAAATTTTATGATCAATATTTTAGATTAGCATGTACTAGGACAATCTCTCCACTATAAGGGGTAAACCTTACAGCAGGATAATCTTATAATCAATCTATGCAATCTAAAATTTTTATTTTTAGATCTAAAATTCTTTAAAATCTAATAAATTATAAATAAGATCAAATCATATCTAATAAATTTATGATAAAAAGTAGATCTACACGAACTAGGATAATTTCTCCACTATAAGGGATAAACCTTACAATAAGACAACCTTATAATCAGTTCGTGTGATCATGATTTTTAATTTTAAATTTAATAATCAAATTATAAATTAAATCTAATATAAAAAATAATCTAAATATGTACATGTATTGATGTAATAATCAACCTAGACTCTGATACCAATTGAAAGAACCAGATCTAGAGTTTCAGGGCTAGATCTTGAATTTTTTTCAAGATCAGATAGTAGAAGACTAAAATAAATCAAAATTTATTTATAAAAATTAGAGAACCCATAGATCTAAGATTCTATTATATGATTATAGCATGAGATTAAATCAAAAATTAAAAATATAAGGAAGAAAAATATGTTGATCATATCAACATTCATCTACACTACATCTAATGCAAGTATGTAATAATAGATCATATCCATATTTTCTATGCAAGTTAGGCATTTTAACTTGTTAATCCAAACTTGAGGATGAAGCTTCGAGCTACACATGTATCTAGCCTCTAAGAGATATCCATAGGAGCCCACGAACCCCGATCAGAAGTTCAATGCAAGAAATTAGCACAGTATGCTAGTACTATACTGATCCTTCTTCGAGGATTGATCCAATGCTTCCTTCTTCAAGATTTGGACTCACCAAAATATCAAAAGAAAGAAAAGAGATTTTTAGACCTGAGACACCACTCCAAAAATCTCTAAGATGGAGGAAAAGGGGAGAAGAAAATAGTCCTAGAAGAAGACCCTCTTCTTCTTCTTTGTTCTCTCACCTAGACACCTAGATTGGTGTCTTTAGAACTCCCATTCCCAAGATGAATATTTTTCTAGTTTTCTCATGCCCAAAAGGTCTCTCAAATGTTTGAAATCCACTAAAATAATAGGCAAAAATTTATTTTAAATAATGAGATATGGAAGAATCCTTGTCTAGGCCAAATACCTAGACAAGGAATGTCCAAATTGGGCAAGACAAGGGGTGCCAAACTCTTGGGTGCCCCCTCCTTTTTCTTTGGCATGGACCACCCCTTTTTGTCACAAAAAAATCTCCTTTTTCCATCAAAAATTCCAAGAGAAAAAAGGAAGTGGGTGGCATCTTACGGGAGGAGTTTCGGTTTGTTAGGATTCTATCACATAGAATTTGAAACCACAACAACCTGCCTTCAATTGACTTGGTCCACAACTTAATTCCATGTAAGAGAGAAAGGTAGCAAGTGGGCATGCATGAAGACCTGAGAGAAAGAATTTTTTATGAAAAAATCCTAAAAACTAGGCACAGGGGCATGGAGTGGGCGTGAGATATCAAGTTGTGCAAGGAAAGAAGTCCTAGTCTCACTAGGACTTCTAAATCGACTTGGTCAAATATAATTTTTGAATCAAATTAAATTAGAACTAATTAAATCTAATTTGAATAGATTTTAATTTAATTAAGAGTCTAATTAAATTAAATTAAATTAAATTTATTTTTAATTTAATTTTTTAATCAAATTAGAAAATTAGGTTGATACAAGTCCTAGTTGAACTAGGACTAGTTCTTCCTTGCACTTGGCTTATCCAATAAATTAATTAGACTTGATCCAATCAAGCCTAAACTAAATCTAATTAAAATATATTTAATTAGACTTAATCTTAATCCTTTGACTTAATAAATTAAGTTAATTAGTAATTGAATTGCTAATCGATCTTTCTGCAATATTTGCACTAGGTTAAACATCAATCGTATTGATCGTTTAATCTTAGAACGATTCTCAATCATTGATCAACCATCCGATTGGATCGTAAACTCTAATATGTATGATCCCATAGATTCAAACCTAAGTTGGTAGCATGAAAATAAATTTTTATACCAATCAAAGTGACCATCTAGTAATGATACCCGATGGTCGAATAAGTCGAATGTGTAGAATAACATCCTTAGAACCTATATGGATATAGCTTCCATATATTTCACACCCTTAATCAAAATGCTCGTAGGACACCTCAGAGTTTAACTATCAACTCCAATCAGGCTATCTATATTATATTTCAAAATACCAAATCCATCTCATGAATTACCCTGGCCAAGGTTTTGCTATATTGAAATACAATGATACATTGTTCTCCAACTCTTAGAGTGGTCAATTCCATCTTGATCACACACCGACATTGCAAGTACTTGAGTATGCTTAAAAGTCTTTCAGTACTAAATTAAAATTTTAGTTAGTCCGGTATCAAAGCATAGTGAGTTGTTTGCAAGCCATTGAGGTAATCTCAGGTCTAAGAAATACTTAAACCTATATCCCATCAGAGACATTCTCGATAATAGAATACTTTGGAGTTGATCCTGTTTTATGACGATGTACCCTTACATCTCACCTATATGCCATACTAGTGTCTCCACACTACTTGGTTAAGAAGATAACCAACCTATATGGCATACAGCGATCTATACTCGATAGATACTGTTGTCCTAATTAATAGCCTATCTTTTGGTCATGAACAGTTTTAGGAGATAATCAATAAATCCTCTCTTTATTGAATCTAAATAGCCCTAAGGACTTCATCACAATAATAGAGTTTGTTAGAAGATGAAACTTATGATGAAAAAATATCAAAAATATATTTAATTAATTAATAAATTAATTATAATTATAATATAGCTCAATGGTCAACAAGCTGATGATTGAGTTTAGAATATATTTTCCAACAGTAGTTAGTTGGTCAGCCAAAGTCAGGCCTGATCATTTGTTAGTTAGATGCATTGAGTGTGGTTATGTTAATAGTTGGACCTAATCAGACCTTTTAGTGGAGGCCAAAGCCTACTAAAAAGGAACCTAGGACAAAATTTAAATATTAAAAATTATTTGAAAAAATAATTAGTTAAGAACCTATCCATAAATGCACATGAGTTTCAATCAAAGTTAGGCTTCTGTACAGTCTGTGGGGATTCTAGTATTGGTAAAAAATTAATGAAATTTCTCGAATTAAAGGTAGAGGGTACCAATTCGTACAAAGTAGTGAAAGAATCTTTAGACTAAATTCTATATCTTTAAGATTAAATAATTTATATACTAATTAGTCCTTATTTTTTCTTTTAGATATGGCCGCTTTATTATCACTCCAATTATTATTGGATAGTGATAAATTGATGATACCTAATTTTGATAGCTGGCATTGAAATCTAAAGATTATCCTGGAGCATGAACAGATCTTGTACATTTTGATAGATCTAGCACCTGAGGATCTTGCTCTAAATAGTTATGGTATAGTTCGTGATACTGACCAAAAGCGGCAGAACGATCGGACCATGGTGCACTGCGTAATACAGGCAACAATGAACGATGAGTTTGGTAGCAAGTTTGAGGATGCTCAATTAAAGAACATGCTTTAAGTGTTGAATGAATTTTTCATGTTGAAAATTATATTCCAAAGTCAATCATCAGTCTGTTGATGGTTGAGATATTATAATTGATTTATTAATTAATACAATTTTTTTGGCATCTTTTTCATCATAAGTTTACATCTTCTAATGAACTCCATTATTGTGATATAGTTCTTAGGACTATTTAGTTTTGATAAAGAAAGGATTTATCGATTAATTCTTAAATTTGTTCACGACCAAATGATAGGTTGTTAATTAGGATGGCAACGTCTATCGAGCATAGGTCACTATATGCCATATCGATTGGTTGTTCTCTTAACCAAGAAGTGTGAAAATATTGGTATGTCATACAGGTAAGATGTATGGGTACATCTTCATTGAACGTGATCAACTTCAGAGTATTCTACTATCGAGAATGTCTCTGATGGGATATAGGTATAAGTATCCCTTAGACCTAAAATCACCTCAGTGACTTGCAAGCAGCTTACTGTACTTTGGTACCAGACGAACTAAATTTTTAATTCAGCAATGGAAAGCTTCTGGGCATAGTCAAGTACTTGCAAAGTTGGAGAGTAATCAAGATGGAATTGACCACTCCAAGAGTTGGAGAAGAATGTATCACTATATTTCAATATAGCAAAACCTTGGCTAGGATAATCCATCAGATGGATTTGATATTTTGAAATACAATATGGACAACCTGATCAGAGTTGATAGTTGAACTTTGAGATGTCCTACGAGCATTATGGTCAAGGGGATGAATTATATGGAAACTATATCTGCATGGGTTCTAAGGATGGTGTTCTACACCTTCGACCAATCCGACCATCGGGTATCATTGCTAAATGATCATTTTGATTGATATAAAAATTTATTCTTATGCTATCAACTTAGGTTCAGACCTATGAGATCATACATATTAGAGTTCACATTTCGATTGGATGGTTGATTAGCGATTTAGAATCGTTTTAGGGTTAAACAATCAATACGGTTGATATTTGACCTAGTGCAAGTGTTGCAGGAGGATCGATTAGCAATTCAATTGCTAATTGACTTAATTTAATTAAGCCAGTAGATTGAGATTAAGTATAATTAAATATAATTTAATTAAATTTGGTTTGGATTTGATTGGATCAAATCCAATTGATTTATTGGATAAGCCAAGTGCAAGGAAGAACTAGTCCTAGTCTAACTAGGACTTTGGTCAACCCAATTTTTTAATTTGATTAAAAAGTAAATAAAAATTAAATTTAATTTAATCTAATTTAAATAAGTTCTTAAATAGATTAGAGATTTATTTAATTGGGTTAGATTACTATTGTTTTTATTTGGTTAAAAGATCTTGTTTGACCAGGTCAAAATAGGAGTCCTAGTGTGACTAGGACTCCCTATTCCTTGCGCCACCTAATCCTCATGCCCCACCCCTTTCTCTTTGTATTTTTGTGTAAAATTTTCCATGCCCAAAGGCTTCTCACGCCCCCTTTCTCTCTTCAATTTTTCATATGGAAGTTTGTTGCATGACCAAGTCAAAAGGGAAAGTTGATTTTGCTTAGGATTCTATGAGATAGAATTCCAAGTCAACTAAAAGTCCTCCTTCCCATCATACCGCCACCTCCCTTATTTCTCTCTCTCTCTCTCATTTTTTTTTTTTGGGTCTATTTGCATCCACCCTTGCTTGTCCATCGTAGAAAAAAAAGGTGGGGCACCTAGGAGTTGGGCGCCCCAACAACTTTCCTTATTTGGTCCTTCCTAGTCTAGGTTTTTGATCTAACTTGGACTCTACATATCTCTTTGTTTAAAAAGAATTTTTTGCTAAAATTTTCATATATTGTAGAAATTTGAGAGATATATTTGGTGTACAAAAATCTGAAAAAAATTCATCTGGGTCATGGAGATATTAAAAACACAAATCAGGGTGTCTAGAAAAGGAACAAAGAAGAAGAAGAGGGTCTTCTTCTAGGGTTTTTGTTCTAGATCTCTTCCTCTCTTTTTGTGAGCTTTTGAGAGGTATCTTAACATCACAAATATTTTTCTTTTTCTTTTGATATTTTGGAGTATCCAAGTTTCAAAGAAAGAAGCATCGGATTGACCGTTGAAGAGTGATCAGTACAGTGCTAGCATACTATGCTGATTTTCTGCATTAGGATCTTTGATCGTATTCATGGGCTCATGTGGATAACTCCTAGAGGCCGGACATGTGTGTGGCTCATGACTTCATACTCAAGTCTAGATCAGCAAGTTAGAATGTCTAACTTGCTCAGGTAACAGATCCGATTTGTTATTTTATAGCTGCATGAGATGTAGTACAGATCTAAGTTGATATGATCAAACTTTTCTTTCTTGTTTAATTTTTAATTTTTAATTTAAATATTATGCAATAATCATATAATAAGATCTTAGATCTAAAATATTTTAGATTAATTGTAATTAATTTTAATCTTCTGCTACCTGATCTTGAAAAAATTTTAAGATCTAGTCCTGAAATCCTAGATCTGATTTCTACAATTAGTAAAAGAGCCTAGGTTCTTATTACATGATTTTTATGTATATTTAGATTATTTTTTAGATTAGTTCTAATTTATAATTTAATTATTAAATCTAAAATTAAAAAATTTAGATCTCACGAACTGTCATAATGTTGTCCTATTGTAAGGTTTACCCCTTACAGTGAAAAGATTGTCCTAGTTCATGATGATCTAACTCTAATAATAAATTTATTAAATTTGATCTAATTTTATTTATAATTTAATAAATTTAAAATAATTTTAGATCTAAAAATAAAATATTTTAGATTGCATGGACTACCATAAGGTTGTCCTGCCATAAGGTTTATCCCTTACAGTGGAAAGGTTGTCCTAGTATGTACTGATCTAAAATATTAATCAAAAAATTTTAAATTAGATCTAAAAAATTTTATAATCTGATTAAAAATATTTTAATCTAATTTTAATCATCATAAATATGTTAGATTTGATCTAGAAAGATTTATGATTGATTATTATTGAAATTATTTTAATTACATGAACCTATTTAGATTAGATCTAAAGTAGTTTTATGTTTATTTTACTTGCATATTGATTATGAATCAAACATGCAACTTGGTTGATAGAACCATGTTGTAAAAATATTTTACAAATATAAAAATTATTTTTGAAAAGCCAAACCCCAACCCTCAGTCCAAAACTTAATTAAGAATTAAGAAGTTATTTAATTAGATTCTAGGATTGTAAATTGAAGATCCTATGATACGAATTATAACACATTAGGTTAATGGGTTAGTGATGATTAGATTCATTAATTAGGTTAGACCTAAGGTTAGATTAAAGAATGAACCTAATTAGAGAATTGACTAAATCTAATCAATTATTATCTTAGATTAGGTCAAGGATTCTCTAGATCAATTACAGTAGTTGTAGTTGGTCAAGTCCATGTCTTTAACAAAAATCAAATGGACTTGATTCTTGGCTAAGAGGTCTAGCTCGAACTGTTAGGTTCATGAAATCAAGACTAATTATATCAGTTGGTGTTTAAGGTAAGTTTGACACATACGATCGATGATTTTTAATTGGTAGCCCGCTTATCTGGCTATTTTTGATGGTGTCTAAGGCAAGCTTTGGTAGACCCTTCCACCGATCTCACTTACCTAACCTTCTTGGTGAGATTGAGTTTTGATCAAATCACTTGACAATTTAAGTTGACACATGTCAACGAGATAAATCAATGTGACTGATTTAGGTGCTCCTAGACTAGCCTGTTAGTGGTCTCCCTTAAGCTGACTTGGTGAAGCCAGTGGGAGGATCATGACAAGCTGGTTAATCTGACCTACTCACTTCTATAAATAAATCTTCTAAAATTATTAGGTCCCTAAAATGAAATAGTTATATGATAACTGGATCATGGCCTCCCATTAAAGTGGATGATAATGGGTCCACCATTTGGATAATCATTGGAGGCCCAAAGGCCTAATGCTTATCCGTTGACAGAATTATCATTCATTATATGATCTCTTGGATACATCTTTCTAAATGGTGGTCAGGTGGGCCAACCAAAGTTGGGCCTGATCATTCATTGGTTGGATGGGCCAAGTATGATCATGTTAATGGTTGGACCTAACTGGACCCTTTTCTAAGAAGGTCAAAGCAAACTAATCAAGGCCTAAGGCAAAATTTAATTACTGAAAATTGTTTGGAGAAATAATTAGTTATGTACCTACCCTTAGATGTATATAGGTGGGCCAACCAAAGTTGGGCTTGTGTACAGTCTATGTGGATTCTAGTACCCACTAAGAAATTAGGATAATTCCTTGAATTGGTGGTAGAGGCTATCAATTCGAATAAAATAATGGGAGACCCTTTTGATTAAAGTCCAAATCTCTAAGTTAGATAAATTAATTACTAATTAGGTATGTTTTTTCTTTGTGCAGATATGGCCATTTTTCTATCGCTCCGATTATTGCTGGATAATAATAAGTTGGTGGGATCCATCTTCGGTAGTTGGTACCAAAAGTTGAAGATTATCCTAGAGCATGAATGGATCCTATATGTACTGACGGATCCTGCACCTGAAGAGCTAGCTGTCAATACACATGGAACAATCAGAGATATTTATCAGAAGTGGCTCAATGATCGAACCATAGTGCGCTGCATTATGCTGGCTGCGATGAGTGACGAGTTCAGTCGTAGGTTTGAGACAGCTCAGCCAAATGAAATGCTTCAAGTGTTGGAGGATTCTTTTGGCACACTTGATGACACTGAGAGGCACAAGACTAGTTGCTCCATCTTCAATGCAAGAATGTGGGATAGAGCCTCTATCACTGATCATGTACTATACATGATCGAGCTGATAGAGCGCTTGAACAAGCTTGACTTTTTCTTGCACAAACAACTTGAAAAAGATGCAATACTGAACTCACTGCCTAAGTGTTTTCTCCCATTCCTTACACATTATAGAATGTCAAAGCTTGAAGTTGACTACCATGGGTTACTGGGGTTACCTCAAAACTTTGAGAAGGATCACCAGCTTCACAAAGAGTCAGTGAACTTAATAGGAGGTTCGTCTTCTTATTCTCGACCCTTTGGAAAAGGAAAGAAGAACAAGAAGAAGAAAGCCAAGAAGGTGCATGTTCAAGCTAGGACATTTGTGCAGACTCAGACCCAAAAAATCAAGCCTGATAAGAGTCAAGCCAAATGCTTCTTCTGTAAGAAGTGGGGGCACTAAAAGAGAAACTATCCTCAGTATATTACCTTCCTAAATCCAAACAGGCAGAGAAAGAAGCAAGCTATTGCTGAGCAAGGTATTTATATGATAACTCCTTACAATTTTTCTATGTGTGATATTATTGATTGGGTATTGGATACCGAAAGCCCTTATCATATTTATAATTCATTGCAGGGGTTGCAGGTCAGTAGAAGATTCGAGCAAGATGAGAGATTCCTGAACGTTGGAGATGGAAGATTAGTTCTAGTTCTAGCTTTAGGAATTTTGAAATTTGTATTTGAATCTCATACCATTGTTCTTAGTGATTGTCATTTCTATCCTAGTTTCTTTTTAAATATAATTTCTGTAGGTCCTTTGGCTATGAACAATTATGAAATTTTAATAAAAAAATAAGTTTGTAATGTCATTATGAATGGTGTTACTGCTTTCTATGGATAATTGAATAATAGTGTATATATGTTATCACAACCTGTTAATGTAGTCTATTCAACTGGCAAACATCCTAGATTAGATAATGTGATAGATATCTATTTATGGCACTGTAGGCTGGGTCATATAAATAAGAACAGGATAAGCAGGTTGGCTCAAGAGGGTATCCTCGAACTTAGTGATTGTGAATCGCTTCCAACCTATAAATCGTATCTTCTTGGTAAAATGACTAAGTCACCTTTTACTAAAAAAGATGAGAGAGCCACTAAACTCTTAGGACTAGTACATATTGATGTATGTTGACCAATGAGTACTAGTGCGAAAGGTGGATATGTTAAAATGACTAAGTCACCTTCTACTTCATCACTTTCACAAATGATCTATCCAGATTTGGATATGTCTATCTGACGAAACATAAGTCAGATTCATTTAAAATGTTCAAATGATTCTAAAGTGAAGTAGAAAAATAAACTAAAACGAGTGTTAAAACTCTTCGATCTGATCAAAGAGGAGAATACCTTTCTGGTGAGTTTCTCACATATCTAGAAGAGAATGAGATTCTCTTTCAATGGACTCCTCCAGGAACACCATAGAATAATGGTGTATCAAAAAGGAGGAATCGGGCTCTGTTAGACATGGTCTGATCCATGATGGGGATTGCCAGCTTACCGATACCCCTCTGGGGATATGCACTCGAATCGATTTGCTATCTTTTAAATAGGATTTGAAGTAAATCTATGATTAAAACTCCATATGAGATATGGACAGGACATATGCAAGCACTTTCATACCTTAGGATTTGGGGGTTCTCGGCTTATATCAAATGATTAATTACAGATAAACTTGAACCTAGGTCTGACAAGTGTGCATTTATAAGATACTCAAAAGAGACAAAAGGATACTATTTCTTCTTAGATATATGTGCCCTAGAAGCCAGAATTGGCTGACACTTGTAATACACTTCTAGGGGCAAAATTATAATTTTGACTAAAATTAATAAATGGGTTATTTTCTATCACATATATGTATTTAGTGTCTGTGATACATCCTTTGAGTTAATGGCAATGATAATTCATATTTTCAAGAGTTGAAAATTTAAGACATGAATAATCATTATTAACTCATAAATTGCTCCGGACCATAGGATCATCACGAGGATGGTGATTGATCCGGAAGGTTGGTGTACAATCGCTTCTCTTTAGTAGATGAGTCTTGAGTCTACGGTGTGGAGACACCGAAGCGAGAGTACAGGTACTCATTAGAGAACGAGGGCACTGAGCGTGACCACCTCGAGTAGTCATTAGGAAGTCTACCTTCTCGTCAATGACTGATTCGATGCTGCAGTAGTGTGTCTGGTTCTTTGATCTGAGGTTCATCGGCAGTTCACCTTGAGGGTGTTATAGTTTGACTACACCATTACTCAGTCTTCTAGCCATATGGAATCCTGAGGTGTATGTTGGCTATAGCATGTTCATTGTAGGAACTGGATGGCATCAAGATGGAATCTATCTACCTCAATGGTAGAGGAGCAGCCCTATGATAATCATGAGAATCAAGTCCAGAAGTCCATGGCCATGGCAGAGTGAAATAATAGAAAGAGTTTCTATTTAGATTTTCACATTGGACTCGAATCGAATGATTACTCATATGACAGAGACTAGGGTTTGACGAGTTTACCCTAACCCTAATCTGATCGGGGCTCAAGATAGAAGAACTGAATCACACAGATAGCTGCACCAAGAGGTTTGCATTCAGCTCTGATGGG
Source organism: Cocos nucifera (assembly GCA_006176705.1). NCBI lineage: Eukaryota > Viridiplantae > Streptophyta > Magnoliopsida > Arecales > Arecaceae > Cocos > Cocos nucifera. The sequence continues at coordinate 161,713 of QRFJ01000559.1, forward strand.
TTGCCACCATATACTGCTAGGTGTCACTGGTGGATTTTGGGAAGCAATTAGAATGATTTAGATGATCAATCATTCTAGCTGTTCGAATCAGAAGAGTTCTGATCCATCGAAAGGAGTTTCGATGATGTCGATGATAGAGATCATGACATATCCCATTACCATACAGAACTGAACCTAACTGGGTCACACAAACAAGGGTTTGAATCTGGTGATCATCAATTGAACTGATCTAGTTCAATTGATCTGAATGAGATTCAATTAGGTTCAAGAAAATCGTGCTAGCACTCGATTGAACCTAACGTTCTTCTTTTTCTATCATAAATAAGTTATCCTGTCTGAGCCAAAGAAGTTTGTGCTCAATCAGAGGCCTTCATATGGTCTGACTGGAGGTTGTCCAAGTCAGAAAAGGTTGTCTTATTTTGTAAGATATTACCTGCCATTTTTGGTCACCTGCCATTTCTTGTTCTTTGACTTTGGTCAAAAATCTACCTTTGACTGGTCAAACGTTAACCATTGACACTTTGACTTTTGACCACATGTCATGCACCTATTGGAGAGCTGGTGGGGGCCTTTCCCCATGCCAGAACCTGACAAGGAGAAGGGCCCACGCCACCCTAGGCATGTGCCCAAGTTGGAGGCGCCTAGGAGTCCTTGTTGGATAAGGACTCCATCTCCTTTTTGGATTCCAATTAGAGTTCTTCTAAGAACCAACTTTGACTGGTCTTAGGCACCCTCTAAGGAGGAATCCAGGGGACTCTATTCCCACCAATCAAATTTAGATCTGATTTCACAAAGGGTTGTGATTGGTTGGGAAGAAGAAGAGTTGGATCACAGCTAGTCTATAAATAAGACCCTGTACCCAACTCAGATTAAGATGAGATTGAAGCTAAGAGTTTCCATACGCCCCAAGGCTGCCTCTCCCCTCCTTCTCCATGCCAAACCACCTTCTCCCCTTGCTCTCCACGTCCAAAAGGAGTTTTGGATTTTTGCTGGTGCGATTCAAGCAAGAGAAAGGCGATCAAAAGCAAGAAGGCTGCACTGCTGCAAAGGACGACTGCTGATCTTCAAAAGGAATTTTGAAGATCCTCCAGATCAGATCCAGATCTAATTTTTAAAGATGTGATAGAGAAGAAGAGGATCTCCAGATCCAATCTGAGTGGATACCGGTAGAGGCCAGGCGCTTGCGTGGCTAGATCCAGAATCTTCCGCTGCATACAGGATCATCAACAGGGTAATAGGATTACCCAAATCATCAACAGGGTAATAGGATTACCCAAATCAGGTAACTTAAATTTGATTTAATTTATTCTTATTTATTTTCGCATCTCTACAGAGGGAGTGTAGGGATCCGAGAAAATAGTGGGAGCTAATTTGTTTAAAAATAAAATTCCTAAACAAATGGTCAAGTCAAAATTACAATATCTAACTAGAATCTTTAACTCTCTACAGGAAAATGTCTGCGTCCAACCCATTGGCACGTATCCTGGACACACATAGACTGACCGAACCTAATTATAAAGATTGGCTCAGGAACTATAAAATTGTTTTGGGTTTTGAGAAGTTAACCCATGTTTTAGACCAGGACCCTCCCACATTACCAGCCCGTCCATCTGTTGAACAGAGAGCGTCTCTAGAAAAATGGATAGACGAAGATAATAAGGCCAGATATTACATGTTGGGCTCAATGTCTGATGAGCTCCAGCACCAACATGAGGATATCGGGACTGCTCGCCAAATGTTGGCTCACCTACAGGAGATGTTTGGTGAACAGAGTCGCGCAGCCAAATATCAAGTCATGAATCAACTTTTTAAGGCTAAGATGCGTGATGGGCAGTCAGTCCAAGATCATTGTTTGACAATGATCAAGGACATGGAAGAGCTTAAGAAGCTCGGTGTGAAGTTAGACTTGGACCTACAGAACGATATTATTCTGCAATCCTTGACTGATGCATATGGGCAATTCATCATTAATTACCACATGCATAAACTTTAGAATTCCTTAGTCGAATTAATGAATATGCTGGTTACCGCTGAGCTTTCTATAAAAGATTCTAAAGGCTCAGTTCTTGCTATGGAACGGACTTCTTCCAAAAGAAAGTCTTCTGAAAAGAAAAAGAAGTCTGTAAAAAAGCAAAAGATGGAAGGATCAAAGAAGAAGAAGGCAGAGCCGAAGAAGAAGGCCGATGCTAAAGAAAAGTGTTTCCATTGCAACAGCGACGGCCATTGGAAGCGAAACTACCCTACTTACCTGGCCACCCTGAAGAACAAGAAGGAAGGTCCTTCTGGAGGTATGCTCGTTATTGAGTCTAACTTTACGATTTCTTCTACATCCTGTTGGGTGCTTGACTCTGGTTCTAGTGCTCATCTGTGCACTTCTATGCAGGGTCTTGAGGATAGCAGGAGGCTGAGGGATGGAGACATGATCCTACGTGTCGGTGATGGAGCAAGAGTTGCTGCAGTAGCCGTGGAAACATACCCTCTTCGATTACCATCTGGTTTAGACTTAGTTTTGAAAGACTGTTATTTTGTGCCTGCAGCTAGCAGGAATTTGATTTTTGTTTCATGCTTAGCACAAGAAGGTTATGTGATCACCTTCTTTAAGGACCATTGTAACATTCTTTACGAAAGAAATAAAATTACAAATAGTTTTCTTATTAATGGTCTTTATCAGCTACATATTAATGTACCTGTTCTAACTATCGAGCAAAACGTGAATGCCAAACAATCTAGGGATAGTCCAAACGACAGATATCTATGGCACTTGAGATTAGGTCATACAGCAGAAGATAGGATCAACAAATTGAAGAAAAATGGGCTATTGAGTTCGTTGACTTCCGAGTCATATCCAACTTGTGAATCTTGTCTTCAAGGCAAAATGACTAAACTCCCTTTTGTTGGACATGGGGAGAGGGCCACAGATCTCCTTGCCCTAGTACATACTGATGTGTGCGGCCCATTTGATGTGCCGGCTAGAGGCAATTTTGTCTACTTCATTATCTTTACCGATGATCTATCTAGGTATGGGTATGTGTATCTTATGAGACACAAGTCTGAAGCTTTTGAAAAGTTCAAAGAATTCAGACATGAAGTAGAAAAACAAACAGGAAAATCCATTAAGGTTCTTCGATCAGATCAAGGAGGTGAATACCTTAGCCGAGAATTCCTAGACTATCTAAAGAAAAATACATAATCTCTCAATGGACTCCACCAGGAACACCTCAACTCAACGGAGTTTCAGAACGGAGAAATCGGACTCTATTGGATATGGTTCGATCCATGATGAGCTTCACAGACCTTCCAGATTTTCTTTGGGGACACTCATTGTTAACTTCAATCTATCTACTGAATAGGGTTCCCTCTAAAATCGTTCCTACCACACCGTATGAGATATGGCATGGTAAGAAACCAAGTCTGAGTCATCTCAGAATTTGGGATTGTTCAGCTCACGTCAAAAGACAAACAAGCGGACAAGTTAGAGTTTAGGTCCTTTAGAGCTCGATTCATAAGATATCCTAAAGAGTCATTAGGATACTATTTCTACATTCCAGAAGATCATAATGTGATTGTGAGTCGACATGCCATCTTTCTTGAAAAATAGTTTATTCAAGACAACGACATTGAAAAATAGATCAAGCTTGATGAGAAAGTCTCACAAGTGGAACAAGCTAAGGACCAAGTGGAACCTAATCAGTTTGAGCCAATAAGAACACTACCTCTTCCACCTCATAGATCGGAAAGAGTTTCCCATCCCCCTGAGAGATACTTAGGTATTATTTCAGAGGAAGTAGAGGAAATGTTCCTCGTAGGTAATGGTGCTCATGGTGATGATCCCAAAACCTACAATGAGGCGATATCAGATATCGACTCTAAGAAATGGCCAGAGGCAATGCAGTCAGAAATTGACTCGATGCACTCAAACCAAGTCTGGACATTGGTAGATCCACCAGAAGGTATAGTACCTATTGGATGTAAATGGATCTTCAAGAGAAAGATTGGTGCAGATGGGAATGAAGAGACATTCAAGGCTAGACTAGTGGCAAAAGGTTATAGTCAATGTGAAGGCATTGACTATCAGGATACCTTTTCCCCAGTGGCTATGCTAAAATCCATCCGCACATTGCTTGCTGTTGCAGCCTATTTCGATTATGAAATATGGCAAATGGACGTGAAAATGGTATTCCTAAATGGATATCTTGAGGAAGATATCTATATGGAACAGCCATTAGGTTTCACATCCAGTGATACTGATCACAAGATTTGCAAGCTGCAAAGGTCCATATATGGACTTAAGCAAGCATCTCGGAGCTGGAACACTCTTTTCAATGATGTGATCAAAAAGTTTGGTTTCATCAAAAATGAAGAAAAATCATGTGTTTTCAAAAAGATCAGTGGGAGCGCTGTTGTCTTCCTCGTATTGTACGTGGATGACATCCTCCTTATTGGGAATGATATTCCCATGTTGACGACAGTCAAAATATGGTTGTCTAAGGAATTCTCTATGAAAGACCTAGGTGAAGCATCCTTTATTCTAGAAATTAAGGTCTATAGGGATAGACCGAATAGGATGCTAGGACTTTCACAGAAGATGTACATAGAGAAAGTACTAAAGAGGTTTAGTATGGAAAACTCTAAGAGGGGATTAATACCCTTCAGACATGGTATTCATCTTTCCAAGAAGATGTGCCCTAGCACACCTGAGGAAATAGAACGCATGAGCAAGATCCCTTATGCTTCTGCAATAGGGAGCCTCATGTATGCCATGCTATGTACACGACCTGATATAGCCCATGCTATGAGTGTCACAAGCAGATATCAGTCAAATCCAGGTGAAGAACACTAGACTTCTATGAAATGTATCCTTAAGTACTTGAGAAGAACTAAGGATATAATGTTGGTCTTTGATAATGGAGAACTCCAAGTCCAGGGATACACAGACTCAGATTTCATGTCTGATATAGATGATCGAAAGTCGACATCTGGCAGACTATTTGTGTGCAATGGTGGTGCTGTCAGCTGAAAGAGTTCCAAGCAAATGGTGATACCACCCCATCCATGATTACCTCGAGAAGGGTTATGTCGAGGTCAATAGAGTCAACTCCGCAGATAATGTGGCAGACCCACTTACAAAGCCGTTGGGCCAGTAGAAGTTCGAAGCCCACCTTGAGAAGATGGGACTTAGACTTATAGCCAATTGGCTTTAGGATAAGTGGAAAATTGTTAGATATATGTGCCCTAGAAGCCAGAATTGGCTGACACTTGTAATACACTTCTAGGGGCAAAATTGTAATTTTGACTAAAATCAATAAATGGATTATTTTCTATCACATATGTGTATTTAGTGTCTGTGATACATCCTTTGAGTTAATGGTAATGATAATTCATATTTTCAAGAGTTGAAAATTTAAGACATGAATAATCATTATTAACTCATAAATTGCTCCTGACCATAGGATCATCACGAGGATGGTGATTGATCCGGAAGGTTGGTGTATAATCGCTTCTCTTTAGTAGATGAGTCTTGAGTATACGGTGTGGAGACACCAGAGCAAGTGTACAGATACTCGTTAGAGAACGAGGGCACTGAGCGTGACCACCTCGAGTAGTCATTAGGAAGTCTACCTTCTCGTCAATGACTGACTCGATGCTGTAGCAGTGTGTCTGGTTCTTTGACCTGAGGTGCATCGGTAGTTCACCTTGAGGGTGTTATAGTTTGGCTACACCATTACTTGGTCTCCTAGCCATATGGAACCCTGAGGTGTATGTTGGCTATAGCATATTCATTGTAGGAACTGGATGGCATCAAGATGGAATCTATCTACCTCGGTGGTAGAGGATCAGTCCTATGATAATCATGAGAATCAAGTCCAGAAGTCCATGGCCACGACAGAGTGAAATAATAGAAAGAGTTTCTATTTAGATTTTCACATTGGACTCGAATCGAATGATTACATCATATGACAGAGACTAGGGTTTGACGAGTTTACCTTAACCCTAATCTGATCGGGGCTCAGATAGAAGAACTGAATCACACAGGTAGCTGCACCAAGAGGTTCGCATTCAGCTCTGATGGGTTGCCACCATATACTGCTAGGTATCACTGGTGGATTTTGGGAGCAATTAGAATGATTTAGATGATCAATCATTCTAGCTGTTCGAATCAGAAGAGTTCTGATCCATCAAAAGGAGTTTCGATGATGTCGATGATAGAGATCATGACATATCCCATTACCATACAGAACTGAACCTAACTGGGTCACACAAACAAGGGTTTCAATCTGGTGATCATCAATTGAACTGATCTAGTTCAATTGATCTGAATGAGATTCAATTAGGTTCAAGGAAATCGTGCTAGCACTTGATTGAACCTAATGTTCTTCTTTTTCTGTCATAAATAAGTTGTCCTGTCTGAGCCAAAGAAGTTTGTGATCAATCAAAGGCCTTCATATGGTCTGACTGGAGGTTGTCCAAGTCAGAAAAGGTTGTCTTATTTTGTAAAACATTACCTGCCATTTTTGGTCACCTGCCATTTCTTGTTCTTTGACTTTGGTCAAAAGTCTACCTTTGACTGGTCAAACGTTGACCATTGACACTTTGACTTTTGACCACATGTTACGCACCTATTGGAGAGTTGGTGGGGGCCTGTCCCCATGCCAGAATCTGGCAAGGAGAAGGGCGCACGCCACCCTAGGCGTGTGCCCAAGTTGGAGGCGCCTAGGAGTCCTTGTTGGATAAGGACTCCATCTCTTTTTTGGATTCCAATTAGAGTTCTTCTAAGAACCAACTTTGACTGGTCTTAGACACCCTCTAAGGAGGAATCCAGGGGACTCTATTCCCACCAATCAGATTTAGATCTGATTTCACAAAGGATTGTGATTGGTTGGGAAGAAGAGGAGTTGGATCACAGCTAGTCTATAAATAAGACCCTGTACCCAACTCAGATTAAGATGAGATTGAAGCTAAGAGTTTCCATACGCCCCAAGGCTGCCTCTCCCCTTCTTCTCCCTACCAAACCACCTTCTCCCCTTGCTCTCCACGTCCAAAAGGAGTTTTGGATTTTTGCTGGTGCTATTCAAGCAAGAGAAAGGTGATCAAAAGCAAGAAGGCTGCGCTGCTGCAAAGGACGACTGCTGATCTTCAAAAGGAGTTTTGAAGATCCTCCAGATCAGATCCAGATCTAATTTTTGGAGACATGATAGAGAAGAAGAGGATCTCTAGATCCAGCCTGAGTGGATATCGGTAGAGGCTAGGTGCTTGCATGGCTAGATCCAAAACCTTCCGCTGTATACAGGATCATCAACAGGATAATAGGATTACCCAAATTAGGTAAATTAAATTTGATTTAATTTATCCTTATTTATTTTATTTATTAAAATAATATAAATCAGATCTGAAATATTCTAGATCTGATACAGATTAAAGAAAAAAATTTTTGAAATATATCTCTTGATCTGATCAGATCTGAACAAACCTGGATCGAAAATCAGGATTTCTCTTCATTCCTACCATGCTAATGAACAAAAGGTGTTCGTCAGCCTTAGGGCAATCTTTTTGAAAAAGAAGTTCCTCAGTGAAGGAACTATTGCCTCTAAGGTTGAATTTGTTAAAGTTTAACATGTAGAAAGTCCAACACAGAATGTTGAACCTAAGTCAGATTTGATCAGATCAAATCCGAAGCCTAGTGAACCAGCACCATTAAGGGGATCTGGTAGAGTACCGCATCATCTAGATAGATACTATGGATTCTTGGTCCAGGATGGTGATCTCATGATCCCAGAAATGGCTAGAAGCCATGAGATCCGAAATGAATTCCATGAAGGTTAATGATGTATGGACATTAGTTGACCCACCTGAAGGGGTTAAACCCATTGGGTGTAAATGGATATTCAAAAGAAAAAGAGGTGCAGACGAAAAGGTGGAGACCTATAAAGCCCATTTGGTTGTCAAGGGGTATTATCAATGTTATGGTATTGACTATGATGAGACATTCTTTCTAGTGGCAATGCTCAAATCCATTCAGATAATGCTTGCAATAGCTATCCACCTGAACTATGAGATTTGGCAGATGGATGCGCAGACAACTTTCCTAAATAGAGAGCTAACCGAAGAGGTGTATATGATACAACCTAAGGGGTTCACATCCATAGATGAGTTCAAGGTGTGCAGGCTTCAGAGATCCATTTATGAATTAAAGCAACCATCTTAAAGTTGGAACATGCATTTTGATAAAGTGATCAAAACGTATGGCTTCATTAAGAACGGAGAAGAACCCTGCATTTACAAATGGGCAAATGATCCAGCAGTGGTATTTCTTATTTTGTACATGGATGACATTCTCTTAATCATGAATGACATCCCTAGACTACAAGGAATAAAAGTCTGATTGTCATCATAGTTCTCCACGAAGGACTTGGGTGAAGTATCCTACATCCTAGGGATGAAGATCTATGGAATAGATCTAAAAGGATGCTTGGTATATCCCAGTCCACGTACATAGAAACTATACTAAAGAGGTTCAACATGGAGAATTTCAAAAAGGGCTATCTTCCAATAGGCCAAAAAAATTTTCTCTCTAAGAAAGATTGTCCGACAACTCCTGAAGAGAGAAAGCGTATGAGTAGAATCCTACATGCTTCGATAGTGGGGTCTATTATGTGTGCAATGACATGTACGAGACTAGACGTGACATACTCACTAGGAGTAGTGAGTAGATACCAGTCTGATCTTGGAGAAAATCATTAGAAGGTGGTTAAAATCATCCTCAAGTATTTAAGAAATACTAAGGATCAATAGTTGGTTTATAGTGAGTCAGATCTGAAACTTGTGGGATTTATGGACTCCATCTTTCAATCTGACTATGATGACAGTAAAAGTGTGCCAGGGTATATCTTTACTCTAAATGGTGGAGCCATCTGCTGAAAAAGTTTCAAGCAATATATAGTGGTAGCATCAGATGCAGCAAAGAAAGTTGTGTGTCTGAGGAAGTTCATCACTGAGCTTGGAGTAGCACCCTCCATTGATGGTCCAGTCCATCTATACTGCGACAGCACTGGCGCCATAGCTCAAGCAAATAAATCAAAGGCACACCAGCAGATAAAGCATATTCTGCACCACTTTTATTTGGTCTGTGAGATCTTGGATTATGGTGACATCGACTTTCAGAAGATCGACGAAAAGGAGAACCTAGCCGACCCCTTCACTAAAGCCCTGGCAATCAAGGAGTTCGACAACCATGAGTCGAAGATGGGTATTAGATACTGTGCCGAGTGGCTTTAGGATAAGTGGGAGATGTTGGAAATTATGTTCCAAAGCCAATCATCAGCCTATTGATGGTTGAGATATTATAATTAATTTATTAATTAATAAAAAATTTTTGGCATCTTTTTCATCACAAGTTTACATCTTCTAATGAACTCCATTATTGTGATAAAGTTCTTAGAACTATTTAGTTTCGATAATGAGAGAATTTATCGATTAGTCCTTAAATTTGTTCATGATTAAATGATAGGCTATTAATTAGGACGACAGCGTCTATCGAGCATAGGTTGCTATATGCCATATAAGTTGGTTGTCCTCTTAACCAAGTATGAAGATACTAGTATGGCATACAGATTTGATATATGGATACATCGTCACTGAACATGACCAACTTCAGAGCATTCTGCTGTCGAGAATGTCTTTGATGGGATATAGGTATAAGTATTCCTTAGACCTGAGATTACCTCAGTGACTTACAAGCAACTCACTGTGCTTTGGTACCAAACTAACTGAATTTCTAATTTAGCAACGAAAAGCTTCTGGGCATAGTCAAGTACTTGTAAAGTCGGAGGGTGATCAAGATGAAATTGACCACTCCAAGAGTTGGAGAAGAATGTGTCACTGTATTTCAATATAGCAAAACCTTGGTCAGGGTAATCCATTAAATGGATTTGATATTTTGAAATATAATGTGGACAATCTGGTTAGAGTTGATAGTTGAACTCTAAGGTATCCTATGAGCATTATGGTCAAGGCGATGAATTATATGGAAACTATATCCATATGGGTTCTAACGATGGTGTTCTACACCTTCGACCTATTCGATCGTCGGGTATCATTACTAGATGGTTACTTTGATTGATACAAAATTTATTTCTATGCTACCGACTTAGATTGGGACCTATGAGGTTACACACATTAGAGTTCACATTCCAATCGGATGGTTATCAGCAATTTAGAATCATTTTTGGGTTAAACGATCAATACGGTTGATGTTTGACCTAGTGCAAGTATTGCAGGAGGATCGGTTAGCAATTCGATTGCTAATTGACTTAATTTAATTAAGCCAGTAGACTGAGATTAAGTCTAATTAAATATAATTTAATTAGATTTGGTTTGGGCTTGATTGGATCAAATCCAATTAGTTTATTGGATAAGCCAAGTGCAAGAAAGAACTAGTCCTAGTCTAACTAGGACTTGAGTCAACCCAATTTTCTAATTTGATTAAAAAATAAATCAAAATTAAATATAATTTAATTTAATTTAAATAAATCCTTAAATAGGTTAGGATCTTATTTAATTGGGTTGGATTATCCTTATTTTTATTTGGTTAAAAGATCTTGTTTGACCAGGTCAAAACAAGTCCTAGTGTGACTAGGACTCCCTATTCCTTGCGCCACCTAATCCTCATAACCCACCCCTTTCTCTTTATATTTTTATATAAAATTTTCAATGCCCAAAGGCTTCTCATGCCCCCTTTCTCTCTTCTATTTCTCATATGGAAGTTTGTTGCATGACCAAGTCAAAAGGAGAAGTTGATTTCGCTTAGGATCTATTCTATGAGATAGAATTCCTAGTAAACTAAAAGTCCTCCTTCCCTTCATGCTGCCACCTCCCTTATTTCTCTCTTTCTCTCTCATTTTTTTTTTTTTGGGTTTATTTGCATCATCCCTTGCTGGTCCATGATAGAAAAAAAAGGTGGGGTGCCCAACTCGGTGCCCAAGAGTTGGGCGCCCCAACAACTTTCCTTATTTGGTCCTTCCTAGTCTAGGTTTTTGACCTAACTTAGACTCTGCATATCTCTTTATTTGAAAATAATTTTTTATTAAATTTTTTATAAATTGTAGATATTTGAGAGATATCTTTTTTGTAGAAAAATCAAAGAAAAATTCATCTGGATCATGGAGATATTAAAAACACAAATCAGGATGTCTAGAAAAGGAACAAAGAAGAAGAAGAGGGTCTTCTTCTAGGGTTTTTGTTCTAGATCTCTTCCTTCCTTTTTATGAGCTTTTGAGAGGTGTCTCAGCATCACAAATCTTCTTCCTTTTCTTCTGGTATTTAGGAGTATCCATGTTTCGAAGAAGGAAGCATTGGATCGACCGTCAAAGAGAGATCAGCACAGTGCTAGCATACTATGCTGATTTTCTGCATCATAATCTCTAATCGTGTTCGTAGGCTCGTGTGGATGACTCCTAGAGGTTGGACACATGTGCATCTTATGACTTCATCCTTAAGTCTAGATCAGCAAGTTAGAATGTCTAACTTGCTCAGGTAACAGATCCGATCTGTTATTTTATAGCTGCATTAGACGTAGTATAGATCTAGGTTGATATGATCAACCTTTTCTTTTTTGTTTAATTTTTAATTTTTGATTTAAATACCATACAATAATTATATAATAAGATCTTAGATCTAGGATATTTTAGATTAATTTTGATTGATTTTAATCTTTCACTGCCTTTTCAAGATCTAGTCCTAAAACCCTGGATCTGGCTCCTACACTTCGGCACTCCCAAAGACGTTGAGAGGCACAAGACTAGTTATGCCATCTTTAATGCTAGGATAAGGGATGGGGGATTAGTCACTGATTCTGTATTATACATGATTGAGATAATTGAGCGCTTGAGCAAACTCAAATTTCACTTATAGAAGCATCTTGGGAAAGATGTGATTCTAAACTCACTACCCAAGTCTGACCTTCCTTTTCTCAGTCATTTTAGAATGAGGAAGCCTATAGTAAACTACGATGATTTACTGAGATTGCTACAGACTTTTGAGAAGGATCACCAGCTCCAAAAAAAGTAGGTGAATGGAGTGGAAGGATTTTCTTTTGGTAATCAATCCTTTAGGAAAGGGAAGAAGAAAAAGAATAAAAAGAAAAATAAAAGAATGCAACAGCATGCTAAGACTACAATGCCCGATCAGACTAAGAAGCCCAAGTCCAACTAGAGTCAGGCAAAATGCTTCTTTTGCAAGAAACTAGGGCACTAGAAGAGAAATTGTTCTTTATACAATGCCTTATTAGATCCGAATAGGCCAAAGAAGAAGAAGCAAGTTATTGCTATGCAAGGTAATTACATGATAATACCTTGCAATTTTTCCATCTATGATACTACTACTTGGATATTAGATATTGAAAGCTCCTTTAACATTTAATTCATTGTAGGATTTGTAGGTTAGTAGGAGTTTGAAGAAGACAAGAGATTCCATAATGTTGGAGATGGAAGACCAGTTTCAGTTCTAGCATTAGAGATTATGAAGCTTGTATTCGTGTCTAACATCATTGTTCTTAGTGATTGTGATTTTTATCCTTCTTTTTATTAAATATTATTTCTATAGGCCTTTTGGTCATGAACGATTATGAAATTTTAATAAAAAAAAATTCATGCAATATCATTATGAATGGCATTACTGTTATGAATGGACAAATGAATAAAGATATTTATACTTTATCACAATCTGTTAGTATAGTATATACATCTAGCAAACATAGTAGATGATGTCTTCGATATATATCTTTAGCACTATAGGCTAGGTCATATTAATAAGAATAGGATAAATAGATTGACTCAAGAGAGAATCCTCAAAGTTAGTGATTGCGAATCTCTACCAACCTATGAATCATGTCTACTTGGCAAAATCACTAAGTCACCTTTTACTGAAAAAGATGAGTGAGCTAGTGAACTTCTAGGTCTAGTACATACTGATATATATATAGACCTATAAGCATAAATACCCAAGATGGATATCAGTACGTCATTACATTTTTAGATAACCTATCGAGATATGGGTATGTCTTTCTTATGAAACGTAAGTCTGAGTCATTTGAAATGTTCAAATAATTCTGCAATGAGGTAGAGAAACAAACTAGAAAGAATATTAAAACTCTTTGATCTAATCGAGGGGGTGAGTATCTCTCCAATGAGTTTTTGACATCCTTGGAAGAGAATGGGATTCTCTTCCAATGGACCCTTTCTGGAACATCATAATATGATAGGTTGTCAAAAAGAAGGAATTGAACCCTTTTGGACATGGTTCGTTTCATAATGGGCTTTTCTAGTCTACTGATCTTCTTTTAGGGATATGCACTTGATTTGGCTTGCTATATACTCAATAGGATTTCGAGTAAATCTATGACTAAAGTACTATATGAGATATGAACAGGATGTAAGCCAGTACTCTCACACCATAGGATTTTAGGGTGTTTGGTTTATGTTAAATATTTAATAACAGATAAGATTGGATCTAGGTCTAACAAATATCTTTTTTATAGGATATCCAAAAGAATTCAAAGTATATTATTTCTACCTTGCTGATGAACAAAAGATGTTCATCATCCATAACGCAATCTTTTTAAAAAGAGAGTTTATTAGTGAAGGAACTAATGCCTTTAAGTTCGAGCTTGATGAAGTTCAATAGGTAGAAGAACCAATATATGTAACTAAATCTGAATCAGATTTGATTAGATCAAATTTGGAGCCCAATATACCAGTATCCTTCAGGCGATCTGGCAGAGTACTCCATCAACCAAATAGATACTATAGTTTTTTTGTCCAAGATGGAGATCATGTCGAGCTTGATGATAAGGATCTGATCATCTATATGGATGCAATATAAAGATCTGACTCTGAGAATTGACTTGAAGCCACGAAATCCAAAATGAAGTCCATGAAGATCAATGACATATGGACATTGGTTGATCCACCTAAAGAGATAAAATCCATAGGGTTGAAGTGTTAGATATATGTGCCCTAGAAGCCAGAATTGGCTGACACTTGTAATACACTTCTGGGGGCAAAATTATAATTTTGACTATAATCAATAAAATGGATTATTTTCTATCACATATGTGTATTTAGTGTCTGTGATACATCCTTTGAGTTAATGGTAATGATAATTCATATTTTCAAAAGTTGAAAATTTAAGACATGAATAATCATTATTAACTCATAAAATGCTCCCGACCATAGGATCATCATGAGGATGATGATTAATCCGGAAAGTTGGTGTACAATCGCTTCTCTTTAGCAGATGAGTCTTGAGTCTATGGTGTGGAGACACCGGAGCGAGAGTATAGGTACTCATTAGAGAATGAGGGCACTGAGCGTGACCATCTCGAGTAGTCATTAGGGAGTCTACCTTCTCGTCAATGACTGACTCGATGCTGCAGTAGTGTATCTGCTTCTTTCACCTGAGATGCATCGGTAGTTCACCTTGAGGGTGTTATAGTTTGATTACACCATTACTCAATCTCGTAGCCATATGGAACCCTAAGGTGTATGTTGGCTATAGCATGTTCATTGTAGGAACTGGATAGCATCAAGATGGAATCTATCTACCTCGGTGGTAGAGGAGCAGCCCTATGATGATCATGAGAATCAAGTCCTGAAGCCCATGGCCATGGTAGAGTGAAATAATAGAAAGAGTTTCTATTTAGCTTTTCACATCAGACCTGAATCGAATGATTACATCATATGATAGAAACTAGGGTTTGACGAGTTCACCTAAACCCTAATCTGATCAGGGCTTAAGATAGAAGAACTTAATCACACAGCTAGCTGCACCAAGAGGTTTGCATTTAGCTCTGATGGGTTGCCACCATATACTACTAGGTGTCACTGGTGGATTTTGGGAGCAATTAGAATGATTTAGATGATCGATCATTCTAGCTATTCGAATTAGAAGAGTTCTGATCCATCGAAAGAAGTTTCGATGATGTCGATGATAGAGATCATGACATATCCCATTACCATACAGAACTGAACCTAATTGGGTCACACAAACAAGGGTTTGAATCTGGTGATCATCAATTGAACTGATCTAGTTCAGTTGATCTGAATGAGATTCAATTAGGTTCAAGGAAATCGTGCTAGCACTTGATTGAACCTAACGTTCTTCTTTTACTATCATAAATAGTTG
Source organism: Cocos nucifera (assembly GCA_006176705.1). NCBI lineage: Eukaryota > Viridiplantae > Streptophyta > Magnoliopsida > Arecales > Arecaceae > Cocos > Cocos nucifera. The sequence goes on from QRFJ01000559.1 coordinate 176,890, forward strand.
TCCTAACTGAGCCAAAGGAGTTTGTGCTCATTTAGAGGCCTTCACTTTGTCTGACTGGAGCTTGTCCAAGTCAGAAAAGATTTTCTTATTTTGTAAGACATTACCTACCATTTTTGGTCACCTGCCATTTCTTATCCTTTGACTTTGGTCAAAAGTTGACATTTAACTGGTCAAATGTTGACCATTGATACTTTGACTTTTGTCCACTTGTCACACACCTATTGGAGGGCTAGTGGGGGCTTGTCCTTCGGTCAGAACCTGCCAAGGAGGAGGGCGCACGCCACCCTTGGCATGTGCCCAAGCTGGAGGCGCCCAGGAGTCCTTGTTGGACAGGAACTCCATCTCCTTTTCAAATTCCGATTAGAGTTCTCCTAAGAACCAACTTTGACTAGTCTTAGGTGCCATCTAAGGAGGAATCCAGGGGACTCTATTCTCAACAATTAGATTTAGATCTGATTTCACAAAGGGTTGTGATTGGTCGGGAAGAAGAGGAGTTGGATCACGCTTAGTCTATAAATAAGACCCTGCGCCCAACTCAAAGAGCATCACAATTCTCCACGTCCCAAGGCTGCTTCTCCTCTCCTCCTTCATGCCAAAGCACCTTCTCCCTTTCCTCTCCACATCCAAAGAGGTTTGGATTCTTGGTTGGTGCAATCTAGATGAGAGAAAGGCGATTGAAAGCTAGAAGGCTGCGCTGCTGCAAAGGATGACTGCTGATCTTCGAAAGGTATTTTGAAGATCCTCCAGATCAGATCCAGATCTAATTTTTGGAGATGTGATAGAGAAGAAGAGGATCTCTAGATTCAGCCTAAGTGGATACCGATAGAGGCTAGGCACTTGCGTGGCTAGATCCAGAATCTTCCGCTGCTTACAGGATCATCAACGGATAATACATTACCTACTTCAAGGTAAATTAAATTTGATTTAATTTATCTAAATTTATTTTAATTATTAAAATAATAAGAATTAGATCTAAAATATTCTAGATCTGATTAGGATCAAAGAGAAAAAATTTTTGAAATATATCTCTTGATCTGATCAGATCTGAACGAACCTAGTTCGGGAAATCTGAATTTTTCTTCAACTGGTATCAGAGTCAAGGTTCTAAAAGTATTTAGATCTGATTTTAAATTTATTCTAAATAGAAAATAAGTAATTTTAGATGTCACATGAGATGTGATCAAATCTGAAATCAGAAAAAAATTAAAATTAAATGATTTGGATCTAAGATTAGAAAATATGCATGACTAGTTCTAAAATAGAATAGTTCTATAGAATAGTCTTGTATGTTTTCAATTTAATTTGATTAAATCATATTTTAGATCTATTTATTTACTATTTTTTGATATTATAATTATTATAATAACATCTAAAAAATAGCAAATAAAAATTATTTAATTTTAACATCATATGAGATATGATTGATGCATGTCTAGACTAGTTGTAGAATAGTTCTACATAATTATCTAGATTAGAATTTATTTTGATTAGATCAATTTAAATCTAATTTTTAAATTATTATAAGATAATTTAGATCTAAAAACATGCATGATTCGATACATGAGATGTATGCAAAATATGCCATGATTAGATCTAATTTATGTATGAGATATATGATATAGATCTAAAACTATTTTGTAGTATTGCATGTTCCTGATTAAGGCGTTCCTCTTGGCCGTCCGGTCATAAGAATGAAGAAGGGTTTAAAGGCCCTCTCCTCCCATTCGATGGGGTTCTTATGACGTGTAGGGGTGCTGCATGTTCGTCCTTAATCAGAAATTCAAAACTTACTTTCTGCAAAACCCTAGATCCTGAAACCCTAGGATTTATTGTGCATATTTTATGAACCCTACTTAATTAAAAATTAAGATTATGGAATATTAATTAGGTCTAAAATTGAGAATTTCATAGATCTAAGACATATTCATAATACTGGATTCGGGCTTGGGTAGCTCAATTAGGTCTAAGCGGTTGATCAAACCGAATCAAGAGTTGGTTAGATGGGATCAACAATGCTTAAATTGACCAGCCTAATAGGATTAAGTCTGGATCAAGATCGAGTCACGATCAAGCAAGACCTAATTAGGCTCAGAGGTTAGAGTCTGGATTGTAGGCTAACCCAATTGATTCTGGCTCAATAATTTGGTGTCTAAGATAAGTTTGGCATATACGACCGACTGGTTTTTAATTGAAAGCTACTCGACCTGAATGCATTCTTGTACGAGTTAATGGCATATTCCTTCCACCGGTCTCACTTACCTGGCCATATCTGTTGACATCAGTTCTGATCTGAGGTGGTCAATAATCTGAGCTAACCCATGCCACTAGGTTAGTCATAATTGTTATGACTAAGCCAAGTCTAGTTTAATGAGACCTGAATCAATTCTCCCTAAGAAAAGATTAAGTCTAAGGTCTTCCACCATTATAGATGTGCGGACCCTTTTCGGGGTTGATTATTCTCGACTGGATACAGTGGCTCAGTTGCACCGAAAAGATGCAACCATGTCTATTAGGCATTGGATGCTATGGGCTGGAGGATGAGTTGGACTCAATATTTCGGATACGGTGAGAGACTCAATTAGAAATCCAGTCTATGCAAATGGTGGGTCTGACTTAACTAAGGAGTGGATCAATATTCCGGATACGATGAGATTCATGAATTAGAGACCAAGTTTGGATGCACCATGATTAGAGAATCATTGAACAAGAGTTGTTCACTCATTGGCTAACCCATCACCAATAACTATTAGGTGAGGTGATGAGTCAGTTGGTGAGACCGCACCACCCACTAGAAATCATTAATCATGGAGATTTTCACATCTCTACAGAGGGAGTGTAGGGATCCAAGAAAATAGTGGGAGCTAATTTGTTTAAAAATAAAATTCTTAAACAAATTGGTCAAGTCATAATTACAGTATCTAACTAGAATCTTTGACTCTCTACAGAAAAATGTCTGCGTCCAACCCATTAGCATGTATCCTGGACACACACAGACTGACCGGACCCAATTATAAAGATTGGCTTAGAAACTATAAAATTATTTTGGATTTTGAGAAGTTAACCCATGTATTGGATCAGGACCCTCCCACCTTACCAGCCCGTCCGTCCACTGAATAGAGAGCGTCTCTAAAAAAATGGATAGACAAAGATAATAAGGCCAGATATTACATGTTGGGCTCGATGTCTGATGAGCTCCAGCACCAACATGAAGATATCGGGACTGCTCGCCAAATGTTGGCTCACCTGCAAGAGATGTTTGGTGAACAGAGTCGTGCAGCCAAGTATCAAGTCATGAAATGACTTTTTAAGGCTAAGATGCGTGATGGACAGTCAGTCCAAGATCACTATCTGATGATGATCAAGGACATGGAAGAGCTTGAGAAGCTCGGTGTGAAGTTAGACTTGGATTTGTAGAATGATATTATTTTGCAATCCTTGACTGATGCATATGGGCAATTCATCATGAATTACCACATGCATAAACTTCAAAATTCTTTGGCCGAATTAATGAATATACTGGTCACCACTGAGCTTTCTATGAAAGGTTCTAAAGGCTCAGTTCTTGCTATGGAACGGACTTCTTCCAAAAGAAAGTCTTATGGAAAGAAAAAGAAGTCTGCAAAAAAATAGAAGGTGGAAGGAACAAAGAAGAAGAAGGCAGAGCCGAAGAAAAAGGCTGATGTCAAAGGAAAGTATTTCCATTGCAACAGCGATAGCCATTGGAAGCGGAACTGCCCTACTTACCTGGCCACCCTGAAGAACAAGAAGGAAGGTCCTTCTGGAGGTATGCTCATTATTCAAGCAAAACGTGAATGCCAAACAATCTAGGGATAGTCCAAACGATAGATATCTATGGCACCTAAGATTAGGTCATATAGTAGAAGATAGGATCAACAAATTGGAGAAAAATGGCCTATTGAGTCCATTGACTTCTTGAGTCATATCCAACTTGTGAATCTTGTCTCCAAGGCAAAATGATCAAACTTCCTTTTGTAGGACATGGGGAGAGGGCCACAGATCTCCTTGCCCTAGTACATACTGATGTGTGCGGCCCATTTGATGTGCCGACTAGAGGCAATTTTGTCTACTTCATTACCTTTACCGATGATCTATCTAGGTATGGGTATGTGTATCTTATGAGACACAAGTCTGAAGCTTTTGAAAAGTTCAAAGAATTCAGACATGAAGTAGAAAAACAAACTGAAAAACCCATTAAGGTTCTTCGATCAGATCGAGGAGGTGAATACCTTAGCTGAGAAATTCCTAGACTATCTCAAGGATAATGGCATAGTCTCTCAATGGACTCCACCAGGAATACCTCAACTTAACGAAATTTCAGAATGGAGAAATCGGACTCTATTAGATATGGTCCGATCCATGATGAGCTTCACAGACCTCCCTGATTTTTTTTGGAGACATTCATTGTTAACTTCAATTTATCTACTGAATAGGGTTCTCCTCTAAGACCATTCCTACCACACCGTATGAGATATGGCATGGTAAGAAACCAAGTCTGAGTCATCTCAGAATTTGGGGTTGTTCGGCTCATGTCAAAAGACAACAAGCGGACAAGTTAGAGTTTAGGTCCTTTAGAGCTCGATTCATAGAATATCCTAAAGAGTCATTAGGATACTATTTCTACATTCCAGAAGACCACAATGTGATTGTGAGTCAACATGCCATCTTTCTTGAAAAATAGTTTATTCAAGATAGCGGCATTGGAAAGCAGATTAAGCTTGATGAGAAAGTCTCACAAGTACAACGAGCTAAGGACCAATTGGAACCAAATCAGGTTGAGCCAATAAGAACACTACCTCCTCCACCTCGTAGATCGGAAAGAGTTTTCTATCTCCCTGAAAGATACTTAGGTATTATTTTAGAGAAAGTAGAGAAAATGTTCCTCGTAGGTAATGGTGCTCATGGTGATGATCCAAAACCTACAACGAGGCGATATCAGATATCAACTCTGAGAAATGGCTAGAGGCAATGCAGTCAGAAATTGAACTCGATGCACTCAAACCAAGTCTGAACCTTGGTAGATCCACCAGAAGGTATAGTACCTATTGGGTGTAAATGGATCTTCAAGAGAAAGATTGGTGCAGATAGGAATGTGGAGACATTCAAGGCTAGACTAGTGGCAAAAGGTTATAGTCAATGCGAAGGCATTGACTATCAGGATACCTTTTTTCCAGTGGCTATGCTAAAATCCATCCGCACATTGCTTGCCGTTGTAGCCTATTTCGATTATAAAATATGGCAAATGGACGTAAAAACGGCATTCTTGAACGGATATCTTGAGGAAGATATCTATATGGAACAGTCGCTAGGTTTCACATCTAGTGATACTGAGCACAAGGTTTGCAAGCTGCAAAGGTCCATATATGGACTTAAGCAAGCATCTCGGAGCTGGAACACTCGTTTCAATGATGTGATCAAAATATTTGGTTTCATCAAAAATAAAGAGGAACCGTGTGTTTTCAAAAAGGTCAGTGGGAGCGCTGTTGTCTTCCTCGTATTGTACGTGGATGACATCCTCCTTATTGGGAATGATATTCCCATGATGACCACAATCAAATTATGGTTGTCCAAGGAATTCTCCATAAAAGACCTAGGTGAAGCATCCTTTATTCTAGGAATTAAGATCTATAGGGATAGACCAAATAGGATGCTAAGACTTTCACAAAAGATGTACATAGAAAAAGTACTAAAGAGGTTTAGTATGGAAAACTCTAAGAGGGGATTAATACCCTTTAGACATGGTATTCATCTTTCCAAGAAGATGTGCCCTAGCACACCTGAGGAAATAGAATGCATGAGCAAGATCCCTTATGCTTCTACAATAGGGAGCCTCATGTATGCCATGCTATGTACACGACCTGATATAACCCATGCTGTGAGTGTCACAAGCAGATATCAGTCAAATTTAGATGAAGAATACTGGACTTCTGTGAAATATATCCTTAAGTACTTAAGAAGAAATAAGGATATCATGTTGGTCTTTGGTAACGGAGAACTCTAAGTCCAGGGATACACAGACTCGGATTTCATGTTTGATATAGATGATCGAAAGTCAACATCTGGGAGTTTGTTTGTGTGCAATGGTGGTGCTGTCAGCTGGAAGAGTTCCAAGCAAATTGTGAAAGCAGATTCCACCATGGAAGAAGAATATATCGCTCCATCAGAGGCTGCGAAGGAAGCATTCTGGTACAAGAAGTTTGCTACAAAAATTGGAGTAATGCCATCAAATGCCATTCCTCTATACTGTGACAATAATGGCACCATAGCCTTTGCTAAGGAGCCGAGGTCTCATCAAAAATTCAAGCACATTGAGCGGCGATACCGCCTCATCCATGATTATCTCGAGAAGGATTATGTCGAGGTCAAGAGAGTCAACTCCGCAGATAATGTGGCAGACCCACTTACAAAGCCATTGGGCCAGCAGAAGATCGAAGCCCACCTTAAGAAGATGGAACTTAGACTTGTAGCCAATTGGCTTTAGGACAAGTGAAAAATTGTTAGATATATATGCCCTAGAAGCCAGAATTGGCTGACACTTGTAATTCACTTCTAAGGGCAAAATTATAATTTTGACTATAATCAATAAAATAAGTTATTTTCTATCACATATGTGTATTTAGTATCTGTGATACATCCTTTGAGTTAATGATAATGATAATTCATATTTTCAAGAGTTGAAAATTTAAGACATGAATAATCATTATTAACTCATAAAATGCTTCCGACCATAGGATCATCACGAGGATGGTGATTAATCCAGAAGGTTGGTGTATAATCGCTTCTCTTTAGTAGATGAGTCTTGAGTCTATGGTGTGGAGACATCGGAGTGAGAGTACAGGTACTCATTAGAGAACGAGGGCACTGAGCGTGACCATCTCGAGTAGTCATTAGGGAGTCTACCTTCTCATCAATGACTGACTCGATGCTGCAGTAGTGTGTCTGGTTCTTTGACCTGAGATGCATCGATAGTTCATCTTGAGGGTGTTACAGTTTGACTACACCATTACTCGATCTTCTAGCCATATGGAACCCTGAGGTGTATGTTGGCTATAGCATGTTCATTGTAGGAACTGATAGCATCAAGATGGAATCTATCTACTTCGATGGTAGAGGAGCAGCCCTATGATGATCATGAGAATCAAGTCCTGAAGCCCATGGCCATGGCAGAGTGAAATAATAGAAAGAGTTTCTATTTAGCTTTTCACATCGGACCTGAATTGAATGATTACATCATATGATAAAAACTAGGGTTTGACGAGTTCACCTAAACCCTAATCTGATCAGGACTTAAGATAGAAGAACTTAATCACACAGGTAGCTGCACCAAGAGGTTCACATTCAGCTCTAATGGGTTGCCACCATATACTGCTAGGTGTCACTGGTGGATTTTGGAAGCAATTAGAATGATTTAGATGATCGATCATTCTAGCTGTTCGAATCAGAAGAGTTCTAATCCATCGAAAGGAGTTTCGATGATGTCGATTATTGAGATCATGACATATCCAATTATCATACAGAACTGAACCTAACTGGATCACACAAACAAGAGTTTGAATCTGGTGATCATCAATTAAATTGATCCAGTTCAATTGATCTGAATGAGATTTCATTTGGTTCAAGGAAATCGTGCTAGCACTCGATTGAACTTAACGTTCTTCTTTTACTATCATAAATAGTTATCCTGACTGAGCCAAAGGAGTTTATGCTTATTTAGAGGCCTTCACTTTGTCTGACTGGAGTTTTTTCAAGTCAAAAAAGGTTGTCTTATTTTGTAAGACATTACCTACCATTTTTGATCACCTGCTATTTCTCGTCCTTTGACTTTGGTCAAAAGTTGACCTTTGACTGGTCAAATATTGACCATTGATACTTTGACTTTTATCCACATATCACGCACCTATTAAGGGCTGGTGGGGGCTTGTCCCCCTGCCAGAACTTGGCAAGGAGGAGGGCGCACGCCACCCTTGGCGTGTGCCCAAGCTGGAGGCGCCCAGGAGTCCCTATTGGATAGGGACTTCATCTCCTTTTTGGATTCCGATTAGAGTTCTCCTAAGAACCAACTTTGATTGGTCTTAGGCGCCATCTAAGGAGGAATCCAGGGGACTCTATTCCCACGAATCAGATTTAGATCTGATTTCACAAAGGGTTGTGATTGGTTGGGAAGAAGAGGAGTTGGATCATACTTAGTCTATAAATAAGACCCTGCACCCAACTCAAAGAGCATCACAATTCTCCATGCCCCAAGGCTGCTTCTCCTCTCCTCCTCCATGCCAAAGCACCTTCTCCCTTTCCTCTCCACATCCAAAGAGGTTTGGATTCTTAGTTGGTGCAATCTAGATGAGAGAAAGGCGACTGAAAGCTAGAAGGCTACGCTACTGCAATGGACGACTGCTGATCTTCGAAAGGTATTTTGAAGATCCTCCAGATCAAATCCAGATTTAATTTTTGGAGATGTGATAGAGAAGAAGAGGATCTCTAGATCCAGCCTGAGTGGATACCGGTAGAGGCCAGGCACTTACGTGGCTAGATCTAGAACCTTCCGCTGCTTATGGGATCATCAACGGGTAATAAGATTATCCACTTCAAGGTAAATTAAATTTGATTTAATTTATCTAAATTTATTTTAATTATTAAAATAATATGAATCAGATCTAAAATATTCCAGATCTGATTAGGATTAAAGAGAAAAAACTTTTGAAATATATCTCTTGATCTGATCAGATCTGAACAAACTTGGTCCGAAAAATCTAGATTTCTCTTCATGAAGTGGATCTTCAAAAAGAAAAAGAGCGCAGATAAAAAAGTGGAGACCTATAAAGTCCATTTGGTTATCAAAGAATATCATCAATATTATAGTACTGAGTATGATGAGACATTTTTTTCTATGATAATATTCAAATCTATTTGAATCATGCTTGCAATAGCCACACATCTCGACTATGAAATCTAATAAATAGATGTGAAAATAGTTTTCTTGAATGAAAAGCTAGAAGAAGATGTGTATATAATACAACCTGAGAGTTTCACATCCATAGATGAGTCTAAGGTGTGCAAGCTTCAGAGATTAATTTATGAATTGAAGCAAGCATCTCGGAGTTAGAACATGCATTTTGATAAGATGATCAGAATGCATGATTTCATTAAGAATGGAGAGAAATCCTGCATATACAAATGGATGAATAGTTCAGTGGTCGTATTTCTTATTTTATATGTGAAAGATATTCTCTTAATTAGAAATGACATCCCTACATTACAACAAATAAAGTATGGCTATTATCACAGTTCTCCATGAAGGATCTGGAAGAAGCATTCTACATTCTAGGGATGAAGATCTATAGAGATAGATCTAATAGGATGCTTGGATTGTTTCAATCCAATACATAGATACGGAGCTAAAATGATTAAGCATGGAGAATTTCAAAAAAGGCTATCTTTCAATAGATCCTAGAATTTCTCTCTCAAAGAAGGATTATCTAACAATCCTCCAAGAGAAAGAGTGTATGAGTATAATTCCATATGCTTTGACAGTAGATTTTATAATATACACCATGACATGTACGAGACCGGACGTGGCATACTCACTAGGGATAGCGAGTAGATACCAGTTCGATGCAAGTGAAAACCATTGGAAGTTTGCGAAAATCACTCTTAAGTATTTAAGAAATACTAAGGATCAATGGCTTGTTTATGGAGAATCTGACTTGAAACTTGTGGGATACACTGATTCTAGTTTTTAGTTAGATTATGATGATAGTAAGAGTGTGTTGGGATATATCTTTATCTTAAATGATAGAGCGATCTGTTGAAAAAGTTTCAAGCAGCACACTATGGCTGATTTAGTTTGTCAGGTAAAGTATATTGCGGTATCTAATGCCATAAAAGAATCTGTGTGGCTGAGAAAATTTATCAATGAGCTTGAAGTAACACCTTTATTTGATAGTCTAGTTCTGCTCGACTATGATAGTACTGAAGCCATAGCTCAGGTAAAAGAACCAAAGGCACATTAGTGGATGTAACATATTTTGCATCGTTATCATCTTATCTAAAAGATCGTGGATCGAGGTAACATCAAGCTTTAGAAGATCGATAAAAAAAAGAACCTGGCTAACCCATTTACTAAAATCCTCATAATCAAGGAGTTTGAAGACTATAAGTCAAAGATGGGTATAGGATACTATTCCAATTGATTTTAGTTCATGTGGAAGTTGTTGAAAAATAATGTCCTAAAGCTAATCATTTAGGTTATAGATGATTGAGCTCTTTATTATAATAATATATAAATTTTACATTAATAAAAGTTATTTGATATTTTTCATCATAAGTTTGAACATCTTCTATATTGAACTCCTGTATTATGATGAAAGTCCTTAGAACTACTTATAATACAATGAAGGAGGATTTATTATATAGTTCTTAAATCATGTTCATAAGTAAATGATATGTCATTAAAAAGGATGATGACATTTATCAAGTATATATAGGTCGTTGTATGCCATATGGATTGATTGTCCTCTTAACTAAGGAGTGTGGAGACACTGGTATAGCATATAGGTGAGATGTAGGAGTACATTATCACCGAACAGTGACTCATCTATTAAGTGCTTTGCTATCAAGAGCAACTCACAAAGGGTATGGACATGAATGTTCCTCAGATCTGAGATCATCATGGTGACTTGCAAACAATTCACTGTACTTTAGTATCAGACTACCTACATTTTTAATATAGTGATGGAAGGTTGCTAGGTACCGTCAAGTACTTGCAAAGTCTGTGTGAGTCAAGATGGGATTGATCCCTCCAAATTACTAAAGATAATGCATCACTGTCTTTCAATTTAGTAAAGTCTTGGCTAGGGTAATTCATGTGATGGATTTGAAAGGTTGAAATATAATGTGGATAATTCATTTAGGATTGATAGCAAATCCCAAGTTGTCCTGAGCATTCGACATCAAAGGGATGAATCATATGGTAACTATATGCCGAGATTCTTGACTATTGCTTTGTAAATATTTGACCTATCCAAATAAATAGTGGGAACTATTGCTAGATGCTAACTTCGATTAGTATTGGAAATAGTTCCTATCCTAATGGCTTAGTGTTCGAACCTATGGAGTCACGCACTAAGTCATGCAACATAGGAAAGAATAGATCTATAATTTAATTATTCAATTTGGAAGTAGTTGACTTAATTGAATAAATAGATTAGCTTAATTAAGAATAAAGTTAGAGGTCACATGGGATTAAACAGTTGACTATGTCTAGCTAGCATTGGACATGAGGTGTAGGTTTAATTCCAAGGATGATTATAATCGAACCTTTGATCCAAAGAATTCATGAGAAAATAAATTCAAGTGCTAATTATTTTAGATTAGATCTGATTTAATTAAACTTGATATAATTGGACTTAATCAAATGGAAAATTCAAGTAAGACTTAGGCCTGAGCCCTAATTAGATTAGGATTAGTAGTCTATTCAAAATTGATTCGAATATGGTTCGAATTGGATTTGAATCGAGTCTAAAATGGATTAGATCCTTAGAGACCCAATTGACTAGGACTCTCTCTCCTTGTGGCCACCCAAGAGAAGGAGGGGGCATCAGATTTTGCACCCTCCTCTTGTGTGTGTGCATGAGGAAGAGAGGGTCGTTACAATATGGTGCCAATACTTCATCATGAAGTTTCCCTCTTTGGATATGGTTAGGATTAAGCTTCCTAACCAATTTGAGTTTGATCTAAACCTAAGGGCATCAACTATTTAAAGGGAAAGGAGTCTTGGCCACCCAACATTATTATGTGATCTTTGGCTTTTGTGCGACAAAGTAGGAGAGGTCAAGAGAGGGTGTGCGGAAAAGAAGAGAAAGAGGGAATTGTCCTCCTTCTGGCATGGAGACTCCTTGGGTCCTCTTCCTTGGTTTGAAGACCCTTCTAGGAAGATCTTAAGAGGCATCTTCAGTTCTCTTTCCTTCCCTTGTTCCCTTTAAGAAAGTTGTGACGTCCAATTCTTCATCCCTCTTCCTTATAGTGTCTGGCATGCATGTGAAGTAGAGAGTCAGTACTTTCAGATCTAGCAAGACATCTAATTCAAGAAATCCCAGTATCCACTGTGCATTATTGATATTTTAATGTTTAAAATTTTATTTTAAAGTTGAATCTATTCACCCGATCCCTAGGAATCCTATTCTAAACTAGATCTTTTTCTTTAGACTGAGAACTGGAGTGCTGGATGGTGGACTACTTGAGTTTGTAGAGGCCATCTTGGTGCTTCCATGTGGCCACCTCCTCAAAGATCTGATGGCCTGCCTCCTCATCCTAGAGAGTCTCGAATCGGTGGTACTCCTACAAAATAGAAGCAAGCATATATTAATTGTAACTAAAATATTAATATATTAAAAATTTAAAAATTAAACTAGTTTTGACTTACTAAAAATATTTTTTAGGCTGCATCACGAGCTTTCGATGGCCAACTCGAGAAATCATTCACCGGTCCTGACATCAATCGGGATATGATCTTGGTAATGACATGAGATGTTGAAGGCTCTCTAAATATGCTGCAAAATTAATTTTTAAGAATAAATATTAATTTTAAAATTACTAAATTCTAAATATATTAATTGAGCATGTAGTACTTACAAGTAGCTCTAGATATGGATGACCTATCAATCCTCTGACCGAGTTGGAGGTGCTACGAGCCGGATGGATCTCCGACTATATCTGAGAGCCGACAGTCACTACTGCATGTGATTGTGGGGTCACTAGTGACCCCCTATCCTCCAAACCTGAGCATAAAAAATCTAATACAAAGAATGTTATATTAGTTAATAAATGATAAAATAACATAAACAAGAATATATAAAGTGTTAGAGCTTACCATCCGATGTGAGAGGTACAGAACTATGAGTGCTGGCTACATGATCACTCTCTCCTCAAGAGCTTTATCCTAAACTGGCATGGCATTGGCCTCTAGAAGATATGATGTATGCTCTTTAAAAATAAAAATAAATAAATTTACTAAATTAATTATATAATTATAGATGGTAATGCAAGATTTAAAATGATGCAAGATAATTAATTAAAATGATCCAAGGATTATATATTTAGCACTACTCATCAGCTTTTTTAGATGTTTCATATCCTTCAAAATCTTCTTCCAATTCTTTTTCTTCTTCCTCTTCTTCCACCTCTTCCTCTTCCTCTTCCTCTTCTTCTTCTTGCTCTTCTTAGGAAGGATTATCCTTTAAAACAATCTCAGTTAAATCTACCTCATCATATTAGCCATCTTTACATAGGAGAATTTTTGGATTATCCAATTCTACATCAGTGAAGGATTGATGAACTCTTGCTATCTCATCCTCTTGAAAGCATTCTGATAATTAGGACACTTCTTTTTCTTCGAGCGCATAATGAATAGCTTGTGACTTAATTTTGCATACAGCCTACCAATCTTTTTCCTCTTTTTGTTGATGGAAAATAAGTATAATACACTTGAGTAGTTTGTGCAGCTAGCACAAATGGCTCGTTGATATAAGCTTTTGATCCATGTTTGATTTCAATAAATCCATGCCATGGATCAACCTTTATACCATTATCGATATCGAACCATTGGCACTTAAATAGAATGATACTATTACCTCCAATATAGCTCATCTTAATCACTTCTTTGAGGACTCCAAAGTAGTCACCCTTTGCCTTATCTTTCCACCAGCTACCTTTTATACACATACACACTATTCATTATACTTTTACAATTTCTATATTACTAGGTGTGAAATTTGAAATCATTTATATTACAGCCATTATAGCATGTCACATATGTTTCAGACCCACACCTAATGGTCTCGGCTTTCTTGGTATAGACTCACAACCTTGAATGATCAATTGATGAAACCAATATACAAAGTTTTCTAAGCACTATGTTGATATTTCTTCATCACTTATGCTCAAATTTTCTTCTTTTAACATCTTATCATATTGTCCAAATATGTATAAGATAAGTATATTAAAATAAGTGATTAAAAAGTTGAGATTATGATGGACATTTATAGGACATATGAGTCAACCTCCATGCAGTTTAGAAAAATATATGTCTCTACCTGTCGAAGTTCAATATCGAAAAAAATTCAGAGAACCTCGAGCTCAAATTATTGAGCGAGATAGGCAAATATTGAGATCTCCTGCTCTAATCCCTCAGCACCACCATCATCATTTCAATCCACTTGAGTTAACTTGGTCTACATGCCGGGATTAAAGTAGTATTGGCTGAAATTTGAAATCTTTTCTATTATATAAGCCTCCATAATAGAACCTTCGACTTGGGCCTTATTTTTTATTTTCTTCTCGAGACTGTACATGTATCTTTCAAATGGATACATCCATCTTTACTGCACTGGCCCTCCATCCTAGCTTTATATGCTAGATGAATCATGAGGTGCTCCATGGAGTCAAAGAAGCTAGGAGAAAATATCTTCTCCAACATACATATGATTTTTACACTACTAGCCTCAAGACTGGCGATGTGGTCGATTGATAGTGTCGTAGTACAAACATCTTCGAAGAGAAGGCTAAGCTCGATCAAACAACTCCAAATGGAGTTGGGAAGGAGATCATGCCAAGCCAATGGGAGTAATCATTGCATGAATATATGACAGTCATGGCTCTTTAATCCATAGAATCTACAATCTTTGACATTGACACACTGAGCTAGATTTCTTGCATAACCATCTAAAAATTTAAGACTTTTATACCATTCACAAATATTCTTTAACTACTCCCTTGTTAAGATATAATGTGCTTTCAGCTTCAAAAACTTTTTAAGTGACACCTCAATCAGTTCTAACAGAGGATGCTTGCATACGTTCTTCATATCTGCTCGAGCCTTGGAATTATACTTTATCTTACCCTTGACATCCATAATAGTGGAGAAAATATTATCAAATACATTCTTCTCAATATGTATGCATGACATCAAGATTATGATGGATCAAATTGGTGGACCAGTACTGTTGCCCAGCTTGACAACCTAAGATGGGTGGGGGGGGGGATGAATTGGATTTTTAAAACTTAAGACAATTATGTGCAGAAATTAACAAATAAAGTATAGAGTATAGGTGTAGTGAGAACTAAATGAGAAATGCAAGCAAGAGATAACCACAAACACAAGAAATGAGCTTTTATAGTGGTTCGGTGACTTTCGGCACCTATGTCCACTCTATAAATAAGACTTTTGAAAATTTTACTATAATCCCTTAAGATTATAGTAGAATAGTTTTTTCGGACTCTCTATCCCGAAACCTAGATGGTTTTACCCTAGGTTCACCAACCATAATCTTTACACACCTTAACCAAGGCTACATAATCAAATTGGAGGGGTGGATTAACCCGATCCCTTAGTTTCAACCCATGCTGAAATAAATTATACAGTCAAATGAAATCAAGGTTTTACAATAGAAGAAGCACCTTAGATGAGTTGATTTGTTATCGATATAGCTTGATGATTATCTCTTTCAGTGCTAGCAGTTAATGCTCTTGGAGAACTCTTCCATGTTTGCTAAGAATGAGAGAATATTTGTTAGAAGTAGGTATGCTCTTAAAAAAACTTGAAGTTGTATTTTTCTCTTTTTTTCATATATCTTTAAATGTCTCTTTTTTCTTCTTTTATATCTGGACCATTCTCACCAAGTTTGAAATGATTGAAGTCCAAAAAATCATAAATTCGATCGTTGGAGGTGAGAACTACCCATTGAGGAGGAAAAAATTGATGAAAAACATGCAGGATTTCATGCATAGATTTCAAAACTTTTTCAAAATTAAAGCAGTGGAAGATATAGATTAAATAGTTTAATTTATAATATGCATGTAATCAAATTATAAAACCTTACATCAAGCATCTATAATATGTTATGATGCAAATATATATCCAAAATTAAATTAATCATAAATGGTATTGATCATATCAATACCTAGATCTAGAATAATTCTAGATCTAATCTTAGATCATATCTAGGTTACCAAGAGATAAGATCTCTTACCTTTGCATGGGTCGAAAACTCTATGGTTGATTTTTGTTGTTACTTTTAGAGCCGCACACGTGTCCAACCTCTACAGCTAATACACACGAACCTATAACATAGATCGAAGGTTCGTCGAACGAAGATCCGCTCAAAGTGCTAGCTTCTCGCGGATCCCTCTTGATGATTAATCAAATACATGTTCTTCAGATCTCTTGGATACTCCAAGAGATGAAGAACATGAGGAGGAATAAGGAAGAAATTCAAATATTAGATCTTCCATAAATCAGAAAACAAAAATAAAAAAAGTAAATCCTAAGAGAAGACAGATCGTCTCCTTTAGGACATCAATGATTGATATCCTAAAAACATCTCTATACTAGGACAAGAGGAGACCTTCTCCTTTAGATTTTTTTTATGTTTCTAGATCTAACATCTCTGATTTTTACTCTTAAAAATTTTTACAAAAATAAGGAGAAGAAGGATTCTCAAAGAAATCCTAAGAGAAGATCTTTCTTCTCCTCCTTCTCTCATTAGGACATGATCAAATCATGTCCAAAAAGAACACCATGCCCCAACAACTTGGAGCACTTATCCCCATGCCCTATTTCTCTCTCTCTCTTAGATTTTTATCCTATAAAAATCATAAAAAATAAATAAGAAGAAAAATACATAAAAAAAATAAAGAGAAGACAATCTTTTCTTACCTTGTCTCTTCAAGACATCAATATTTAATGTCTTAGTTGAAGGACTCTTCTTCAAGAATGTTGGCATCCCAAAACCACCACATCTTCTTCTCCTTTTTTTCTGATTTTTCATAATTTTTCTAGAATTTATCACATCCTCTAATCATCCAAAAGGAGGCACCTCAATTTAAGACCAAGACTGGGTCAAAGTCCAAGTCTTAGGAGTCTCATGGGGCATCCAACTCTTGGATGCCCCTCCCTTAATTTTTGGCTTGGAACCACTTGAATTCACATACAAAAGAAAGAAATAGGGGGTGCACAACATCTGGTAGGTGTTGGAGGAAAAAACCAAAGGAGGGAAGGGTTTTGGTCAAAGGGGACTCTATCAATTAGAGTTCAAATCACAATAACTTTCCTATATTTGACCCAATCAAATTTTATTCCAAATAATCTAGATATATGGGGCATGGAGAAGCTCTTAGGCTTGGAAATGTTTCATGTAAACATCAAAAAAAAATGGGTGGGTATGGGCTTTCTTAGGCACAAGAGAAAGAGAGAGAGTCCCAGTCCAACTGGGACTCCTCTTGTTCGCCTAGGTCAAAATAGTTTGAACCCAATTTAAATCTTATTTAAATTAGATTAAATGTAACCCAATTAAGGATGATCCTAGTCTAACTAGAATCCTAATTAAATTAGATTAAATCAAGATTTAAATCTGATTTAAATCCTAAGTCAATTAGGTGCACCCAAGTCCTAGTCAAACAAAGAATTATTCTTTCTTGCAATTGGCTTATCCAATAAACCAACTAGACTTAATCTAATTAAGTCCAAATCAATTCTAATTGAATTTAATTCAATTAGACTTGACATCAGCTTGATTGCTCAATCAAATTAAGCCAATTAGCAATCCAATTGCTAATCGATCCTCCTGCAATACTTGCATTAGGTCAAACATCAATCGTATTAATAGATTGACCTTTATACGATTCTCAATCATCGATTAACCATCAGATCAGATTACAAGCTCTAATGTATGTGACACTATAGGTTTGAACCTAAGTTGGTAGTACAAAAATTAATTTTTGTACCAATCTAAGTTACCATCTAATAATGGTTCCCAACGTCCAGATAGGTCGAATGTATGCAAAGCCACATTCTTTGATTCCTGGCCCATGGTTATCGTATAATTTATTCTTTTGATCAATAATGCTCAAGATGACTTTGAGTATGCTGTCAAACACTTATACAAGTTATTTCTATTGTGTCTCAAAATTTTGTAAATCTCGTGACACCTTACGAGGATTATTCAGGCCTAGATTTTACTAAATTAAAATACAACGATACATTCTCTTCCTGAAGCTAATCAGGAGTGGTCAATCCCATCTTGACTCATACATTGACTTTATAAGTACTTGACTGTACCTAAAAATCTTTCGAACATATATTAGAAATACAGATAATTCAACACCAAAGTACAGTGAGTTGCTTGCAAGTCACCATGGTGATCTTAGATCGGAGGGATACTTATATTCATTAGCCTTAGCTATCTACTCTTGACAGTAGAGTGCTACATTGATCACGTTCAGTGCAGATGTACTCCTACATCTCATTTGGATGCCATACCAGTGTCTTCATACCACTTGGTTACGAGGATAACCAACACATATGGCATACAGTGACCCACACTCGATAAGTTATCATCCTTGTTAATAACTTATCATTTGATCCTGAACAATTTAAAAACCATCTGATAAATCATCCTTTATCAATTGATTATGGTTCTAAGGACTTCATCATAATTTAGGAGTTTATTTAAGAAAGATAGAACTTTTATAATGAATCAGCCAAATAACTATTATTATTAGATAATTCATATACTAATTTCAATCATCTATCACTTAGATGATTGGCTTTAGGACATATTTTTCAATAACCCCCACTTGTACTAAAATCAATCAGAGCAATATCAAATATTCTATCTTTTACTTGAGTTCGTAGAACTTCTTAGTTTTGGGGCCTTAGCAAATGTGTCGATCAAGTTCTTCTTTTACATCGATCTTCTAAAGATCGACGTCACCTAGATCTAATATCTAAGGTGATGATGATGTAGAATATGCTGGTCTTTAGATTCTTTAGCCTGAGCTATGATTCCAGTGCTATAATAGGACTAGACCATCGGTGGAGGGTGCCACTCCCAACCTGCTAATGATCCTCAGCAACTATACAGCTTACATGGTAGAATTATATGCCACGATGTACTCTACATCACAAACTGAATAGGCTAAAGTATCTTGTTTGAAATCTTTCCAGTAGATTACTCCTACAATTAGGATATTATCCGATATTTTCTTATTGTCATCTTGTTCTGATAGAAATTAAAACATTAACATATTTTAAATCAATACTTCCAAATTTGAGTCACTGAACCATAGTTTTTTCCAAATACTTAGGGATTGTCCATACAATCTTTCAATGGTTCATACTTAGATCAAACTGGTATCTACTCACTACATTAGTGAGTATACCATATCTAATTTTGAACATGAAAAAAATTAGATGACGGCCAAACCTTTATTTCTTGTAATGCTGGAATACCATTCTCGATTAAGAAAATTTCATCCTCAAACAATACAAGGAATAACACTACAGAACATTTTGCCTAATTACAAATGCAGGATTTATCTTTGTTCATAACAAAGACATACATTCAAAATGTATGTTCAAAAACTAAAATATTAGCCAAAGGAGCCTTATAGGTCTTTACCTTATCGTCTATGCTACTTTGATCCTTTGAAAATCTATTCACATTCAATGGATTTTATCCCTTCAGATGAATCAACTAGTGTCCATAGACTATTGATTTTCATGGACTTCGATTTGGATCATATGGCACCAAGCCATTTTTCAGAGTTAGACCACTACATTGTATCCCTATAGGTGATCGAATTCTTATTGTTCTCATCGAGCTCAACAGGATCGCCGTCCCAAATCTAGATACTAAAGTATCTATCTAGCTAACATGGTACTCTATCGAATCTCCTTAAAGATGATACTTTAATGAGCTTTGAATTTGATCTGATCAAATCCGGTTCTGTAAGTTTACCAGATAACGTTGGTTCTTTTCTACCTGTCAAACTTTTATAAGTTCAACTTGATAGGCATTAGTTCTTTCTCTAAGAAACTTCTTTCCAAAAGGAATGTCCTATTATTGATGAACATCTTATGTTCTTTAGCATGATAGAATTAATAACACTTAAACACTTATTGGATCAGGATTCAAGTTTATCTGTGTGCGAACCTATGACATAGGACGATCAACCCCAAACCTAAAGGTGAAAGAGTCTAGGTCTATGCCTGATCCATATCCTATATGGAGTCTTTGCGACAGATTTACTCAAAACATTTTCAAAGTAAAATAAGTAGTCAGTAAGCATAACCTTGAAACAGGCAAACTAGCAAATTCTATCGTGGATTGAACCATGTCTAACAAAGTTTAATTTCTTCTTTCAGATACACTATGTTCTGAAAAAAATCCACTGAGAGAGAATTCAATTATCTCCTAGATATGTCACAAACTCACTGGATAAGTATTCGCCTCCTTGATCTGATCGAAGAGTTTTAATATCTTATTTAGTTTATTTTTCTATTTCATTATTAAATCATTTGAATATTTCAAATGATTCATCCCAGATGCACCCATGCCTAGATAGGTTGTCTGTAATGAAAAATTGATATCTTCCTTTGGCACTTAAGTTCACATACAGCACTATGTATGAGACTTGAAACTTTATCGGCTCCTTTACCTTTTTCAGTAAAAGATGACTTTGTCATCTTTCCAAGAAGATAAGATTCACAGGCTATTAATGATTCACAATCATTGATATTGAGATTTTTCTCTCAAGCTAATCCATTTATCCTATTCTTGTCAAGATGACTAAGCCTATAATGCCAAAGATAGACATCCATGATATAATCTAACTAGGATGTGTACATTACACTTAATAGGCTGTGTAAATGTTAAATATTATTTTTTTATTATCCATGTATTATTATAATATTATTCATAATAATATTTCAACAATCCTCTTTATTGATAAATAATAATCATATCTAATCAAAAGGCTAACAGAGATCATATTTATCATAAACAATGGACAATAGTGACAATCACTCAAAATGACATCTATTGAAAATAAGCTTGATAATTTTTAAAGCTAGGATTGGAACAAGACTTCCATCCCAAATATTTAGGTATTTCTCACCATTTTCAAACATCCCACTCACTTGTAGTCTTGGCTGAAGGAAATAGATCCAGGATTTTACAGGTAGATCTTGTAAACTATTTCAAGATCTTACAGCGAAAGATTTAAATAAATTAAATATTTATTTAAATAAATATGTAAACACCAAGATCTTAGATCTATTACATGATCAAGGTATGATACTAAATCAAAAATTAAAATTAAATAAGAAAGTAAAAGATTGATCAAATCAACCTAGATCTACACTACATCAAATATAGGTATGAAGTTTATAGATCATATCTATTACCTAAGCAAGTTAGACATTCTAACATGCTGATCCAGGCTTGAGGATGAAGTTATGAGCTGCACATACGTCTAGCCTCTTGGAGTCATCCACACGAGCCTACGATCTCTGATCTAAAGTCTGATGTAGGAAGTCAGCACAGCATGCTAGTACTGTGCTGATCCTTTTTCGATGGTCGATCCGATGCTCTCTTCTTCAAAGTTTGGACTCTCTAAAAATATGAAAAGAAAAATGAGAGCTTACTGATCTAAGACTTTCTCAGAAAAAACTCAAAAAAAAAGAGAAATTAATAACAAATTAGCCCTAGAAGAAGATCCTCTTCTTCTTCTCTTTTCTCTCACCCAGACACCTAGTTTGGTGCCTATGGAACCCCGACGTCCTAAGGATCCTCCTCCTCTAAATTTTGCACATTCCAAACCACTCCTAAAGCTCTATATTTCATAAAAAAATTAGAATAAAATTCATCCAATAAATAGAGAAAAAGAAGAGTCCAAGTTAGATCAAAATCCTAGACTAGGAATATCCAAACATAGAAAGTTATTAGGGACGCCCAACTCTTGGGCGCCTCCTCCATAATTATTGGTGTGGACCAGCAAGGGAGGGAACACAAAAAAGGATATTATTTTTATGGAATAAGAGAAGAATTAATTAAAAGAGGGGGCGGCACTCAAGAGAAGGTGTTTTGGTCAACAAGGATTCTATCTCATAGAATCATAAGCAAAACTAACTCCTCTTTTGACTTGGTCTTCCAATAAATTATCTTATGAGAAAAGGAGGAGAGAAAGAGGGCATGAGAAGCCATGGGAGTGAAGAATTTTTACATAAGAAACAAAACAAAAAGGGCAAGGGGTGTGAGGATTAAGTGGCGCAAGTGATAGGGAGTCCTAGTCACACTAGGACTCCTATTTTGACTTGATCAAACAAGATCTTTTAACCAAATAAAATGAAGATTAAACCAACCTAATTAAATAAGGCCCTAATCCATTTAAAAACTTAATTAAATTAGATTTAATTTTAATTTATTTTCTAATCAAATTAGAAAATTGGGTTAATCCGAGTCCTAGTTAGACTAGGACTAGTTCTTCCTTGCACTTGGCTTATCCAATAAACCAATTGAACTTGATCCAATCAAGCCCAAACTAAATCTAATTAAATCATATTTAATTAGACTTAATCTTAGCCTATTGGCTTAATCAAATTAAGTCAATTAGCAATCCAATTGCTAATCGATCCTCCTACAATACTTGCACTAGGTTAAACACCAATCGTATTGATTGTTTAACCCTAGAACGATTCTTAATCATTGATCAACCATCCGATCAGATTGTAAACTCTAATATATGTGACTACAAAGGTTTGAGCCTAAGCCGATATCATAGGAATAAATTTCTATACCAATCAAAGTGACCATCTAGTAATGATATTCGATGGTTGGATAGGTCGAAGGTGTAGAACACCATCTTTAGAACCCATGCAGATATAGTTTCCATATAATTCATCTCTTTGATCACAATGCTTGTAGGACACCTCAGAGTTCAACTGTCAACTCTGATCAAGTTGTCCAAATTGTATTTCAAAATATCAAATCCATCTGATAGATTATCCTAGCCAAGATTTTGCTATATTGAAATACAGTGATACATTCTTCTCCAACACTTGGAGTGGTCAATTCCATCTTGATCACACTCCGACTTCGCAAGTACTTGACTATGCCCAAAAGCCTTCCATTGTTGAATTAGAAATTTAGTTAGTTCGGGACCAAAGCACAGTGAGTTGCATGCAAGTCACTGAGGTGATCTCAGGTCTAAGGGATACTTATACCTATATCCCATCAGAGACATTCTCACAGCAGAATGCTCTAGAGTTGGTCACATTCAATGATGATGTACCCATACATCTCATCTGTATGCCATACCAATGTCTCCATACTCCAGGTTAAGAGGACAACCAACCTATATGGCATATAGCAACCTATGCTCGATAGATGCTATTGTCCTGATTAACAGCCTATCATTTGGTTATGAATAAATTTAAGGACTAATTGATAAATCCTCTTTTTATCGAAACAAAACAGTCCTAAGAACTTCATCACAACAATGGAGTTCATTAGAATATGTAAACTTATGATAAAAAAGATACCAAAATATTTTTATTAATTAATAAATTAATTATAATTATAAAATAGCTCAATCGTCAATAGACTGATGATTGACTTTGGAACATAATTTTCAACAACTTCCACTTATCCTAAAGCCACTCGGCATGATATCTAATATCCATCTTCGACTTATGATTGTCGAACTCCTTGATTGCCAAGACTTTAGTGAAGGGTTCGACTAGGTTCTCCTTTCCGTCGATCTTCTGAAGGTCGACGTCACCACGATCCACGATCTTACAGACCAAATGAAAGCAGTGCAGAACATGCTTTGTCCACTGGTATGCCTTTGATTCTTTTGCTTGAGCTATGGCGCTAGTGCTATCGCAATAAAGCAGGACTAAACCATCAATGGAGGGTACTACTCCAAACTCGGTGATAAACTTTCTCAGCACATAGCTTTCTTTGCTATATCTGATGCTGCCATATACTCTGCTTCGCAAATAGAGTCAGCCACTGTATGCTGCTTGAAACTTTTTTAGTAGATGGCTCCATCATTTAGAGTAAAGATATCCTCCGACATACTTTTACTGTCATCATGGTCAGATTGAAAGCTGGAGTCTGTAAATCCCACAAGCTTTAGATCTGACTCACCATAAACCAACCATTGGTCCTTAGAATTTCTTAAATACTTAAGGATGGTTTTAGCCACCTTCCAATGATTTTCTCCATGGTCAGACTGGTATCTAGTCACCACTCCTAGTGAGTATGCCACATCTAGTTTCATATATATCATTGCATACATAATAGATCCCACTGCCGAAGCATATGGGATTTTACTCATATACTCTCTCTCTTCAGGAGTTATCGGACAATCCTTCTTAGAGGGAGAAATTTTTTGGCCTATCGGAAGATAGCCCTTTTTGGAATTCTCTATGCTGAACCTCTTCAACACAGTTTCTATGTACATGGACTGGGATATACCAAGCATCCTTTTAGATCTATCCCTATAGATCTTCATCCCTAGGATGTAGGATGCTTCACCCAAGTCCTTCATGGAGAACTGTGATGATAACCAAACTTTTATTTCTTATAGTGTAGGAATGTGATTTTTGATTAAGAGAATGTCATCCACATACAAAATAAGGAATACCACTATTGAACCATTTGTCCATTTGTAAATGCAGGATTCTTTTCTATTCTTAATGAAGCCATACATTTTGATCACTTTATCAAAATGCATGTTCCAACTCCGAGATGCCTACTTCAATCCATAAATGGATCTCTGAAGCTTGTACACCTTAGACTCATCTGTGGATGTGAACCCTTCAGATTGTATCATATACACCTCTTCGATCAACTCTCTATTTAGAAAAGTAGTCTTCACATCCATCTGCTAGATCTCATCGTCTAGATGGGCAATAATGGCAAGCATGATCCGAATGAACTTGAGCACTGCCACAGAGGAGAACGTCTCATGATAGATAATACCATAACGTTGATGATACCCCTTGACAATCAAGTGGGCTTTATAGGTCTCCACCTTTCCATCTACGCCTCTCTTTCTTTTGAAGACCCATTTACATCCAATGGATTTAACTCCTTCAGGTGGGTCAACTAATGTCCATACATCATTGACCTTCATGGAATTCATTTTGAATCTCATGGCTTGTAGCCATTTCTCAGAGTCGGATCTCTACATCGCATCCATATAAGTGATAGGATCCTCATCGTTCTCATCGAGTTCGATGAGATCACCATCCTAGATCAAGAATCCATAGTATCTATCTGGATGGCACGGTACTTTATCGGATTGTCTTAATGATATGGATTCACTAGGCTTCGAATCTGATCTAATCAAATCCGACTTAGGTTCAACATTCTATGTCAGACTTTCTACCTGATGAACTTCATCAAGTTCAACCTTAAAGGCAACAATTCCTTCACCAAGGAAGTTCTTTTTCAAAAAGATTGCCCTAAGGCTGACGAACACCTTTAGTTCATCAGCATGATAGAAATAGTATCCTCTGATCTCTTTTGGGTACCCTATGAATGTACACTTATCAGACCTAGGTCCAAGTTTATCCGTAACTAACTATTTGATATAAGCCGGGCACCCTCAAATCCTAAGGTGTGAAAGTGCTGACTTACACCCTATCCATATCTCATATGGAATTTTAACTACAGACTTACTTGAAATCCTATTTAATAGATAATAAGTCGATTCGAGTGCATATCCCTAGAAGGATATCGGCAAGTTGGCAAATTCCATCATGGATCAGACCATGTCTAACAAAGTCTGATTCCTCCTTTCAAACACACCATTATGCTGTGGTATTCTAAGAAGAGTCCATTGGAAGATAATTCCATTCTCTCCTAGATATGTAAGAAACTCACCAGAAAGATATTCTCCTCCTCAGTCAGATTGAAGAGTTTTAATACTCTTTCTAATTTATTTTTCTACTTTACGTCGAAATCATTTGAATATTTCAAAAGAATCCGACTTATGTTTCATCAAATAGACATAACCATATCTAGATAGATCATCTGTGAAAGTGATAAAGTAGACATATCCGCCTCTGGCACTTATACTCATTGATCCACATACATCAATATGTACTAGACCTAAGAGCTCATTGGCTTTCTCACCTTTTCTAGTAGAAGGTGACTTGGTCATTTTACCAAGAAGATAGGACTCACAGGTTGGAAGTGATTCACAATCATTGACTTCGAGGATTCCCTCTTGAGTCAACTTATTTATCCTATTCTTATTTATATGACCTAGCCTATAGTGCCATAAGTAGATATCTGATACACTATCTAACCTAGGATGCTTGCTAGTAGAATAGACTATATTAACAGGTTATGATAACATATATACACTATTGTTCAATTATCCACAGAAAATAGTAACACCATTCACAATGACATTACAAACTCATTTCTTTATTAAAATTTCATAATTATTCATGGCCAAAAGGCCTATAGAAATGATATTTAAAAAGAAACTAGAACAGAAATGACAATCACTAAGAACAATGGTATAAGATTCAAATATAAGTTTCAAAATTTCTAAAGCTAGAACTGAAACTGATCTTCCATCTCCAACATTTAGGAATCTCTCACCTTGCTCGAATCTTCTATTGACCTGCAACCCCTGCAACGAATTGCAAATATGGTAAGGGCTACCGATATCCAATACCCAATCAGTAATATCATAAATAGAGAAATTGCAAGAAGTTATCTTATAAATACCTTGCCCAGCAACACCTTGCTTCTTTCTCTGCCTGCTCGAATCTAGGGAGGTAATGTACTGAGGAAAGTTTCTCTTTCAATACCCCCGCTTCTTACAAAAGAAGCATTTAGCTTGACTCTTATCAGACCTGATCTTCGTGGTCTAGCCCTACACTGATGTCCCAGCCTGAACTTGCACCTTCTTTATTTTCTTCTTCTTGTTCTTCTTTCCTTTCCTAAAGGATTGAGAATCAGAAGATGAACCTCCCACTAAGTTCACCGATACTTTATGGAGCTGATGATCCTTCTTAAAGTTCTGAAGTTACCCCAGTAAGCCATGGTAGTTTACTTTAGGCTTTATCATTCTGTAATGAGTAAGGAAAGGGAGATAGGACTTTGGGAGCGAGTTCAATATTGCATCTTTTCCAAGTTGTTCATGCAAGAAAAAGTCGAGCTTGCTCAAGTGCTCTATCAGCTCGATCATATACAATACATGATCAGTGACAGAGGCTCCATCCTACATTCTGGCATTGAAGATGATGCAATTAGTCTTGTACCTCTCAACATCATCGGATGTGCCAAAAGAATCCTCCAACACTTGGAGCATTTTATTTGGCTGAGCTGTCTCAAACCTACGACTGAATTCGTCGTGCATCGCAGTCAGCATAATGCAACACACCATGGTTCGGTCACTAAGCCACTTCTGATAAGTGTCTCTGACTATTCCACATGCATTGACAACTGGCTCCTCAGGTACAGGATCCGTCAATATATATAGGATCCATTCATGCTCCAGGATAATCTTCAACTTTCGGTACGAGCTACCGAAGTTAGGTCCCACCAACTTATTATTGTCCAACAATAATCGAAGCGATAGAAAAGTGGCCATGTCTGCACAAAGAAAAACCAAAATCTAATTAGTAATTGATTCATTAAACCTAAAATTTTAGACTTTAATCAAAAGATTTCTTTCATTATTTTATTCGAATTGGTAGCCTCTACCTCCAATTCGAAAAATTATCCTAATTTCTTAATGGATACTAGAATCCACATAGACTGTACATGAGTCCAACTTTGGTTGGCACATCCATGTACATCTAAGAGTAGGTTCATAACCAATTATTTTTTTAAATAATTTTTAGTAATTAAATTTTGCCCCAGGCCTTGATCAGTTGGCTTTGGCCTTCTCAGAAAAGGGTCCAATTAGGTCCAACCATTAACATGACCGTACTTGGTCCATCCAACCATTGAATGATCAGGGCCAACTTTGGTTGGCCCACCTGACCACCATTTAGAAAGATGTATCCAAGAGATCATATAATGAATGATAATTTCATCAATCGATAAGCATCATGCCTTTGGGCCTTCAATGATTATCCAACTGATGGATCCATTATCATCCACTTTAATGAGAGGCTATGATCCAGTTATCATATAACTATTTTATTTTAGGAATCTAATAATTTTAGAGGATTTAATTTATAGAAGTGAGTAGGTCAGATTAACCAGCTCATCATGATCCTCCCACTAACTTCACCAAGTCAGCTTAAGGGAGACCATTAATAGGCTAATCTAGGAGCACCTAAATTAGTCAAACTAATTTATCTAGCTGACATGGGTCAGCTCGAATAGTTAAGTGATCTAATCAAAATATAATCTCACCAAGAGGCCAGGTAAGTTCAATCAATGGAAGGGTCTGTCAGGCTTGCCTTAAACACCATCAGAAATGGTCAGGTAAGCGAACTGCCAATTAAAAACTACTGGTTTGGTTTACCTTAGATACTAACTGGTTTAATTAGTTTTAATTAGATCAACCTAATAGTTCATGCTAGACCGCATAGCCAAGAATCAAGTCCATCTTGGGTCCTGTTAAAGATATGGACTTGACCAACTATAACTATTGCAATTGATCTAGAAAATCCTTGACCTAATCTAAGATAACAATTGATTAGATTTAGTCAATTCTCTAATTAAATCTATTCTTTAGTCTAACCCTAGGTCTAACCCAATTAATGGACCTAATCTCCACTAACCCATTAACCCAATGTGTTATGATTCATATCATAGGATCTTCAATTTACAATCCTAGAACCTAATTAAATAACTTCTTAATTCTTGATTAAGTTTTGGATTGAGGGTTGAGGTTTGGTTTTTCGAAAATAGTTTTCATGTTTGTAAAATATTTTTACAACATGGTTCTATCAACCAAGTTGTATGTTTGATTCATAATCAATATGCAAGTAACATAAACATGAATCTACTTTAGATCTAATCTAAACAGGTTCATGTAATTGAAACAGTTTCAATAATAATCAATCATAAATCTTCCTAGATCAAATCTAACATATTTATGAAGATTAAAATTAAATTAAAATATTTTTAATCAGATCATAAAATCTCTTAGATCTAATTTAAAATTTTATTATCAATATTTTAGATCAGCACGTACTAGAATAACCTATTCACTGTAAGGGGTAAACCTTACAGCAGGACAACCTTATGGTACTCTGTGCAATCTAAAATATTTTATTTTTAGAGCTAAAGCTATTTTAAATCTATTAAATTATAAATAAAATTAGATCAAATCTAATAAATTTATGATTAGAGTTAGATCATCACGAACTAGGATAATCTTTTCATTGTAAGGGATAAACCTTACAGCAAGACAACCTTATGACAGTTCATGAGATCTAAAATTTTTTTTAATTTTAAATTTAATAATTAAATTCTAAATTAGATCAAATCTAAAAAATAATCTAAACATGTACAAAAATCAAGTAATAATAATCCTGCTCTGATACCAATTGAATGAACCAGATCTAGGATTTTATAGGTAGATCCTGAAATTTTTTTCAAGATCTTACAGCAAAAGATTTAAATAAATTAAATATTTATTTAAATAAATATAAAAATACCTAGATCTTAGATCTATTATATGATCAAGGCATGATATTAAATAAAAAAATTAAAATCAAATAAGAAAGTAAAAGATTGATCAAATCAACCTAGATCTACACTACATCAAATGCAGGTATGAAGTTTATAGATCATATCTATTATCTGAGCAAGTTAGATATTTTAACTTACTGATCCAGGCTTGAGGATGAAGTCACGAGCCGCACATGCATCTGACATCTAGGAGTCATCCATACAAGCCTACGATCTCGGATCTGAAGTTCGATGCAGGAAATCAGCACGGCATGCTAGTACGGTGCTGATTCTTCTTCGACGATCGATCCGATGCTTTCTTCTTTGAAGATTGGACTCTCCAAAAATATGAGAAGGAAGATGAGAGCTTACTAATTTGAGACTGTCTTAGAAAAAACTCAAAAAAAAAGAGAAGAGATTAAAAATAAAATAGCCCTAGAAGAAGACCCCCTTCTTCTTCTCTTTTCTCTCACCTAGACACCTAGTTTGGTGCCTATAGAACCCCCACGCCCAAGGACTCTCTTCCTCTAATTTTTGTACACCCCAAAGCTCTATATTTTTATGAAAAAATTAGAATAAAATTTATCCAATAAATAGAGAAAAAGAAGAGTCCAAGTTAGATCAAAATCCTAGACTAGAAATGTCCAAACATAGGAAGTCATTGGAGCGCCCAACTCTTGGGCGCCTCCTCCATAATTTTTGGTATAGACTAGTAAGGGAGGGTGCACAAAAAAGAAGATTATTTTCATTGAATAAGATAAGAATTAATTAAAATATGGGACGGCACTCAAGGGAAGGTGTTTTCATCAACAAGGATTCTATCTCATAGAATCCTAAGCAAAACTAACTCCTCTTTTGACTTGGTCTTCCAACGAATTACCTTATGAGAAAAGGAGGAGAGAAAGAAGGCATCAAAAGCCATGGGAGTGAAGAATTTTCATGTAAGAAATAAAATAAAAAGGGCATGGGGCATGAGAATTAAGTGGCATAAGTGATAGGGAGTCCTAGTCACACTAGGACTCTTATTTTGAGTTGGTCAAACAAGATCTTTTAACCAAATAAAATCAAGATTAAACCAACCCAATTAAATAAAGCCCTAACCCATTTAAGAACTTAATTAAATTAGATTTAATTTTAATTTATTTTTTAATCAAATTAGAAAATTGGGTTAATTCGAGTCCTAGTTAGACTAAGACTAGTTCTTCCTTGCACTTGGCTTATCCAATAAACCAATTAGACTTGATCCAATCAAATCTAAACTAAATCTAATTAAATTATATTTAATTAGACTTAATCTCAGCCTATTGACTTAATCAAATTAAGCTAATTAGCAATCCAATTGCTAATCGATCCTCCTGCAATACTTGCACTAGGTTAAACATCAATCGTATTAATTGTTTAACCCTAGAACGATTCTTAATCATTGATCAACCATCCGAATCAGATCATAACCTCAAATGTGTGTGACCTCATAGGTTCGAACCTAAGCCAGTAGCATAGAAATAAATTTTTATACCAATTGAAGTGACCATCTAGCAATGATACCCGATGGTCGGATAGGTCGAAGGTATAGAACACCATCCTTAGAACCCATGCGAATATAGTTTTCATATAATTCATCCCCTTGACCACAATGCTCATAGGATACCTCAGAGTTCAACTATCAACTCTAATCAGATTGTTCACATTATATTTCAAAATATCAAATCTATCTGATGGATTACCCTGACCAAGGTTTTGCTATATTGAAATACAGTGATACATTCTTCTCCAACTCTTGGAGTGGTCAATTCCATCTTGATCACACTCTGACTTCGTAAGTACTTGACTGTGCCCAGAAGCCTTCCATTGCTGAATTAGAAATTTAGTTAGTCTGGTACCAAAGCACAGTGAGTTGCTTGCAAGTCACTGAGGTGATCTCAGGTCTAAGGAATATTTATACCTATATCCCATCAGAGACATTCTTGATAGTAGAATGCTCTGAAATTGGTCATGTTCAATGATGATGTATCCATACATGTCACCTATATGCTATAGCAGTGTCTCCACACTCCTTGATTAAAAGGACAACCAACCTATATGGCATATAGCGATCTATGCTCGATAGACGCTGTTGTCCTAATTAACAGCTTATCATTTGATCGTGAACAAATTTAAGGACTAAATGATAAATTCTCTCTTTATCGAAACTAAACAGTCTTAAGGATTTCATCATAATAATGGAGATCATTAGGAGATGTAAACTTATGATGAAAAAGATGCCAAAATATTTTTATTAATTAATAAATTAATTATAATTATAAAATAGCTCAACCATCAATAGGTTGATGATTGGCTATGGAACATAATTTCCAACATTGGCAACAAATTGCATAAGACTACCAGTATCTAATACCCAGATAGTAGAATTAAATATAGAGAAATTTCAAAATGTTATCATATAACATCCTTGATAAGCAACTCTTGCTGATTGCTCGTATTCGGTCTATTATGGTCAAGGAAAGTAAGACAATTCTTCTTCCTATGATCCTGCTTCTAATAGTAGAAGCACTATGCCTGATTTATATTAATTTTGGACTAATTATTTTTACTAAGCTAAGAGGTCCTAGTATAAATCCATTCGTACTATTGAACAAAAATCAACTTTCGATACTAATTATCAAAATTGGATCCCATAAGTCATCACTATCTAAGAGTGATATGAGCAATTAGGATTTAGCCTTATTTTGAGAAAAGAAAATAATGACCTAAGTATATGAATTATATTAAGCCTAGAGACTTGGATTTTAGTCTAAAGATTCTTCCACTATTTTATTCAAATTAGTAGCCTCTACCTTCAATTTAAAAAATTACTTTAATTTCTTAGTAGGTACTAGAATCCACATAGACTGCACATAAGCCCAACTATGGTTGGTGAATCCATATACATCAAAGGGTAATGAAATCAGTCTCACTAATTTCCTATGTGACATGAGTTAGCATGAATCAATGAGCAACCTAATCAAAAGCTGATTAACCATATTGGCCAGGTAAGTGAGATCGGTGGGAGGGTCTGCCAAGGCTTATCTTAGACACCATCAGAAATAGTCAGGTAAGTGGGCTGTCAATTAAAAACCACCGATTTGGGATGCTAGACTTACCTTAGTCACCAATCGATTTATCAATTTTCATTTAGTTTGCCTAAAGACTCGGACTCAACCATTGAGCCACAATCAATATCCATTTGTTAGATGTATGGATTTTAATCAACTACAACTATTGAATTGATCGAAAGAAATGATCTAATCCTAATTAACTATTAATTAGGTTTGATCAATTTCTTAACTAAGTCTATATTTAATCTAACCCTAGGTCTAACCCAGTTTAAGGACTTGATCAAAACTAACCCATAATCCTTTAACCCATATTTTATGAAATTATCTTAGGATCTTCAAATCATAAATCTAGATCCTAAATAATTACTTAATTCTTAATTAAGTTCAAGGCTTATGGGTTTGAGTTTATGGAATCTCAAAACTAATTTTTGATTTGATCATTTGAAATATTTTTAAATTTTAAACTCTTTACTTTGAATCAAATTCAAATGATGGTTTTAGATCTGATTTATTTCAATATTTCGATCATGTCCTGGGGTTTCGAATCTAGGATTTTGCAGAAAGTAAGTTCGTAATTTAAATTCTACAAAACTTATATGTCATATACATGCAAACTAAAATAAAAAATAAAGCTACATATCAACATATGCAACATAAAGATCTAGATCAAAACATGAAATATATCACATGGATCTCATCTAAATGATCAAAATTAGATCATAAACTATTTAATATTAGATTTAAAATTTAAAAATAAATCATAAATTATTTTAGTTCTCATCTAACATATTTATAATTTTGATTTCTTGGATTAGCACATACTAGGATAACCTTTTCACTATAAGGAGTAAACCTTGCAGCAGGACAATCTTATGGCTGTATAGGCAATCCTGATATTTAGATCTAATCTAAATAATCTAAAATAGATCTAATATTTATTTAATTTTAGATTTAAATCAAAAAATTAAATCATAATTTTTTTAGATCTAATCTAAATTATTCATAATTTAGATTCAGATCAGCACATATTAGGATAATCTTTTCATTGTAAGGGGTTAACCTTACAACAGGACAATCTTATGGCAATATGTGCGATCTTTAATTAATTTTAATTTTTAGATTTATTTTTAAGCATACATGAACATGTTATAAAAGAATCTAGATGCTCTGATACCACTGATGAAAAACAAGCAGGAAATCATGCATAGATTTCAAAACTTTTTCAAAATTAAAGCAGCGGAAGACATAGATTTTATAGTTTAATCTATAATATGCATGTAATCAAATTATAAAATCCTACATCAAGAATCTATAATATGTTATGATGCAAATATATATTTAAAATTAAATTAATTATAAGTAGTATTGATCATATCAATACCTAGATCTAGAATAATTCTAGATCTAACCCTAGATCATATCTAGGTTACCAAGAGATCAAATCTTTTACCTTTGCATGGGTTAAGAACTCCGCTGTTGATTTTTGTTGTTGTTTTTAGAGTCGCACATATGTCTAACCTCTATAGGTGATACACACGAACCTGCAATATAAATCAGAGGTTCGTCGAATGAAGATCCGCTCGAAGTGCTAGCTTCTCATGGATCCCTCCTGATGGTTAATCAAATACATATTTTTCGGATCTCTTGGACACTCCAAGAGATGAGAAACATAAGAAGAAATAAGGGAGGAATTCAAACCTTGGATCTTCCATAAATTAGAAAATAAAAATAAGAAAAAGTAAATCTTAAGAGAAGATAGATCTTCTCCTTCAGGACATCAATGATTGATGTCCTAAAAACATCTCTATGCTAGGACAAGAGGAGACCTTCTCCTCTAGATTTTTTTTATATTTTTAGATCTAACATATCTAATTTTTAGTCTAAAAAATTCTCATGAAAATAAGAAGAAAAAGGGTTCTCAAAGAAACCCTAAGAGAAGATCTTTCTTCTCTTCTGCTCTCATCAGGACATGATCAAATCATGTCCAAAAAGGACACCATGCCCCAATAACTTGGAGCACTCATCCTCATGCCCTATTCCTCTCTCTCTCTCTCTCTCTTTTCTCAAATTTTTATCACATAAAAATCATAAAGAATAAATAGAAGAAAAATACTTTTAAAAAAAATAAAGTGAAGACAATCTTCTCTTACACTGTCTCTTCAAGACATCAACCTTTAATATCTTAGTTGAAGGCTCTTCTCCAAGAATCTTGGCATCCCAAAACCACCACACCTTCTCCTCCTTTTTCTTTAATTTTTTATGATTTTTCTAGGATCTATCACATCTTCTAATCATCTGAAAGGAAGTGCCTCAATTTAAGACCAAGACTAGGTCAAAGTCCTAGTCTTAGAAGGAGTCTCATGGGACGTCCAACTCTTGGATGCCTCTCCCTTAATTTTTGGTGTGTAACCACTTGAATTCACATACAAAAGAAAGGAATAGGGGGTGCACAACATCTGGTGGGTGTTGGAGGAAAAAACAAAAGAAGGAGGGAGAGTTTTGGTCAAAGGGGACTCTATCAAATAGAGTTCAAATCACAACAACTTTCCTATAATTGACCTGGTCAAATTTTATTCTAAATAATCTAGATATGTGGGTCATGGAGAAGCTCTTAGGTGTGAAAATGTTTCATGTAAACATCAAAAAAAAATGGGTGGGCGTGGGCTTTCTTAGGCATAAGAGAAAGAGAGAGAGTCCCAGTCTAACTGGGACTCCTCTTATTTGACTAGGTCAAAATAGTTTGAATTCAATTTAAATTTTATTTAAATTAGATTAAATGCAATCCAATTAAGGATGATCCTAGTCCAACTAGGAGCTCAATTAAATTATATTTAATTAAGATTTAAATCTGATTTAAATCCTAAGTCAATTAGGTACACCCAAGTCCTAGTCAAACAAAAAATTGTTCTTTCTTGCAATTGGCTTATCCAATAAACCAACTAGACTTAATATAATTAAGTCTAAATAAATTTTAATTGAATCTAATTCAATTAGACTTGATTTCAGCCCGATTGCTTAATCAAATTCAGTCAATTAGCAATCCAATTGCTAATCGATCCTCCTGCAATACTTGCATTAGGTCAAACATCAATCATATTGATGGATTTACCTTAGAATGATTCTCAATCATCGATTAATCATCTGATCAAGTTACAAGCTCTAATGTGTGTGACCTCATAGGTTCAAACCTAAGTCGGTAATATAGGAATCAATTTTTCTACCAATCAAAGTTACCATCTAGCAATGGTTCCTAACGTCTGGATAGGTTGAATGTATGCAAAGTAATATTCTTAGAACCTTAGCCCATGGTTATCGTATAATTCATTTCTTTGATCAATAATGCTCAAGATGACTTCGAGTATGCTGTCAAACACTCATACAAGTCATCTCTATTATATCTCAAAATTTTATAAATTCCATGATGCCTCACGAGGATTACCCAGGCCTAGGTTTTGCTAAATTAAAATACAATGAGACATTCTCTTTCTGAAGCTAGTCAGGAGTGGTCAATCCTATCTTGACTCATACACCGACTTCATAAGTACTTGATTGTACCCAAAAAAATTTTGAACCTATATTAGAAATATAGGCAGTCCGGCACCAAAGTATAGTGAGTTGCTTGCAAGTCACCGTGATGATCTCAGGTCAAAGGAACACTTATATCCATTGGCCTTAGCTAGCTACTCTTGATAGTAGAGTGCTACATTGGTCACCTTCTATGCAGACGTACTCCTACATCTCATCTGGATGCCATACCAGTGTCTCCACATCACTTGGTTA
>QRFJ01000559.1:214274-284245 GCA_006176705.1 Cocos nucifera
TTCTGATAGAAATTAAAACATTAACATATTTTAAATCAATACTTCCAAATTTGAGTCACTGAACCATAGTTTTTTCCAAATACTTAGGGATTGTCCATACAATCTTTCAATGGTTCATACTTAGATCAAACTGGTATCTACTCACTACATTAGTGAGTATACCATATCTAATTTTGAACATGAAAAAAATTAGATGACGGCCAAACCTTTATTTCTTGTAATGCTGGAATACCATTCTCGATTAAGAAAATTTCATCCTCAAACAATACAAGGAATAACACTACAGAACATTTTGCCTAATTACAAATGCAGGATTTATCTTTGTTCATAACAAAGACATACATTCAAAATGTATGTTCAAAAACTAAAATATTAGCCAAAGGAGCCTTATAGGTCTTTACCTTATCGTCTATGCTACTTTGATCCTTTGAAAATCTATTCACATTCAATGGATTTTATCCCTTCAGATGAATCAACTAGTGTCCATAGACTATTGATTTTCATGGACTTCGATTTGGATCATATGGCACCAAGCCATTTTTCAGAGTTAGACCACTACATTGTATCCCTATAGGTGATCGAATTCTTATTGTTCTCATCGAGCTCAACAGGATCGCCGTCCCAAATCTAGATACTAAAGTATCTATCTAGCTAACATGGTACTCTATCGAATCTCCTTAAAGATGATACTTTAATGAGCTTTGAATTTGATCTGATCAAATCCGGTTCTGTAAGTTTACCAGATAACGTTGGTTCTTTTCTACCTGTCAAACTTTTATAAGTTCAACTTGATAGGCATTAGTTCTTTCTCTAAGAAACTTCTTTCCAAAAGGAATGTCCTATTATTGATGAACATCTTATGTTCTTTAGCATGATAGAATTAATAACACTTAAACACTTATTGGATCAGGATTCAAGTTTATCTGTGTGCGAACCTATGACATAGGACGATCAACCCCAAACCTAAAGGTGAAAGAGTCTAGGTCTATGCCTGATCCATATCCTATATGGAGTCTTTGCGACAGATTTACTCAAAACATTTTCAAAGTAAAATAAGTAGTCAGTAAGCATAACCTTGAAACAGGCAAACTAGCAAATTCTATCGTGGATTGAACCATGTCTAACAAAGTTTAATTTCTTCTTTCAGATACACTATGTTCTGAAAAAAATCCACTGAGAGAGAATTCAATTATCTCCTAGATATGTCACAAACTCACTGGATAAGTATTCGCCTCCTTGATCTGATCGAAGAGTTTTAATATCTTATTTAGTTTATTTTTCTATTTCATTATTAAATCATTTGAATATTTCAAATGATTCATCCCAGATGCACCCATGCCTAGATAGGTTGTCTGTAATGAAAAATTGATATCTTCCTTTGGCACTTAAGTTCACATACAGCACTATGTATGAGACTTGAAACTTTATCGGCTCCTTTACCTTTTTCAGTAAAAGATGACTTTGTCATCTTTCCAAGAAGATAAGATTCACAGGCTATTAATGATTCACAATCATTGATATTGAGATTTTTCTCTCAAGCTAATCCATTTATCCTATTCTTGTCAAGATGACTAAGCCTATAATGCCAAAGATAGACATCCATGATATAATCTAACTAGGATGTGTACATTACACTTAATAGGCTGTGTAAATGTTAAATATTATTTTTTTATTATCCATGTATTATTATAATATTATTCATAATAATATTTCAACAATCCTCTTTATTGATAAATAATAATCATATCTAATCAAAAGGCTAACAGAGATCATATTTATCATAAACAATGGACAATAGTGACAATCACTCAAAATGACATCTATTGAAAATAAGCTTGATAATTTTTAAAGCTAGGATTGGAACAAGACTTCCATCCCAAATATTTAGGTATTTCTCACCATTTTCAAACATCCCACTCACTTGTAGTCTTGGCTGAAGGAAATAGATCCAGGATTTTACAGGTAGATCTTGTAAACTATTTCAAGATCTTACAGCGAAAGATTTAAATAAATTAAATATTTATTTAAATAAATATGTAAACACCAAGATCTTAGATCTATTACATGATCAAGGTATGATACTTAAATCAAAAATTAAAATTAAATAAGAAAGTAAAAGATTGATCAAATCAACCTAGATCTACACTACATCAAATATAGGTATGAAGTTTATAGATCATATCTATTACCTAAGCAAGTTAGACATTCTATCATGCTGATCCAGGCTTGAGGATGAAGTTATGAGCTGCACATACGTCTAGCCTCTTGGAGTCATCCACACGAGCCTACGATCTCTGATCTAAAGTCTGATGTAGGAAGTCAGCACAGCATGCTAGTACTGTGCTGATCCTTTTTCGATGGTCGATCCGATGCTCTCTTCTTCAAAGTTTGGACTCTCTAAAAATATGAAAAGAAAAATGAGAGCTTACTGATCTAAGACTTTCTCAGAAAAAACTCAAAAAAAAGAGAAATTAATAACAAATTAGCCCTAGAAGAAGATCCTCTTCTTCTTCTCTTTTCTCTCACCCAGACACCTAGTTTGGTGCCTATGGAACCCCGACGTCCTAGGATCCTCCTCCTCTAAATTTTGCACATTCCAAACCACTCCTAAAGCTCTATATTTCATAAAAAAATTAGAATAAAATTCATCCAATAAATAGAGAAAAAGAAGAGTCCAAGTTAGATCAAAATCCTAGATTAGGAATGTCCAAACATAGAAAGTTATTAGGACGCCCAACTCTTGGGCGCCTCCTCCATAATTATTGGTGTGGACCAGCAAGGGAGGGAACACAAAAAAGGATATTATTTTTATGGAATAAGAGAAGAATTAATTAAAAGAGGGGGCGGCACTCAAGAGAAGGTGTTTTGGTCAACAAGGATTCTATCTCATAGAATCATAAGCAAAACTAACTCCTCTTTTGACTTGGTCTTCCAATAAATTATCTTATGAGAAAAGGAGGAGAGAAAGAGGCATGAGAAGCCATGGGAGTGAAGAATTTTTACATAAGAAACAAAACAAAAAGGGCAAGGGGTGTGAGGATTAAGTGGCGCAAGTGATAGGGAGTCCTAGTCACACTAGGACTCCTATTTTGACTTGATCAAACAAGATCTTTTAACCAAATAAAATGAAGATTAAACCAACCTAATTAAATAAGGCCCTAATCCATTTAAAAACTTAATTAAATTAGATTTAATTCTAATTTATTTTCTAATCAAACTAGAAAATTGGGTTAATCCGAGTCCTAGTTAGACTAGGATTAGTTCTTCCTTGCACTTGGCTTATCCAATAAACCAATTGAAATTGATCCAATCAAGCCCAAACCAAATCTAATTAAATCATATTTAATTAGACTTAATCTTAGCCTATTGGCTTAATCAAATTAAGCTAATTAGCAATCTAATTACTAATCAATCCTCCTACAATACTTGCACTGGGTTAAATATCAATCGTATTGATTGTTTAACCCTAGAACGATTCTTAATCATTGATCAACCATCCGATCAGATTGTAAACTCTAATATATGTGACTACAAAGGTTTGAGCCTAAGCCGATATCATAGGAATAAATTTCTATACCAATCAAAGTGACCATCTAGTAATGATATTCGATGGTTGGATAGGTCGAAGGTGTAGAACACCATCTTTAGAACCCATGCAGATATAGTTTCCATATAATTCATCTCTTTGATCACAATGCTTGTAGGACACCTCAGAGTTCAACTGTCAACTCTGATCAAGTTGTCCAAATTGTATTTCAAAATATCAAATCCATCTGATAGATTATCCTAGCCAAGATTTTGCTATATTGAAATACAGTGATACATTCTTCTCCAACACTTGGAGTGGTCAATTCCATCTTGATCACACTCCGACTTCGCAAGTACTTGACTATGCCCAAAAGCCTTCCATTGTTGAATTAGAAATTTAGTTAGTTCGGGACCAAAGCACACAGTGAGTTGCATGCAAGTCACTGAGGTGATCTCAGGTCTAAGGGATACTTATACCTATATCCCATCAGAGACATTCTCACAGCAGAATGCTCTAGAGTTGGTCACATTCAATGATGATGTACCCATACATCTCATCTGTATGCCATACCAATGTCTCCATACTCCATGGTTAAGAGGACAACCAACCTATATGGCATATAGCAACCTATGCTCGATAGATGCTATTGTCCTGATTAACAGCCTATCATTTGGTTATGAATAAATTTAAGGACTAATTGATAAATCCTCTTTTTATCGAAACAAAACAGTCCTAAGAACTTCATCACAACAATGGAGTTCATTAGAATATGTAAACTTATGATAAAAAAGATACCAAAATATTTTTATTAATTAATAAATTAATTATAATTATAAAATAGCTCAATCGTCAATAGACTGATGATTGACTTTGGAACATAATTTTCAACAACTTCCACTTATCCTAAAGCCACTCGGCATGATATCTAATATCCATCTTCGACTTATGATTGTCGAACTCCTTGATTGCCAAGACTTTAGTGAAGGGTTCGACTAGGTTCTCCTTTCCGTCGATCTTCTGAAGGTCGACGTCACCACGATCCACGATCTTACAGACCAAATGAAAGCAGTGCAGAACATGCTTTGTCCACTGGTATGCCTTTGATTCTTTTGCTTGAGCTATGGCGCTAGTGCTATCGCAATAAAGCAGGACTAAACCATCAATGGAGGGTACTACTCCAAACTCGGTGATAAACTTTCTCAGCACATAGCTTTCTTTGCTATATCTGATGCTGCCATATACTCTGCTTCGCAAATAGAGTCAGCCACTGTATGCTGCTTGAAACTTTTTTAGTAGATGGCTCCATCATTTAGAGTAAAGATATCCTCCGACATACTTTTACTGTCATCATGGTCAGATTGAAAGCTGGAGTCTGTAAATCCCACAAGCTTTAGATCTGACTCACCATAAACCAACCATTGGTCCTTAGAATTTCTTAAATACTTAAGGATGGTTTTAGCCACCTTCCAATGATTTTCTCCATGGTCAGACTGGTATCTAGTCACCACTCCTAGTGAGTATGCCACATCTAGTTTCATATATATCATTGCATACATAATAGATCCCACTGCCGAAGCATATGGGATTTTACTCATATACTCTCTCTCTTCAGGAGTTATCGGACAATCCTTCTTAGAGGGAGAAATTTTTTGGCCTATCGGAAGATAGCCCTTTTTGGAATTCTCTATGCTGAACCTCTTCAACACAGTTTCTATGTACATGGACTGGGATATACCAAGCATCCTTTTAGATCTATCCCTATAGATCTTCATCCCTAGGATGTAGGATGCTTCACCCAAGTCCTTCATGGAGAACTGTGATGATAACCAAACTTTTATTTCTTATAGTGTAGGAATGTGATTTTTGATTAAGAGAATGTCATCCACATACAAAATAAGGAATACCACTATTGAACCATTTGTCCATTTGTAAATGCAGGATTCTTTTCTATTCTTAATGAAGCCATACATTTTGATCACTTTATCAAAATGCATGTTCCAACTCCGAGATGCCTACTTCAATCCATAAATGGATCTCTGAAGCTTGTACACCTTAGACTCATCTGTGGATGTGAACCCTTCAGATTGTATCATATACACCTCTTCGATCAACTCTCTATTTAGAAAAGTAGTCTTCACATCCATCTGCTAGATCTCATCGTCTAGATGGGCAATAATGGCAAGCATGATCCGAATGAACTTGAGCACTGCCACAGAGGAGAACGTCTCATGATAGATAATACCATAACGTTGATGATACCCCTTGACAATCAAGTGGGCTTTATAGGTCTCCACCTTTCCATCTACGCCTCTCTTTCTTTTGAAGACCCATTTACATCCAATGGATTTAACTCCTTCAGGTGGGTCAACTAATGTCCATACATCATTGACCTTCATGGAATTCATTTTGAATCTCATGGCTTGTAGCCATTTCTCAGAGTCGGATCTCTACATCGCATCCATATAAGTGATAGGATCCTCATCGTTCTCATCGAGTTCGATGAGATCACCATCCTAGATCAAGAATCCATAGTATCTATCTGGATGGCACGGTACTTTATCGGATTGTCTTAATGATATGGATTCACTAGGCTTCGAATCTGATCTAATCAAATCCGACTTAGGTTCAACATTCTATGTCAGACTTTCTACCTGATGAACTTCATCAAGTTCAACCTTAAAGGCAACAATTCCTTCACCAAGGAAGTTCTTTTTCAAAAAGATTGCCCTAAGGCTGACGAACACCTTTAGTTCATCAGCATGATAGAAATAGTATCCTCTGATCTCTTTTGGGTACCCTATGAATGTACACTTATCAGACCTAGGTCCAAGTTTATCCGTAACTAACTATTTGATATAAGCCGGGCACCCTCAAATCCTAAGGTGTGAAAGTGCTGACTTACACCCTATCCATATCTCATATGGAATTTTAACTACAGACTTACTTGAAATCCTATTTAATAGATAATAAGTCGATTCGAGTGCATATCCCTAGAAGGATATCGGCAAGTTGGCAAATTCCATCATGGATCAGACCATGTCTAACAAAGTCTGATTCCTCCTTTCAAACACACCATTATGCTGTGGTATTCTAAGAAGAGTCCATTGGAAGATAATTCCATTCTCTCCTAGATATGTAAGAAACTCACCAGAAAGATATTCTCCTCCTCAGTCAGATTGAAGAGTTTTAATACTCTTTCTAATTTATTTTTCTACTTTACGTCGAAATCATTTGAATATTTCAAAAGAATCCGACTTATGTTTCATCAAATAGACATAACCATATCTAGATAGATCATCTGTGAAAGTGATAAAGTAGACATATCCGCCTCTGGCACTTATACTCATTGATCCACATACATCAATATGTACTAGACCTAAGAGCTCATTGGCTTTCTCACCTTTTCTAGTAGAAGGTGACTTGGTCATTTTACCAAGAAGATAGGACTCACAGGTTGGAAGTGATTCACAATCATTGACTTCGAGGATTCCCTCTTGAGTCAACTTATTTATCCTATTCTTATTTATATGACCTAGCCTATAGTGCCATAAGTAGATATCTGATACACTATCTAACCTAGGATGCTTGCTAGTAGAATAGACTATATTAACAGGTTATGATAACATATATACACTATTGTTCAATTATCCACAGAAAATAGTAACACCATTCACAATGACATTACAAACTCATTTCTTTATTAAAATTTCATAATTATTCATGGCCAAAAGGCCTATAGAAATGATATTTAAAAAGAAACTAGAACAGAAATGACAATCACTAAGAACAATGGTATAAGATTCAAATATAAGTTTCAAAATTTCTAAAGCTAGAACTGAAACTGATCTTCCATCTCCAACATTTAGGAATCTCTCACCTTGCTCGAATCTTCTATTGACCTGCAACCCCTGCAACGAATTGCAAATATGGTAAGGGCTACCGATATCCAATACCCAATCAGTAATATCATAAATAGAGAAATTGCAAGAAGTTATCTTATAAATACCTTGCCCAGCAACACCTTGCTTCTTTCTCTGCCTGCTCGAATCTAGGGAGGTAATGTACTGAGGAAAGTTTCTCTTTCAATACCCCCGCTTCTTACAAAAGAAGCATTTAGCTTGACTCTTATCAGACCTGATCTTCGTGGTCTAGCCCTACACTGATGTCCCAGCCTGAACTTGCACCTTCTTTATTTTCTTCTTCTTGTTCTTCTTTCCTTTCCTAAAGGATTGAGAATCAGAAGATGAACCTCCCACTAAGTTCACCGATACTTTATGGAGCTGATGATCCTTCTTAAAGTTCTGAAGTTACCCCAGTAAGCCATGGTAGTTTACTTTAGGCTTTATCATTCTGTAATGAGTAAGGAAAGGGAGATAGGACTTTGGGAGCGAGTTCAATATTGCATCTTTTCCAAGTTGTTCATGCAAGAAAAAGTCGAGCTTGCTCAAGTGCTCTATCAGCTCGATCATATACAATACATGATCAGTGACAGAGGCTCCATCCTACATTCTGGCATTGAAGATGATGCAATTAGTCTTGTACCTCTCAA
Organism: Cocos nucifera; assembly: GCA_006176705.1. NCBI lineage: Eukaryota > Viridiplantae > Streptophyta > Magnoliopsida > Arecales > Arecaceae > Cocos > Cocos nucifera. The sequence continues at coordinate 222,353 of QRFJ01000559.1, forward strand.
CATCATCGGATGTGCCAAAAGAATCCTCCAACACTTGGAGCATTTTATTTGGCTGAGCTGTCTCAAACCTACGACTGAATTCGTCGTGCATCGCAGTCAGCATAATGCAACACACCATGGTTCGGTCACTAAGCCACTTCTGATAAGTGTCTCTGACTATTCCACATGCATTGACAACTGGCTCCTCAGGTACAGGATCCGTCAATATATATAGGATCCATTCATGCTCCAGGATAATCTTCAACTTTCGGTACGAGCTACCGAAGTTAGGTCCCACCAACTTATTATTGTCCAACAATAATCGAAGCGATAGAAAAGTGGCCATGTCTGCACAAAGAAAAACCAAAATCTAATTAGTAATTGATTCATTAAACCTAAAATTTTAGACTTTAATCAAAAGATTTCTTTCATTATATTTTATTCGAATTGGTAGCCTCTACCTCCAATTCGAAAAATTATCCTAATTTCTTAATGGATACTAGAATCCACATAGACTGTACATGAGTCCAACTTTGGTTGGCACATCCATGTACATCTAAGAGTAGGTTCATAACCAATTATTTTTTTAAATAATTTTTAGTAATTAAATTTTGCCCCAGGCCTTGATCAGTTGGCTTTGGCCTTCTCAGAAAAGGGTCCAATTAGGTCCAACCATTAACATGACCGTACTTGGTCCATCCAACCATTGAATGATCAGGGCCAACTTTGGTTGGCCCACCTGACCACCATTTAGAAAGATGTATCCAAGAGATCATATAATGAATGATAATTTCATCAATCGATAAGCATCATGCCTTTGGGCCTTCAATGATTATCCAACTGATGGATCCATTATCATCCACTTTAATGAGAGGCTATGATCCAGTTATCATATAACTATTTTATTTTAGGAATCTAATAATTTTAGAGGATTTAATTTATAGAAGTGAGTAGGTCAGATTAACCAGCTCATCATGATCCTCCCACTAACTTCACCAAGTCAGCTTAAGGGAGACCATTAATAGGCTAATCTAGGAGCACCTAAATTAGTCAAACTAATTTATCTAGCTGACATGGGTCAGCTCGAATAGTTAAGTGATCTAATCAAAATATAATCTCACCAAGAGGCCAGGTAAGTTCAATCAATGGAAGGGTCTGTCAGGCTTGCCTTAAACACCATCAGAAATGGTCAGGTAAGCGAACTGCCAATTAAAAACTACTGGTTTGGTTTACCTTAGATACTAACTGGTTTAATTAGTTTTAATTAGATCAACCTAATAGTTCATGCTAGACCGCATAGCCAAGAATCAAGTCCATCTTGGGTCCTGTTAAAGATATGGACTTGACCAACTATAACTATTGCAATTGATCTAGAAAATCCTTGACCTAATCTAAGATAACAATTGATTAGATTTAGTCAATTCTCTAATTAAATCTATTCTTTAGTCTAACCCTAGGTCTAACCCAATTAATGGACCTAATCTCCACTAACCCATTAACCCAATGTGTTATGATTCATATCATAGGATCTTCAATTTACAATCCTAGAACCTAATTAAATAACTTCTTAATTCTTGATTAAGTTTTGGATTGAGGGTTGAGGGTTTGGTTTTTTTTCGAAAATAGTTTTCATGTTTGTAAAATATTTTTACAACATGGTTCTATCAACCAAGTTGTATGTTTGATTCATAATCAATATGCAAGTAACATAAACATGAATCTACTTTAGATCTAATCTAAACAGGTTCATGTAATTGAAACAGTTTCAATAATAATCAATCATAAATCTTCCTAGATCAAATCTAACATATTTATGAAGATTAAAATTAAATTAAAATATTTTTAATCAGATCATAAAATCTCTTAGATCTAATTTAAAATTTTATGATCAATATTTTAGATCAGCACGTACTAGGACAACCTATTCACTGTAAGGGGTAAACCTTACAGCAGGACAACCTTATGGTAGTCTGTGCAATCTAAAATATTTTATTTTTAGAGCTAAAGCTATTTTAAATCTATTAAATTATAAATAAAATTAGATCAAATCTAATAAATTTATGATTAGAGTTAGATCATCACGAACTAGGATAATCTTTTCATTGTAAGGGATAAACCTTACAGCAAGACAACCTTATGACAGTTCATGAGATCTAAAATTTTTTTTAATTTTAAATTTAATAATTAAATTCTAAATTAGATCAAATCTAAAAAATAATCTAAACATGTACAAAAATCAAGTAATAATAATCCTGCTCTGATACCAATTGAATGAACCAGATCTAGGATTTTATAGGTAGATCCTGAAATTTTTTTCAAGATCTTACAGCAAAAGATTTAAATAAATTAAATATTTATTTAAATAAATATAAAATACCTAGATCTTAGATCTATTATATGATCAAGGCATGATATTAAATAAAAAATTAAAATCAAATAAGAAAGTAAAAGATTGATCAAATCAACCTAGATCTACACTACATCAAATGCAGGTATGAAGTTTATAGATCATATCTATTATCTGAGCAAGTTAGATATTTTAACTTACTGATCCAGGCTTGAGGATGAAGTCACGAGCCGCACATGCATCTGACATCTAGGAGTCATCCATACAAGCCTACGATCTCGGATCTGAAGTTCGATGCAGGAAATCAGCACGGCATGCTAGTACGGTGCTGATTCTTCTTCGACGATCGATCCGATGCTTTCTTCTTTGAAGATTGGACTCTCCAAAAATATGAGAAGGAAGATGAGAGCTTACTAATTTGAGACTGTCTTAGAAAAAACTCAAAAAAAAAGAGAAGAGATTAAAAATAAAATAGCCCTAGAAGAAGACCCCCTTCTTCTTCTCTTTTCTCTCACCTAGACACCTAGTTTGGTGCCTATAGAACCCCCACGCCCAAGGACTCTCTTCCTCTAATTTTTGTACACCCCAAAGCTCTATATTTTTATGAAAAAATTAGAATAAAATTTATCCAATAAATAGAGAAAAAGAAGAGTCCAAGTTAGATCAAAATCCTAGACTAGAAATGTCCAAACATAGGAAGTCATTGGAGCGCCCAACTCTTGGGCGCCTCCTCCATAATTTTTGGTATAGACTAGTAAGGGAGGGTGCACAAAAAAGAAGATTATTTTCATTGAATAAGATAAGAATTAATTAAAATATGGGACGGCACTCAAGGGAAGGTGTTTTCATCAACAAGGATTCTATCTCATAGAATCCTAAGCAAAACTAACTCCTCTTTTGACTTGGTCTTCCAACGAATTACCTTATGAGAAAAGGAGGAGAGAAAGAAGGCATCAAAAGCCATGGGAGTGAAGAATTTTCATGTAAGAAATAAAATAAAAAGGGCATGGGGCATGAGAATTAAGTGGCATAAGTGATAGGGAGTCCTAGTCACACTAGGACTCTTATTTTGAGTTGGTCAAACAAGATCTTTTAACCAAATAAAATCAAGATTAAACCAACCCAATTAAATAAAGCCCTAACCCATTTAAGAACTTAATTAAATTAGATTTAATTTTAATTTATTTTTTAATCAAATTAGAAAATTGGGTTAATTCGAGTCCTAGTTAGACTAAGACTAGTTCTTCCTTGCACTTGGCTTATCCAATAAACCAATTAGACTTGATCCAATCAAATCTAAACTAAATCTAATTAAATTATATTTAATTAGACTTAATCTCAGCCTATTGACTTAATCAAATTAAGCTAATTAGCAATCCAATTGCTAATCGATCCTCCTGCAATACTTGCACTAGGTTAAACATCAATCGTATTAATTGTTTAACCCTAGAACGATTCTTAATCATTGATCAACCATCCAATCAGATCATAACCTCAAATGTGTGTGACCTCATAGGTTCGAACCTAAGCCAGTAGCATAGAAATAAATTTTTATACCAATTGAAGTGACCATCTAGCAATGATACCCGATGGTCGGATAGGTCGAAGGTATAGAACACCATCCTTAGAACCCATGCGAATATAGTTTTCATATAATTCATCCCCTTGACCACAATGCTCATAGGATACCTCAGAGTTCAACTATCAACTCTAATCAGATTGTTCACATTATATTTCAAAATATCAAATCTATCTGATGGATTACCCTGACCAAGGTTTTGCTATATTGAAATACAGTGATACATTCTTCTCCAATACTTGGAGTGGTCAATTCCATCTTGATCACACTCTGACTTCGTAAGTACTTGACTGTGCCCAGAAGCCTTCCATTGCTGAATTAGAAATTTAGTTAGTCTGGTACCAAAGCACAGTGAGTTGCTTGCAAGTCACTGAGGTGATCTCAGGTCTAAGGAATATTTATACCTATATCCCATCAGAGACATTCTTGATAGTAGAATGCTCTGAAATTGGTCATGTTCAATGATGATGTATCCATACATGTCACCTATATGCTATAGCAGTGTCTCCACACTCCTTGATTAAAAGGACAACCAACCTATATGGCATATAGCGATCTATGCTCGATAGACGCTGTTGTCCTAATTAACAGCTTATCATTTGATCGTGAACAAATTTAAGGACTAAATGATAAATTCTCTCTTTATCGAAACTAAACAGTCTTAAGGATTTCATCATAATAATGGAGATCATTAGGAGATGTAAACTTATGATGAAAAAGATGCCAAAATATTTTTATTAATTAATAAATTAATTATAATTATAAAATAGCTCAACCATCAATAGGTTGATGATTGGCTATGGAACATAATTTCCAACATTGGCAACAAATTGCATAAGACTACCAGTATCTAATACCCAGATAGTAGAATTAAATATAGAGAAATTTCAAAATGTTATCATATAACATCCTTGATAAGCAACTCTTGCTGATTGCTCGTATTCGGTCTATTATGGTCAAGGAAAGTAAGACAATTCTTCTTCCTATGATCCTGCTTCTAATAGTAGAAGCACTATGCCTGATTTATATTAATTTTGGACTAATTATTTTTACTAAGCTAAGAGGTCCTAGTATAAATCCATTCGTACTATTGAACAAAAATCAACTTTCGATACTAATTATCAAAATTGGATCCCATAAGTCATCACTATCTAAGAGTGATATGAGCAATTAGGATTTAGCCTTATTTTGAGAAAAGAAAATAATGACCTAAGTATATGAATTATATTAAGCCTAGAGACTTGGATTTTAGTCTAAAGATTCTTCCACTATTTTATTCAAATTAGTAGCCTCTACCTTCAATTTAAAAAATTACTTTAATTTCTTAGTAGGTACTAGAATCCACATAGACTGCACATAAGCCCAACTATGGTTGGTGAATCCATATACATCAAAGGGTAATGAAATCAGTCTCACTAATTTCCTATGTGACATGAGTTAGCATGAATCAATGAGCAACCTAATCAAAAGCTGATTAACCATATTGGCCAGGTAAGTGAGATCGGTGGGAGGGTCTGCCAAGGCTTATCTTAGACACCATCAGAAATAGTCAGGTAAGTGGGCTGTCAATTAAAAACCACCGATTTGGGATGCTAGACTTACCTTAGTCACCAATCGATTTATCAATTTTCATTTAGTTTGCCTAAAGACTCGGACTCAACCATTGAGCCACAATCAATATCCATTTGTTAGATGTATGGATTTTAATCAACTACAACTATTGAATTGATCGAAAGAAATGATCTAATCCTAATTAACTATTAATTAGGTTTGATCAATTTCTTAACTAAGTCTATATTTAATCTAACCCTAGGTCTAACCCAGTTTAAGGACTTGATCAAAACTAACCCATAATCCTTTAACCCATATTTTATGAAATTATCTTAGGATCTTCAAATCATAAATCTAGATCCTAAATAATTACTTAATTCTTAATTAAGTTCAAGGCTTATGGGTTTGAGTTTATGGAATCTCAAAACTAATTTTTGATTTGATCATTTGAAATATTTTTAAATTTTAAACTCTTTACTTTGAATCAAATTCAAATGATGGTTTTAGATCTGATTTATTTCAATATTTCGATCATGTCCTGGGGTTTCGAATCTAGGATTTTGCAGAAAGTAAGTTCGTAATTTAAATTCTACAAAACTTATATGTCATATACATGCAAACTAAAATAAAAAATAAAGCTACATATCAACATATGCAACATAAAGATCTAGATCAAAACATGAAATATATCACATGGATCTCATCTAAATGATCAAAATTAGATCATAAACTATTTAATATTAGATTTAAAATTTAAAAATAAATCATAAATTATTTTAGTTCTCATCTAACATATTTATAATTTTGATTTCTTGGATTAGCACATACTAGGATAACCTTTTCACTATAAGGAGTAAACCTTGCAGCAGGACAATCTTATGGCTGTATAGGCAATCCTGATATTTAGATCTAATCTAAATAATCTAAAATAGATCTAATATTTATTTAATTTTAGATTTAAATCAAAAAATTAAATCATAATTTTTTTAGATCTAATCTAAATTATTCATAATTTAGATTCAGATCAGCACATATTAGGATAATCTTTTCATTGTAAGGGGTTAACCTTACAACAGGACAATCTTATGGCAATATGTGCGATCTTTAATTAATTTTAATTTTTAGATTTATTTTTAAGCATACATGAACATGTTATAAAAGAATCTAGATGCTCTGATACCACTGATGAAAAACAAGCAGGAAATCATGCATAGATTTCAAAACTTTTTCAAAATTAAAGCAGCGGAAGACATAGATTTTATAGTTTAATCTATAATATGCATGTAATCAAATTATAAAATCCTACATCAAGAATCTATAATATGTTATGATGCAAATATATATTTAAAATTAAATTAATTATAAGTAGTATTGATCATATCAATACCTAGATCTAGAATAATTCTAGATCTAACCCTAGATCATATCTAGGTTACCAAGAGATCAAATCTTTTACCTTTGCATGGGTTAAGAACTCCGCTGTTGATTTTTGTTGTTGTTTTTAGAGTCGCACATATGTCTAACCTCTATAGGTGATACACACGAACCTGCAATATAAATCAGAGGTTCGTCGAATGAAGATCCGCTCGAAGTGCTAGCTTCTCATGGATCCCTCCTGATGGTTAATCAAATACATATTTTTCGGATCTCTTGGACACTCCAAGAGATGAGAAACATAAGAAGAAATAAGGGAGGAATTCAAACCTTGGATCTTCCATAAATTAGAAAATAAAAATAAGAAAAAGTAAATCTTAAGAGAAGATAGATCTTCTCCTTCAGGACATCAATGATTGATGTCCTAAAAACATCTCTATGCTAGGACAAGAGGAGACCTTCTCCTCTAGATTTTTTTTATATTTTTAGATCTAACATATCTAATTTTTAGTCTAAAAAATTCTCATGAAAATAAGAAGAAAAAGGGTTCTCAAAGAAACCCTAAGAGAAGATCTTTCTTCTCTTCTGCTCTCATCAGGACATGATCAAATCATGTCCAAAAAGGACACCATGCCCCAATAACTTGGAGCACTCATCCTCATGCCCTATTCCTCTCTCTCTCTCTCTCTCTTTTCTCAAATTTTTATCACATAAAAATCATAAAGAATAAATAGAAGAAAAATACTTTTAAAAAAAATAAAGTGAAGACAATCTTCTCTTACACTGTCTCTTCAAGACATCAACCTTTAATATCTTAGTTGAAGGCTCTTCTCCAAGAATCTTGGCATCCCAAAACCACCACACCTTCTCCTCCTTTTTCTTTAATTTTTTATGATTTTTCTAGGATCTATCACATCTTCTAATCATCTGAAAGGAAGTGCCTCAATTTAAGACCAAGACTAGGTCAAAGTCCTAGTCTTAGAAGGAGTCTCATGGGACGTCCAACTCTTGGATGCCTCTCCCTTAATTTTTGGTGTGTAACCACTTGAATTCACATACAAAAGAAAGGAATAGGGGGTGCACAACATCTGGTGGGTGTTGGAGGAAAAAACAAAAGAAGGAGGGAGAGTTTTGGTCAAAGGGGACTCTATCAAATAGAGTTCAAATCACAACAACTTTCCTATAATTGACCTGGTCAAATTTTATTCTAAATAATCTAGATATGTGGGTCATGGAGAAGCTCTTAGGTGTGAAAATGTTTCATGTAAACATCAAAAAAAAATGGGTGGGCGTGGGCTTTCTTAGGCATAAGAGAAAGAGAGAGAGTCCCAGTCTAACTGGGACTCCTCTTATTTGACTAGGTCAAAATAGTTTGAATTCAATTTAAATTTTATTTAAATTAGATTAAATGCAATCCAATTAAGGATGATCCTAGTCCAACTAGGAGCTCAATTAAATTATATTTAATTAAGATTTAAATCTGATTTAAATCCTAAGTCAATTAGGTACACCCAAGTCCTAGTCAAACAAAAAATTGTTCTTTCTTGCAATTGGCTTATCCAATAAACCAACTAGACTTAATATAATTAAGTCTAAATAAATTTTAATTGAATCTAATTCAATTAGACTTGATTTCAGCCCGATTGCTTAATCAAATTCAGTCAATTAGCAATCCAATTGCTAATCGATCCTCCTGCAATACTTGCATTAGGTCAAACATCAATCATATTGATGGATTTACCTTAGAATGATTCTCAATCATCGATTAATCATCTGATCAAGTTACAAGCTCTAATGTGTGTGACCTCATAGGTTCAAACCTAAGTCGGTAATATAGGAATCAATTTTTCTACCAATCAAAGTTACCATCTAGCAATGGTTCCTAACGTCTGGATAGGTTGAATGTATGCAAAGTAATATTCTTAGAACCTTAGCCCATGGTTATCGTATAATTCATTTCTTTGATCAATAATGCTCAAGATGACTTCGAGTATGCTGTCAAACACTCATACAAGTCATCTCTATTATATCTCAAAATTTTATAAATTCCATGATGCCTCACGAGGATTACCCAGGCCTAGGTTTTGCTAAATTAAAATACAATGAGACATTCTCTTTCTGAAGCTAGTCAGGAGTGGTCAATCCTATCTTGACTCATACACCGACTTCATAAGTACTTGATTGTACCCAAAAAAATTTTGAACCTATATTAGAAATATAGGCAGTCCGGCACCAAAGTATAGTGAGTTGCTTGCAAGTCACCGTGATGATCTCAGGTCAAAGGAACACTTATATCCATTGGCCTTAGCTAGCTACTCTTGATAGTAGAGTGCTACATTGGTCACCTTCTATGCAGACGTACTCCTACATCTCATCTGGATGCCATACCAGTGTCTCCACATCACTTGGTTACAAGAACAACCAACGCATATGGCATACAGCGACCTACACTCGATAAACTATTGTTCTTGTTAATAACTTATCATTTGATCATGAATAATTTAAGAACTATCTAAAAAATTCTTCTTTATCAATTGATTGTAGTTCTAAGGGCTTCATCATAATTTAGGAGTTCATTTAAGAAAGATAGAACTTTTATGATGAATCAGCCAAATAACTATTATTATTAGATAATTTATATACTAATTTCAATCATCTACCACTTAGATGATCGACTTTAGGATACATTTTCTAGCAAAAAGTTTATTACAGAACTATCTGTTGAAGGTTGTTAGCATATTTCGAGATCTCTTAGTTCATTATGAGTCATCTCGATTCTACTTTAAGTCTCCTCGGTTGCTCTATAAGTCATCTCATTCTCAGGTGCCTGAAAAAATCTTTTTAAAAATTTTTATAATCTAAGATCGAGTCCTCTTGATTTTGATGGAGACGTCTTGCCATAATTTTGAGAGCCCTCGAAAATACTTAGAGTCATCTTAGTTTTAGTGCATAAAAATAAATTTTTTATCTCCTGAGATGAAGATGACTCAAGCTAATTTCAACTCCTCTCAACCTCGTGTCAAGCCAATGTGCCAAACAGCTTGGAGATGACTCTATTTTTTTTGGAGATGGCTCGAATTCATCTCAAGGCCTTTTTGAATTAAAATTTTACTACAAATCATGGTCTTTTGAGCTTGAGTTGAATTACATTAGATTTCTTTCTTGTCTTGATCAAAGAGCTCTCTTCCTTTCAATCTTTAGAATACTTAGAAGAAAATTATCAGTAATCATGTGCTTTAATGTTTGGTCATCATCAAAATTACTTAAGGGGTCAACAATCTCTCCCTTTTTAATGATGACAAAACATTAAGCACTCCAAGAATAGTGTAAACAATATATATAACATGTATACTAAACACAAGAAGTGGTTCTTCAATATAACATATTCAATTCCTGAAGTGCTTAGATTTTCAATATTTTATCAATACTCTTCCTTAAAATATGCTCTTTTAGTTTGTATAATCTTAATTTGTATAAATTTTACCTATATGAACTACCCCTTAGATTGTATTTGAGTTAAGTGTTCCTTTCTTGTTGCATTGACATACATTTTTCATTTTAATTAAGATTGTCATAATTTTCTCCCCCTTTTTATCATCATCAAAATCACTTAAAGTAGTGCAAATGATAGTGAGAAATGCAAATGTAAGAAACATTCAATTCATTGCAAAAGAAAAAATTATATTAATATAAGTGTATATTAATTTACAAAAAAAAAGGCATCCCATCAATATACACAAAATGAAGCAAAACTCAGTACATAGTTAAAAAGAAACTATACCTAGTCTTCATCAAAAAGAAATTTGATAATGGGTTCAGAAGCAAAACAAGGTCTAGTAGAGAAAAGATGAGGGACTGGTCTAGGAGAGGGGGAAGGTCAAGAGGAGGATGAAGAAGTCCAAGATCCAAGGTTTTCAATATTCTCCATAATCTATTGAAGAGTGGTGATGATTGCATCGCACTAGTACACCGAGTAGCTATATTTTCTTCTACTCTCCTAGCAACCTTGGCAGTCTCCATAGTTAAAGTTTCAACTGATGCCAACGATCTATGCTGCTTTTTTTCTAGAATTTTTAGCCTCTGAGATATACTGCTGATCTGCTAACTAAGCATTTCAATCTACCCTTCTATAAAAATCTTTTGCTCCTCAATACTTAGCAAGATTTGATGCTTCAAATCAAATAGTAGTTCAGTAATTTTTCCTATAACCTGCTCCATAACTTGTTCCACCAATCTATCCATACTAAAATCTGGAGGCAGAACAAGTATCTGTCTATGATGATCCTGAGGTATGTGGGGAGATCTAGGGGCTATGAATAAGGGACCAGCGACAAAAGGAGATGGTGCACAGTTGAGGGAAGAGAGAGTCCTTGAACTTCAGGCTTTGCTTTAGCAACTACATCTACATTTGATATGATCCATCTATCTCCTTTCTTTATAATTTTTATCCTATGCGGTGTACCTTCATTGAAATAATCAGTGTGTGCAAGTTCCTTAAAATCTGAACCTTCCAAATCTACCCAAGTCCTTGAATATTAGTGTGAAGATCATTCCATAAGGGAGACAGGTCTTTCATTTGTTTGTAGTATCCTTTGTTTGTTGAAGCATTAAGGAAGGAAAGTTCATTGGAGTGGCCTTTATCAAAAAATACATAACAGCAAGCTCCCTCTTTCCTACGTAGTAATGTCTACCAATTTTAGGAAATACGATGTGGCCTATAATACTATGCAGTAACTTCATTTCAATAGATCGATGGTTTGCTACTAATTGCCCAATTTCATTTACATTTTCTCTTTCTAGAACACATTTCAAAACTTCAACTTTATCAGATAAATCCAAGTAGCAAATCCCAGACCTAGGCACCTCCAACAAATGCCCTAACCTCCTTTCATCTAGGATAATGTGAACACCTTTCACAATTGATTCAACTGCAAACTCTCTTTCAAATTTTATATTATCAAAAAAACTCTCTGACTAGGTTTGGATAAATATTTACCTCAAGAGAACAAAGTTTTTACCAATCTTGCTGTTATATCTAAGATCCAATGCAGAAGTTCTCTTGATCCAGAAAGTCAAGATCCACTTTTCATCCTGTAGGAACATTCCGGGTGGCGATGAATAGACGAGAATGGAAAGAATGGGCTATTGGTGAAGCCTGGGAGCCATCCCGCTACCTCTTCACCCTGCTTTCTACCAATGGAATGATACACGGTCACTTGGCGGTGGTGGATTTTCTTTTTGGTGCCATTTGAATCTCGAATTCTGATGAAAAAAAATGGAATAGTGATTTGAAGGATTGGAAGGAGTTGAAGGGAGTTCAAAGGAGTTTGGGGCAAGAGATCTTAGTGAATAAGAGAAAGAAATGAAGTCAAGGATTTTTTGAAAATCTAATGAAATAGAGGGCCAACAACAAATAAGATAACCCAAATGGTGATGTCTCAAAAATTGAGATGACTCAAGTTTTCAATCAAGATGACTCGAGTATAAATACAAAAAATAAATTAAGATGTAATTTGAGACTAAATTTTTTTTATTTTTCTTGATCCAAACAAGGCTAATAAAGCTGGCATGTAGAAGCACAAAATAATTCAATAATTGTAGGATAAAACAAATTTAAAGAGGATCACAAATTCCAAGCTCTCCTTTCATTTTTGAAAATCTATCTTTATTTAAAAGTTTTGTAAAAATATCAGCAAGCTAATCTTCAGTTGAAACAAATTCAAGCATAATATTTTTATTTTAAACATGATCTCTAATGAAATGGTGACTAATTTCAATATGTTTAGTCCTTGAATGCTGGATAGAATTTTTGGATAAATTTGTGGCACTAGTATTATCACAACTAATAAAAATATTATTTTATTTAATTTTAAAATTTTTGAGTTGTTGCTTAATTCAAAGTATTTATGCACAGCAACTCTCCAAAGCAACATATTCGGCCTAAGCCATTGATTATGCCATGACGTTTTGCTTCTTGCTATGCCATGAGATTAAGTTCAATCCTAGAAATTAGCATGTGCCCACTAGTTTTTTTTCTATCTATTCTACATCCTTCATAATCAGCATCAAAGTATCCTATTAAGTCAATTGATGATTGTTTTGAGCACCATAACCCTAAGTTATTTGTGTTAACAAGAAAACTAAAAATTCTTTTGACAGCTAATAAGTGTGATTCTTTAGGATTAGATTGGAATCTTGCACACATGCAAATACTAAATAAAATATCAAATCCACTTGTGGTTAAATAAAGTAGTAAACCTATCATATCTATATAAAGCTTTTCATTTACACTCTTACTATTTTTATCTTTGTCAAGTTTGCATGTGGGGCTCATTAGTGTACCGATCTTCTTTGCATTTTTCATACCAAACATTTTCAATATTTTCTTGACGTACTTGATTTGGTTGATGAAGATGTTTTCCTTTGATTATTTAATTTGGAGTCCTAGGAAGAAGATTAGCTCCCCCATCATGCTCATCTCAAATTTATCTTGCATTAGTTCAGCAAGATCTTGACAAAGATCTTCATTAGTAGCTCTGAATATGATGTCACCTATATAAATTTAAACTACAAAAATATCACTATTTTTTTTTTCAAAAATAGTATAGTGTCTACACTACCTCTAATAAATTTATTTTTTAATAAAACTTTACTTAATCTTTCATACCAAGCTCTAGGTGCTTGTTTAAGTCCATATAGTATTTTATTTAATTTAAATACATGATTAGAAAGTAAATGATTTTCAAATCTAGAGGATTATTCTACAAATACTTCTTCAGTAATATAACTATTTAAGAAGGCACTCTTTACATCCATTTAAAATAATTTAAAATTCATGTAGCAAATAAAGGCAAGTAACATTCTTATAGCTTCTAGTCTTGCTATAGGAGCATATATTTTATCAAAGTCAATCTTTTCTTCTTGATTATATCTCTTTATAACTAATCTAGCTTTATTTTTTATTACATTTTTATGTTCATCTAGCATGTTTCTAAATATCCATTTAGTGCTAATTATGGGATGATCTAGTGGTCTACTTACAAGTGTCCAAATATTATTTCTTTCAAATTGATTAAGTTTCTCTTGCATAGCTATCATCTAATTTAAGTCAGTTTTAGCTTCTTCTATGCTTCTAAGTTCAATTTGGAAAACAAAAGCAAGATAATCAAAAGTATCTTTAAATGATGATCTAGTTCTTATCCTTTGTGAAGGATCACCTAGGATTAAATCTTTTGGATGATTGTGTCCATACCTCTACTCCTTGAGTAGATCTTCATGCTCTCTTATTGCTTCTTGTTCACCATCCTTTTCTTGTTCAACAGTCTTTGTTAATCTTTCATCATTATGGATGGATTTTTCTTTCAAGTTGAGCTCATTCATTTTATTCTCTAGAATGCCTGCATCATTATCAAGAATATCTTTCTTTCTCGAAAATAGATTGTTAGCTTCATCAAATATAATATGAATGGATTCTTCAATAACCAATGAGTGTTTGTTGAAGATCCTATATGCTTTGCTAGATGTGGAGTATCCAAGAAAAATACCCTCATTTGTCTTAGCATGAAATTTATCTAGATTATCTTTACCATTATTATGAATAAAATATTTGCAACCAAAGATATGAAAATACTTAATATTAGGTATTTTTTCTTTTCAAAGCTCATAGGGAGTTTTCTTTAAGATAGGACGAATTGAAACTCTATTAAGGATATAACATGTTGTATTTATGGCTTCAGCCCAAAAATATTTGAATAAATTTTCTTCACACAACATGGTATGGGCCATATCAACTAAGGTTTGATTCTTTCTTTTAACTACTCTATTTTGTTGAGGAGTTTTAGATGCAGAAAAATTACATTCAATACCATGTTCATTGCAAAAATCTTTGAAGAATTTATTTTCAAATTTAGTACCATGATCACTACGAATACAAATGATAGTTGAAATCTTTTCATCCAAAATTTTTTTTATAGAACTTTGAAAAGATGGAAAAAGCTTCATCTTTGTGAGCCAAAAATAAAATTGATATAAATCATGAGAAATCATCAACTATCACAAAATCATAATTCCTTCTTACTAAGCTTGTAGTCCTAGTAGATCCAAACAAGTCCGTGTGAATTAATTCAGGAGGCCTTGAAGTTGCAATCATATTTTTAGACTTGAAACTCCTCCTAATTTATTTTCCAAGTTGACAAGCATCACAATCATGATCATATTTAAAATTTAATTTGGGTAAGCCTTTAACTAAATCTTTGGTAAGTAATTTTGATAGAGTATGTATGCTTGTATGTTGTAATCTATGATTCCAAAGTCAATTAGTTTCTTTGATATTAGCAATCATAGCAACTAGGCATTGACCACTCTTCATGGCAATTTCATCAAGATCAACCATGTAGATATTGCCACACTTATATCCAATAAATTTTATGCTATCATCTGAGGAACTAGATATAATGCACACGGATGATTCAAATAAGACTTTATAACTTTTATCATATAGTTGACTAATACTAAATAAATTATATTTCAAGTTGTCAACTAACAAAATATTATCAATGAAGATAGATGGAGTAATTTGAATTTTATCAATACCAATAATTTTGCCTTTGCCATTATCATCAAAGATGACTACTCCCCCTTCTTTCTTCTCAAGAGTAAAGAATTGCACCTTATCACCTGACATATATCTTGAACAACTGCTATCTAAGTACCATTCACGTTTTGATCTATTGGCTGCATGATAATCCTGCACAGAATTTAAGTGATAGTTTTAGGTACCCAAATTTTCTTGGGTCCTTTTGTGTTAGTAGTCATGATTTCTTTTGGAACCCAAATTCTATTAGTTATTTTGCCATTATGTTTTCTTGTATTACATGCAAATGCCTTGTGTCCTACTTTACCACAACTAAAATAAGTAATATGTGAAGTGCTATCAATGGATGAAGGTGTAGTAAAAAAGTTCCTTAAGAATCTTATTTTGTTTTTAAGCTTATATCCTAGGCCAACTCTATTATAAACTCCTCTTTGATTATTTAATATCATATGTACTTTATCTGAGCTACATGTAAATTTGTCAACTAATGGCTTTAGTTTATCTTTTTTTTTTTTAAGATTTTATTTTCTTCCATCGCTTTGTTATGTTTATTAAGTGTTTCTTCCTTTTCTTTGGTAAGCATCTGATTCATATCTTTAAGATTTCTATTTTTTATGTTTATTTTTTTTAAATCCTTCATTAAGTCATAAAATGCATCTTGAAGTTCATTAAAAAAAAAATTCTAGTGTAGGTGCAAAAGATTTCTTCTCATCTTATGCCATGAGATATAAGTTTGCCTCATTTTGATTTTTTTCCTCTAAACTTGACTCATTGCTGTAGCTCTAAGTCGCTATTATTGCTTTTTTTTTTTGTTCTTTTAAAGATTTTCTTCAATAGTAGACAATCAGTCCTAAAGTGTCCTGGTTTCTTACATTTGTAGCATACGAGCTGATCCTTTTATTTCTCTTTCTCTTTCTCCCTGCTTGGTTTTCCTTTGATCAGATGTCTATTCTTAAAACCTTGTCTTCATCTTTTCATGAACTTTTTGAATTTTCTAATTACCAGGGCTGTATTCTTATCATTTTCATCACTGGTGGATAGATCATCTTCTTCTATAGCTATAGATTTTAAGGCTATGATTTTCTTCTTTCTGCTCTCTTCTTCATTATGCTATCCTATAGCTAACTCATGGATTATAAGGGATTCGATGAGCTCTTCAAGTGACAACTTGTTCAGATTTTTTGCCTCTTGGATAGCTATGACTTTTGCTTCCCACAACTTAGGCAATGACCTGAGAATTTTTCTTACTTTTCCTAACCTCTTGATTCTATTAATAATATCGGTGAATTTTGTACACATGCTAGTAATAGATTTAGCTGGATCCATTTTCAACGGTTCATATTGATGAATAGACATATTAATTTTAGTTCTTTTACTTGATTTGTCCCTTCATGCATAACCTCAAGTCTATCCCAAATTTTCTTTTTGCAAAGTTGCATGTGGAAATTTGGTTAAACTAATTTGCATCAAGAGCACAATAAAGAACATTCATTGCCTTGGCATTGAGTTGGGTACATTTTTTGTCTAAGTCATCCCAATCTTTTTTAGGTTTAGAAGAAGAAATGCTATTCATAATGATTGTTGATGTGTGTGGCCCATTTACAATAACATTTCATATGTCATAGTCAATGGCTTATATAAAGATGTGCATGTGAGATTTTCAATAGATATAGTTAGACCCATTGAAGAGTGGTGGCCTATTTGTAGACTACCCTTTAGCAAGTGATTCTTCAAGTTGGGTTGTTATGATTTCTTCTCTAGATTATGAGATCAATAATTAGCAGAGAACTAAGGCTTTGATCCCATTGTTGCATAGCTAGACAACCCAAGAGGGAGGGGGAGTGAATTGGATTTTTAAAACTTAAGACACTTATATGCAAAAATTAACAAATAAAGTGCACAGTAAAGATGCAGTGAGAACTAAATGAGATATGCAAGCAAGAGATAATCACACGCACAAGATACATGCTTTTATAGTGGTTCGATGCACTCCCAACACCTACATCCACTCTCTAAGCAAGACTCTTAAAAATTTCATTATAATTTCTTAAGATTATATTAAGATATTTTTTTTAGGAACTCTATCCCCAAACCTAGTTGGTTTTATCCTAGGTTCATCAATCACAACCTTTATATGCCTTAACCAAGGCTACATAATCTAATTAGAGGGATGGATTAACCCTATCACCTAGTTTTAGCCCCTGTGAAACTAATTACACAGTCAAATAAAATCAAGGTTTTACAATAGAAGAAGCTCCTTAGATGAGCTGATTTGTTATTAATATAGCTTGATGATTATCTCATTCAATGCTAGTAGTTAATGCTTTTGGAGAACTCTTCATGCTTGCTAAGAATGAGAGAATATTTGTCGGAAGTAGATGTGCTCTTGAAAAAATTGGAAGTTGTATTTTTCTCTCTTTTTCATATATCTTTAAATGTCTCTTTTTTCTTCTTATATATCTAGACCATTTTCACTAAGTTTGAAATGATTGAAGTCCAGAAAATCATAAATCTGACCGTTGGAGGTGAGAACTAGCCATTGGAAAGGAAAAAAGTCCATTGCAGAATTATCCATTGAAGGCTATCAGCGTGTTTCGAGACCTCTCGGTTAATTACAAGTCATATCAGTTCTACTTTGAGTCCCCTCAATTGCTTCATGAGTTATCTCGATCTTAGGTGCCTAAAAAATATCTTTCTAAAAATTTTTACATCCTGAGACCGAGTCCTCTCGATTTTGATGGAGATGTCTCACCACAACTTCGAGAGACCTCGAAAATACTTGGAGTCATCTCAGTCTCAGTGGACAGAAATAAGATTTCTATCTCCTAAGATGGAGATGACTCAAGCTCATTTTGAGTCCTCTCAACCTCATGCCAAGCTAGCATACTAACATTTCAAACAGCTTAGAGATGGCTCTAAATTTTTTGGAGATGGCTCGAATTCATTCCAAGGCTTTTTTGAATTAGAATTTTGCTACAAATCATGGTCTTTTGAGCTTGACTTGAATTGCATTAGATTTATTCCTTGTCTTGATCAAAGAGCTCTCCTTCTTTCAATATTTGAAATACCTAGAAGAAAATTATCGATAATCATGTGCTCTAATATTTGGTCATCATCAAAATTACTTAGGAGGTCAACAAGTATAGCAATTTCCAGAAGATGCTTCACTTCATCTAGTTATGAGTTCTACTAAATCTCCGAGGCTCTTGCTTGTCAAATTTAATGCCAAATGGGACTTCATCTAATAGGGATACCCTTTGAAACACTTCCATACCACCGAGGTGCTGGGGTGCATGGTCCTTCTCTATCTTATTCATCCTGAAGCTATCCTATTGCTTTCGAAAAGAATGATGCTCGAAAAAGAATTGACAATGACAATTGAACCAGCAGGGCTTATGACCATTCTCAAGCTGAAATAATTTTATATTCTCCATGCAATAGGGACATGCTAGCTTCCCATGAGTGCTCCATCCTTACAACATCCATAAGCAGGAAAATTGGTGATAGTCCACATCAACGTAGCTTTCATTACAAAATTTTGCTTCTTTGATGCATCAAAAGTACAAATGCCATCGGACCATTATAATTTTAGCTTATCAATAAGAGGCCTTAGATATACATCAATGCTTTTACCAGGATGTCATGGTCTAGGAATGAGTAATGTAAGAAAGATGTTATGTTCTTTCATGCACATCCTAGGTGGCATATTGTATGAAGTAATAAAGACTGATCAATACGAATAAGGGGCTGCTGCATGACCAAACGGTGTAAAGCTATTCATAGATGGACCCAGCCGAACATTGCATGATTCATGAGCAAATAAAGGATGGCAAGCATTAAACTGCTTCAATGTCTCATTGTCCGATAGATGACACATCATATTGGGGTGCTTGCATGGTCCTTCTTTGTGCCATATCATCTGCTCAATAGTATTCTTTGATAAATAGAGCCTCTGAAGTCTAAGAATGAGAGAAAGATATCGAAGAACCTTGTATGGTATATCCTTCTAGTTCTTACCCTCTTGCCTCGGCTTAAATTGGCTAGCACTACATACACTGCATGAGCTCTTCTATTGATCCTCTTTATAAAAAAAGTATCAACTATTATGGCATGCATTTATTTTCTCATATCCCATGCCCAACCCTTTTACTATTTTCTTCAAAGCATAAAAGCTCTCAATAAGCTTCCCATTCTTTGGTAGTATTTTTTTTATTATTACTACCATCCTACTATAATAATTAACCATCATATTAAACTCGGCCTTTAAGTTCAACAACTCTGACATAGCCAATAGTATAGTATATATTTCACATCCTAGCCATAGTAGTTTATCAGCATCTTTTAGCATATGGTAGAAATTATTGCTGCCAGCTTCTAAATCATTCTCCATATTCTAGTTAAATTCAGGAAGAGCCGCATCCATAACCATATCCACCATTCTATCTGTATCCTTGTCCTATTTGGTTCTAACCTTTAGAACTTTCTCCCACATCTTTTCTTGCATGTATCAATGCTTATAGTTGGGCATAAATTTACTCTTATATAAATGGACAGTAATTATATGCCTATCAAATATTTCTCTATTGCCACATCTGTTACAAGGGCAACAAGCCTGTCCATGATGTAAGAGAGCTACATTTCCAAAAATAAAATTGTAGAAGTACTCCACACCCTCCCTATATTCAGTAGAAATCTTCTCATCAACTACTCGATAGTCCATCCAACTATGATCCATGGTAGACTATCTAAGAATTCTACATATATATAAATACAAGGCAATTGCTAAATACTATTTTATCATTCAAAATGGCTTACATAGTAAATTAATGTATCCTATCATCAACTAATAGATAAAGATAGATCCTATCTCATTCAGAAAATACATTAATATTATTAATCTATTATAATAATCACACGATATGCAACAAAGATCGAATAAAATTTTGATAATATTTTTTTTAGTTCTCTTGTGTAAGGAGAATAAAAAAAAAATACTGTCCGAAAATTCTTTCAAACTCTCACATATTGTTTGATTACTGTAATGACCTATAGAATTACTTGCATTTTTCAAATCATCGATAGTGGACAATCAATTGATCAATGTACATAATTCTTCTATCCGTATAAAATAAAAAAATGTACAAATAGAATATGTACATCAATCAACTGATGGGTCTATCATTCCATGCAATATAAATTTTATTAAAATTAATACATAATTAATGCTATGTGGCACTTTTCATTAGTCTGAGCTCACAGAGCATACAAGGACTAGATGCCTTGGATGCCAGCTATGACTCAAGACCCGAGCATGGAGGTCATGCCCCAACCCCATGTTTGCAATGCTTCCTGGCATCATCTCTTGGTCAGAGCACTTTGCATGCCGAGATCCAAATATCATGCATCTAATTAATTAATAAATAAATAAATTATCTATTTAATTAAATAAATAAATATTTAACTAAATTTTATGATGGTACTAGTCATTGCTAATGCCGTCACTAATACTAGAAAATATTAGCCATCACTAATACTCATAATGGTAGGATGGGGCCGCGGGTTGGGGGTAGTAGGGCAGGGGCTGCGCGGTCAGGCTGGCAAGAATGGGGCCACAGGGAGGCCAGCAAGGTAGGGGTGGCAACCTCCGAGGCTATGGTATAGGAGGTGCTGATGGGGTCAAGGTGGCCATGGGAGAGGAGGCGCCGGTGGGGTCAAGGAGGTCGTAGGAGAGAAAGGGTCAAGGCAGCTAGCTCGGGGTCATGGTGTAGGAGGTCCCGATGGGGTCGGGGTGACCGCGAGTGAGGCAGGGCCAAGGCAGCAGGGTCGAGGCAACCGCAGGTGAGGTGGGGCTAGGGCGACCGCATAGGAGCACCAATGGGCTTGGATGGGATGGGTCGGGGTGGCAGGCTCAAGGCCGCAGCATAAGAGGTGCTAGCGGGGTCAGGACACTAGGAAGGAGGACATGTAGGGATTGAGGAATGCCAGGAAGGACATGCAAGGAGTAGAGAATGTGTGGAGACTTTTATTCCCTTGAATTTTTTTTCCTACTGGTAGGGTTGGGAAAGTTTTATTTTGGGTAGAATATTACCGATGGCAAGTTTACCGTTGGTAATATAGTCAGTAAAATAATATTTTCACTGCTAAGGTATTAGCGATGGTAGTTTTTGTTGCTAATACCAACAAGCCATCACTAATAATATTAATTTTTTTCAAAATATTAAATTTTAATATTAAACTTTTCTAAAAGTTTTTAACTATTGCCAACGGTAAATTTACCATCGATAATACAGTCGGCCAAACCACATTTTCTATGCTAGGATATTAGTGATGACAGTTTTCATCACTAATACCAACCAGTCGTCACTAATAATATTATTTTTTTCTAAATATTAAATTTTAATATTATTTTTTTAAAAAAAATTAAAATAATATTTTTTAAAATTATTAGTGATGATAAGAACTCGATTACTAAATATTGCTCCAAGAATTAATTTTAATGATTACAAAGCATTTGAGGAGATTACTAATGAATTTGGCTTGGAAAAAGATTTTTTGTATTTCAGGAGCAAAATCATAATTTTATCAAGTTTTGCTCTAAGAGCCTCAAGAGCAAGTATAGAGGATTTCTAATTCTTTGGAGGTAGTTCCATGATTTTTGGATGCTTATTTTGAAAAAAAATCAAGTTTGAAGCAAAAGGGTTCACTCCTAGGTCATCCCCTGCTGAAAAGAGCTATTTGGCATATTGTCTCTGTGCCTAGGATCGACCTCTACTATTTTGAACGCTAAAAATATAGAATGACTATTTTTTTGAATTTTGTCTCAGAGGTCAACCTCGAGGTCGACACCTGTGCCATGAGTCAACCCTTGGAACGAAAATTTTTCTACAATGGCTATTATTTTTTATTTTGGTAGATTTTAATGGTTTCTTTAATATCTCCAACGGCTACAAATCTTAGCCAAAATTCTCTCCTCCACCTATTAAAGATTTAAAAGGCTTTAAATAGAAAAAAATATAAGAGATTGGAGTGATTCAATTTCAGCCCTAAGCAAAAGTCATCTTCAAGCAAAGAAGCCTTCATTTCAAGTTCACCTACCTCTCAAGAGCTCTTTCAAATCTTCAACAACCTTGAGAAAAATTAGAGAAGCTTCCTCCATTCTTGTGAAAAGCATTCTTAAGATTTTATTTGCTCACAAAGGAAGCTAAACTTGTATTTGATTGTCATTAAATCTTTTAATCTGCTTTACTATTTTGATTCAAGATTTGGGAAGATTCTAAAATTTGGGAAGATTGATCCAAACCTTAAATATGATTGTATTGGATTGGCTTGTACCCAAAAAATAAGTGTTCTAGCTTGGGATAGCTAGGATTGGAGGTTTCCAACAATGTATTCAGTTTGAATACAGTTAGTGGATTTTAATTCTCAAGTAGAAACTTGGAGAGTGAATGTAGGTACAAGAGAAGCATCGAACCACTATAAATCTTTCTTGTTTGTGGTATGCTTGCTATCTTTCTTTCTTTAGTTTGTTAAATTTTTGCTCTCTAATCTTTTATATTTTTTTTCTAACCTAAATCTCTTCACACACACGTCTTGCATATCATCATTCAATCCTGATATCTTTAAATTAGCTTAAAAATTTTAAAAACCTAATTCAGCCCCCCCCCTCTTGGGTTGCATAGCTAGGCAACAAGTGGTATCAGAGCTCAGTGCTCTAGCCCTACTTTGATTTAACCATCAAAGAGCCAAAGATCTATGGCAACCTAAGTTAGTATTTCTCTAGCCGAGGGGCAGTCCATAAATCGACCTCCATTTTTCAATGGGATAAACTATATCTATTGAAAAGCTCGGATGAAAATTTTTATACAAGCACTTGATTATGATATATGGAGTATCATTATTAATGGATCACACACACCCACTAAGATAATTGATGGTAAGTAATCAATCAAATCCGAAAAGAAATGGAATGAGATTGATAAGAAAATGGCTCAACTCAATGCAAGAGCCATGAACGTTTTATATTGTGCTCTAGATACTAATGAATTTAATCGTATTTTAATATGCATGTCGGCTAAGAAAATATGGGATAGGTTAGAAGTAACTCATGAAAGATATAATCAAGTTAAGGAGTCAAAAATTAACATGCTTGTGCATAAATTTAAACTTTTCAAAATGGAGCATGATGAGTCAATAATTATAATGTGTACTAGATTTATGAATATTATAAATGATTTTAAAAATCTTGGCAAGTCTTATTCTAACAATGATCTTGTGAGAAAGATTCTTAGATCTTTATCAAAGACATAAGAGGCCAAAGTAACTGCAATCCAAGAAGTCAAAGATCTAAATATTTTACCCTTGGAGGAGCTTCTAGGATCATTAATGACGCACGAGCTAAGCATAAAACAATATCAAGAAGAAGATGTCAAGAAAAAGAAGATAATAGCTCTTAAATCCACCACTCAACAAGATGAGGAATCCGATGAAATGAAAGATGAAGAACAAGATAAAGAAATAGCCCTCATCACAAGAAAGTTCAAGAGATTTTTGAAGAGAAAATAAGGGATAAGAAAGAGGCTACCTACCAAAGGGGAGCATAGCAAGAAAAGAGATAGGGAGCAGCCCCTTATTTGCTATGAATATAAGAAGCCGGGGCACTTTAGGTCTGAATGTCCTCAACTTAAAAAGATTTTCAAGAAATACAAGAAAAAAGTTATGGTGGCAATATGCAGTGATAGTGATGACTCAAGCTCTGAAGAGGAAGAAGCTCATGAATAAGCCAACTTGTGTCTTATGGCACATGAGAATAAGGTAAGTGCTAAAATCTCAAATAAATTTACATTTGAAAAACTTCAAGAAGCCTTTTATAATTTAGTAGATGATTTAAAGAAGTTAGGAACTAAAAGCAAAGAACTAAAATTAAAAAATCAAGTCTTGCTAAAAGAAAATGAAACTATCCTAAGTGAAAAAATAGTCTTAACTCAAGAGAATCTAAATTTAAAAAATAAAATCGATAATTTAAAATTGATAGTTAAAAATTTTACTTTAAGTTCAAATAAACTTCATATGATTCTTGAAAATCAAAAGATCATTTATGATAAGACTGGTCTAGGCTATAACCCCTTAAGAAAATAAAAAATTTTGAAAAATATTTTTGTAAATTCACAAAGCAATAAATTTTGAAATGTTATTTACTTTAAATGTGGTAAACTATGATACAAATTTTATACATACTTCTCTAATAATTCAAATATAAAGAAAATATGGATTTCAAAAGGAACCATTATGACTAACCTTAAAGGACCCAAGAAAACTTAGGTACCTAAAGTAAGGACTTGATTGCATGTAGGTCTATCTTGCATCCAAAGAAGAAAATCGAAGATGGCATCTTGACAGTAGATGCTCAAGACACATGATCGGTGATGAGTCCCAATTCATCATGCTTGATGCTAAAAATGGAGGGATGGTCACATTTGGAGACAATGGCAAAGAAAAGATCATTGGTATAGGTTATGTCGTTATCACTTCCTCCAAGTATATTAAAAATATTTTATTAGTAGATGGTTTAAAATACAATCTCTTAAGTATTAGTCAACTTTGTGACAAGGGTTACAAAGTTGTTTTTGAATCTTCATTGTGCATTGTAACTAGTTCTAATGATGATGGCATTAAGTTTATTGATCATAGGCATGGTAATGTTTATATGGTAGATTTGAATGATCTTTCTATAACAAACATGCAATGTTTAGTAGCTATAAATGCCAAAATTAATGAGACTAGTTGGCTTTGGCATCGTAGGCTTGTACACATTAGTATGCATTCACTTTCAAAGCTTATTAAAAAGAAATTAGTTATCGATTTACCAAAATTGAACTTTGAAAAAAATAAAATTTATAATGCATGCCAATCAGGTAAACAAACAAGAGTTTTATTCAAATCTAAGAATATTGTTTCAACTTCTAGGCCATTAAAACTTTTGCACATGAATTTATTTGGTCCTACAAGAATAGCAAGCTTAGGTGGAAAATATTATGATTTTATAATTATCGATGACTACTCATGTTTTACATGAATTTTTTTTTGGCATACAAAGATGAAACTTTTCATATTTTCACAAAGTTTTACCGAAAAGTTACAAATGAAAAAGGGTTTTCAATTCAAAGCATTCAAAGTGATCATGAAACCAAATTTAAAAATCAAGACTTTGAAAAATTTTGTGTTGAAAAAAAAATTAGCTATAATTTTTCAGCACCTAGGACACCCCAACAAAATGGAGAAGTAAAAAAAAAATAAAACTCTAGAAAAAATGGTCTGTACTATGCTATGTGAAAGCAGCCTTCTAAGATACTTTTGGATAGAAGCAATTAACGCAGCATGTTACATCTTAAATCATACCCTAATCAGACTAATTTTAAAGAAAACATCTTATGAGCTTTGGAAAGGAAGAAAACCTAACATTGCATATTTTCATGTTTTTGATTGCCAATGTTTTGTTTTAAACAATGGTAAAGAAAAACTAGATAAATTTGTTGCAAAATTCGATGAAGCTATTTTTCTCAGTTACTACTCTTTTAGTAAAGCTTTTAGAGTTTTTAATAAAAGAATCTTAGTAGTAAAGGAGTCAATACATGTTGTTTTTGATGAGACTAATGATCTTCCATCAAGGAAGAGTGAGGGTATTGATAATGCAGATCCTCTTATAGAAGGATTGAAGGAGATCATCCTAAAAGATTCAATAATTCAAAATGAAGAGAATCATGAAGACAAGCAAGAAATTGAGGATGAAGGATAATAAGAACAACCTTAAGGTACAAATGATCTTCCAAAAGAATGGAAGTATGTTCACAATCATCCCAAAGAACTAATTATTGGTGATCCTACATATGGGGTAAGAACTCGCTCTTCACTTAGAGATGCATACAATCATTTTGCATTTGTTTCTCATTTTGAACCCAAAACCATTAATGAAGCTGAAAAAGATTATAACTGGATAAATGCAATGCAAAAGGAACTTAATCAATTCAAAAAAAATAATATATGGATCTTAGTATCAAGACCTAAAAATTATCCAATAATTGGTACAAAATGGGTATATAAAAATAAATTGGATGAAAATGAAAATATAATTAGGAATAAAGTAAGATTAGTTGCAAAGGATTATAATCAAGAAGAGAGAATTAATTTTGATGAAATCTTTGCACCTATTGCTAGACTAAAAGCCATTAGACTTTTACTCGCTTATGCATGCTTTATAAATTTTAAGCTATTTCAAATGGTTGTTAAAAGTGCTTTTCTAAATGGATATATTACCGAAGAAGTTTATGTAGAACAACCTTCTAATTTTGAAAATCATGCTTTTTTAAATTATGTTTTTAGATTAAACAAAATATTATATGGTTTAAAACAAGCACCTAGGGCTTGGTATGAAAGACTAAGTAAATTCTTGCTTAATAATGAATTTCAAGAAGAAATGTAGATACAACCCTTTTCATTAAAAGAGATCTTGATGACATCTTAGTAATACAAATATATGTTGATGATATTATATTTGGATCTACTAATGAAACTTTATGTCAAGATTTTGCTAAGCTCATGCAGGAGGAGTTCGAGATGAGCATGATGAGTGAACTAACATTCTTCCTTGGACTTCAAATCAAACAAACAAAAGAAGAGATCTCCATCACTTAAAGCAAGTACATAAGAGAACTACTCAAGAGATTTAGGATGGAGAGCTTCAAAGCAATTGGTACCTCCATAATTCCATCATGTAAGCTTGACAAGGATGAAGGAGGTAAAAGTATTAATCAAAAATTTTATAGAGATATAATTAATTTTTTATTATATTTAACTGCTAGTAGACCAGATATCATGTTTAGTATTTATTTATGAGTATGATTTCAATCTAATCCAAAAGAATCACATTTAAATATTGTAATAAAAATACTTAAATACCTAAAAGGAACTCAATACATAGGTTTATAGTACTCTAAGAATTCATCAATCGATTTGATTGGATATTTGTATACAGACTTTGCTGGATGTAAATTAGATAGAAAAAATACTAGTAGAATTTGCCAATTTTTAGGAGTTAACTTAATCTCTTAGTTTAGCAAGAAGCAAAATTTGGTAGCATTATCTATGACCGAGGCCAAATATATTGCAGTCGAAAGTAGCTATGCACAAATCTTATAGATTAAGTAACAACTTAAGGATTTTGGCATCAAACTAAACAAAACACTCATAGGATGTGATAATACTAGTACCATAGATCTAACTAAGAATCCAATCCAATACTCTAGATCAAAATACATTGAAATAAAATATCATTTCATAAGAGAGCATGATCAAAATAATGATATAATTCTTGATTATGTTTGTACTAAAAATCAACTGGCTAATATTTTTACTAAGACCTTAAGTGAAGATAAATTCTATGAGATTAGAAGAGAATTAGAAATTCTTGATCCTCTAGCCTAAACATCTTTATGATTTCAAGCTTAAATCTATCAAAAATTATATTAATCTTTATCTTGAGCCTATATCTCAAATTTTCTATCTCAAAAAGCTCAAATCTAACCTTCCTTGATCATTCTCATGAATGAAATTTCAATCCTTAAAATCTTATATTTTTTCAAAAATTTTTCATCTTTTTTTTCAAATTTTTCTGTGCCATGGGTCGACCTAGAGGGCGACTCATGGGCATTTTGGTCTTTGTTGCACTAACCCATCGGGCGGTTTCTTATTTGGTTTTTCTTTTGGCCGAAAAGGATGACCTCACCATCTTTTCTTATTTTCTTTCTTTCAACCGAACAAAAGCTCTCTTCCTCTCAACTTCCTCAATCGATCAAATCTCTATAAATTTCCTTTCCTACCTAAACCCCTCCTCAAAATCTTTTCTTAAGGAGTCAAATCTCTTCTTACTTTCTTTCTATTTGGACGGTTTGAAGAATCCTAGCAAACCCTTACCCTAAAACCCTCCGTCAGCTATCTTCCTCAAAACTCTTCCTCTTCTTCTCAAATCTTCTCCATTCCACTTTTTCTTGACACTCTTGAGCGGGATTAAGGCTTCTATTGGTTGGAATGGCACCCAAGATGAAATTACCGTAAAGAAGAAAATCGGTCCGTTGCTTAAAGGAAGAAGCCCGTCGAAAAAGAACAGCACCAGAGCCCTATTCTAATCCAACCTCTGCCTCCAGACGATCTTCACAATCTCCTCTTACACCAAGTAAGGTCCCTTTGTCTGATAGAAAGGTTGAACCGAGAAAGAATGTTGATTTTAGTTTCTTTGAGAAAAAAGGATTTTTATTTGTGTTAAAAATTAAAAAGCCAGGATGGGATTACTTTTGCAAATTGAAAGAAGCTACATATATGGATTTGGTTAGAAAGTTTTATTTAAATTTGGCATACTTCAATGGAACAGTAAAATCTGTTGTCAAAGGTATTGAGATTACTCTTGATCCATTTAACCTGGGGGAAATTCTAAGATTACCATGTGAGGGTTACAAGAAAATGGAACTAACCCATAAAGAAGGACTGAGAGCCATCTTGGAGAGAGAATTTGAAGAAAATTTGAATAAATTAGAGGTCAAGATTCTTTCTGCTGAAATGAGAGTATTACACACTATGGTTACCAAGTTATTTGTCCCTAGGAGTTGCAGGCATGATTTATTATCTAGTAGGGACATATGTATCATGTTTCATGTGATTATAGAGACCCCCTTTAACCTTCCTATTTTGATGATAGAAATGATGAGAGAGACCTTGAATAGGTCTAAGGCACATCTACCCCATGGTATGGCCCTCTCATTAGTATTTAGGAGGTTTGGAATTAGTTTTGAAGGAGAGCTAGTTGCCAAATTATCTTACACCGATACCATCAACCGTCATACACTACATCACATGGGTTTTTCAAAGATTGATGGCGGTTGGTCCAAAGGTGCTGAGGATGTAGAGAGAGCTGAGGAGGAGGGACCATCTTCACCTCCTCATGATCATAGAGGATCTCCTAACTTTCAGTTTGCATCTGATCATAAGACTGGTCCCTCAGAGTCAGTGAGGAAAAATGCAGATGTGGCACCATCGAGGAGCAGAGACATAGATGTTAGATTCACTAATGATCAGATTAGGAGGATCACTAATCAGTTGATTCAGTCGATTACCGATATCCTATTTCAAAGGATTGCAGATCTTTTATCTCAGCAGATAGCCAATACCACTCAGAGGGAGAGTACTCACTTTATCCCATCTTTTGATCAGTCTGTGATTCCACGTGTATCTACTATCTTTTAGTTGTTTATTGCTCAATCTGCATGACTTGAGGACCTCGAGGGATGTGTTTTGAGATTGACAGATAGAGTTTTAGATTTGCAGAGGTAGGTTTTGGATCTAGCTCGTCCTTAGATGAGAGAGGATATTTCAGAGATATCAGATCTTACTGCTGAGGCAGCCAGACTCCAAGGTGTTCTAGAGGATGATTTTGACTTCTTGAGGAGAGAATTCAAAGATTCCAGTGAGACTCTATCTACACAGATTGATGCCATCACTCAGTCTATGTCGAGAGCACTGGATCATTTAGATACTATCAGGATTGCTCTTCTTGCTCAGCCCACTTTCTCTTAGCCTCCTGAGTCATCTCGTCCAGCTACTCGAGCCCGCACCTACACCCATGGTCAAGGCAGACGTGGTCGAGGACATGCTCCTGGATTTGACCCTATCACACCCCATCACATCTTTAATTTCTTATCTGATTCAGATGCTTCCAGCCATGATCCCTATTAGATTTAGTTTAGTCATCTTTATATTAGGTTATGATCTAGTATCTCTTAGTTATTTCTATGAGTTGTTGATCAAGTCATAGTTGGTTATATTTTTTTTTTGGATCAAACTTATGGCATTGGTACTATTGGCTGTTTAGATCATGGATAGTTATATCCATGAATTTTGTATATTTTGATGGCCTAATTCTTATGAATACTTTTGATACCTTTATATTTTGTATGTTTAGCACTTATATATTTTGATGACTTGATGTTATGATAATCATTTGGATATAAATATGTGATGATGTCATTTGAATGATGTGAAATGAAACCTTTATGAATTGGCTAAATTTTATTATGATCATTATGTTGTAAATTAAAAATTTTGTTATAAACTCTTATTCTAACAAAAAAACATATGAAATAACTTAAGAGGAGGGTTTTTTTATTTTTGAATTTTAAAATCTTTTAAGATCTTACTTGATGATGTCAAAAAGGAGGAGTAGAGTAAATAAAATTGGGCTATAAGCAAAATTAAAGTAAAATTGATAAAAAAAATAAAATAGAAGTAAAATTGATAAAAGAAATAAGAAAGTCAAATACTTTTGCAAATCATTTAAATGCTTGACTATAAGTAATTATCAAACTGCTCTTGATGCTATATTGATTAAATAATTGAATATAATATTCTAGTATGTGATGTAGCATGTTCCTTCAAAATTTTTGAAACCCTGAATCAATGTTTCTACATGCTTTATTTTTACTTATGCTCAAATATTTTGTCATCATCAAAAAGGGGGAGAATGTTGCTCCAAGAATTAATTTTGATGATTACAAAGCATTTGAGGAGATTACTAATGAATTTGACTTGAAAAAAGATTTTTTGTATTTCAGGAGCAAAATCATAATTTTATTAAGTTTTAATCTAAGAGCCTCAAGAGTAAGAATAGAAGATTTCTAATCCTTTGGAGGCAGTCCCATGATTTTTGGATGCTTATTTTGGGAGAAAATCAAGTTTGAAGCGAAAGGATCGACCCCTAAATTATCTCCTGCTAAAAAGGGCTGTTTGGCATGCTGTCTCTGTGCCAAGGGTCGACCTCTACTGTTCCAAAGGCTAAAAATATAGAATGACTATTTTTCTAGATTTTATCTCAAGTCGACCCCTGTGCCATGAGTCAACCCCTGCAACAAAAATTTTTATGTAATAGCTATTTTTTTCTTATTTTGGTAGGTTTTAATGATTTTTTTAATATCTCCAACGGCTATTAATCTTGCCCAAGATTCTCTCCTCCACCTATTGAAGATTTAAAAGGCTTTAAATAGAAAAAAACACAAGAGATTGGAGTGAGTCAATTTCAGCCCTAAGCAAAAGTCACCTTCAAGCAAAGAAGCCTTCATTTCAAGTTCACCTACCTCTCAAGAGCTCTTTCAAATCTTCAATAATCTTGAGAAAAATCAAAAAAGTTTCCTCCATTATTGTGAAAAGCATTCTTAAGGTTTTATTTGCTCACAAAGGGAGCTAAACTTGTATTTGGTTATCATTAAATCTTTTACTCTGCTTTACTATTTTGATTCAAGTTTTGGGAGGGTTCCAAAACTTGGGAAGGTTGATCCTAATCTTAAATAGAATTGTATTGAATTAGCTTATATTCGAAAAATAAGTGTTCTAGCTTGGGATAGCTAGGGTTGGAGTTTTTCAATGGTGTATTCAGTTTGAATACGATTAATGAATTTTAATTCCCAAGTAGGAGCTTGGGGAGTGGATGTAGGTGCAAGAAAAGCACCGAATCACTATAAATCTTGCTTATTTATAGTGTGCTTGCTATCTTTCTTTTCTTAGTTTATTAAATTCTTGCTCTCTAATCTTTTATATTTTTTTTTCTAACCTAAATCGCTTCACACACACGTCTTACATATCATCATTCAATCTTGATATCTTTAAATTAGCTTTAAAATTTTAAAAATTCAATTCAACCCCACTCTTGGGTTGCATAGCTAGGCAACACTAAAGCCATCACTAATAATCATAATTTTTTAAGTTATATTTAATATTAAATTTTTTCTCCTAGGTCATTTTTTTTGGATAGTTAAAAATTAATATTAGATTTTATTAAATAGATGGGCTTAATTAATTTATGGATCAAGTCTTAATTGATTTAAATTAGATTTAATTTCATTAGGCTTGACTTAATTTGAGCCTAATTAGGTTTTAATATTCTACATAGGATTTAGATTCAAAATCTAATTGAATTAGGTTTGACAGTATTTTAATTTAGATTCGATCTGAACATAAATTAAAAATTATTTTCTTCTAATTAATTTAAATTAGATTAAATTTAATTAGGCTTAACTTAATTTGAGGGTAATTAAATTTTATAATTCAATTAGAATTTGGATTCAAAGTCTAATTGAATTAGGTTTGATGGGATTTCAAATTGAATTCAAATTGAGTTCGAATTGGATTTTAATCGAACCCAAATTAAAAGCCATTTTCTCCTAATTGATTTAAATTATATTAAATTTAATTAAGCTTGACTTAATTTAAAGGTAATTAAATTTTACTATTCAAGTAGGATTTGGATTGAAAGTCTAATTGAATTAGGATTGATAAGTTTTTGAATTGGATTCGAATTAGGTTCGAATTGGATTCGAATTGAATTCAAATTAAAAACCAATTTCTATTAGTTGATTTAAATTAAATTTAATTTAATTAATTTAAATTTGAGGCTAATTAGATTTTATAATTCATGTAGCACTTGGATTCAAAGCCTAATTGAATTAGATTTGATAGGATTTTGAATTGAATTTGAATATAATCATGGATCAAGTCCTAATTAATTTAAATCAAATTTAATTAAAGTATGCTTGACTTAATTTGAGGCTAATTTAATTTTATAATCTAAGTAGGACTTGGATTCAAAGTCTAATTAAATTAGATTTGATAGGATTTCAAATTTGATTGGAATCGAGTTTGAATTGGATTCAAATCGAACCTAAGTTGAAAATCATTTTCTTCTAATTGATTTAAATTAGATTAAATTTAGTTAGACTTGACTTAATTGGAAGGTAATTGAATTTTACTATCTAATAGGACTTGTATTTAATGTCTAATTGAATTAGGATAGACAGGATTTCGAATTAAATTTGAATCAGATTCGATTTGGATTTGAATTAAACCCAAATTGAAAACCAATTTCTCCTAATTGATTTAAATCCCATTTAATTTAATTAATCTTGACTTAATTTGAGTATAATTAATTTTTATAATCCAAGTAGGACTTAGATTTAAAGTCTAATTAAATTAGGTTTGGCAAGATTTTGAATTGGATTCTATTCGAATTTGAATTAGATTCGAATTGGACTTGAGTCATATTCTGGATTATTAGTAACGAAAATGAATTACCGTCACTAATTCCATTATTAATAATATTTTAAAATAAAATTATTTTCTAATTTATTATAGAGATTTTTTTAAAAAATTATTAGCCACGACTGAATTTCCATCACTAATAAACCAAATTCTCCATCACTGATAATTATTTTATATTTAAATACTATAAAAATATTTAAATAATTTAGTAATGGCTTCCACCATTACTAATAATTAAAAAGCCATCACTAATAGTTTATTATTAGTGATTGTAAGATTCTCGTCATTAATAAACTAAATTCATCATCACTAATAATTTTTTAATATTTAAATATTAAAAAAAATTATACTTTTAGTGATGACAAATGCCATTTTTAATAATGAAATTGCCATCGCTAATAGTATTAGAGATGGCAATTTTTTTAGTAGGTGTTGTGATGGCAAAAATGTATTATTAATGATGACTTTTTTTCGTTTCTAATATTCAAAATTCTTATAGTGTCGATTCTCTCATCTGAGAATCTCATTCTAGTGAAGTACAGATATGACCTTATCTATCTTGATAGTACTCTTCTCTATGAGAAGAATAGTCACCAAAGACTCAAATGAAGGAAGAAGCGATGAAAGCAAGTGAAAGCAAGACCAATACCCTAGTCTTCTCCTTAATCTTCTCATCAACACTGAGGAGACCAGTGAGGATCTCATGAAAGTTGCTAAGATGCTTCTTCATGCTCTATCCCTTGCTCATTTGTAGCTAGTAAAACTGCTTCCAAAGAAAGAGAGCATTGGTGAGAGTCTTCATCGTGTACATTTCCTTGAGCTTTGACTATATTACCATCGAAGAAGTCTCACTAAGCATATGGATCGCCACATCATCCATCAAGTACAAGCAGATCGTACTCACCATCTATATCTAAAGCTACTTTTAATCCTTCCCCTTCATGGTAGTCAACCTCTCCTTATATAAGAGAGCATTAATCAATCCTTGTTGGATGAGCATAAGAGAGTATCAAAAATCCTTGTTTGGCATAAGGAGAAATTGCTTTTTCCATAGAATTGGTTGATCTCTATCTTAATTGAGGTTGTCTTCTCTATCTTCTTCAATCTTGATCAACAATGCCACAACCTAGACAAACCCATGCTCAAATACCACTTGTTAGGAAACTCACTATTCAGGCTCCATGGATCCTTGTCCAAGATCGCAATGCTGATAATGATATCGATACCATAAGAGGAAGGATGAAGAGAGATGCACAAAAATATAATCAAATAATACAGATTGGCTCAAGACTTACCTCCATGGGGCTTGCAACTTCATTATGAGATAAATCTACAAATAAAAGAGTAGATCACATCCTCTCAACTTTCATATATCAATATATCAATAAGAAGCTCTCATCCCTCATAAAAACTTTCAAAACCCTTAAAGAGACTTTATCTACCACAAACTCTACCATCACATTGTAGGGCTCATCACAAGCTTTTTATAAAGTCCAGAATGCCTAAAATGGATAAAAAAACTATTAGATACACTCATTTGAACTAGAATAACTCTCAACCATCTGATCTCTATTCTAATGCAAAGATCACCGTTGATCACCGCCTTCTTCTACCAGTCCGTGCTTCGAATTCTCATCTCCACCAATAGCCCTAGTGTCCCCTCATCGCTAGCCATCTGATCATGCCGATTGGATGATCCAGAATTCTCCTGCAACAGCATTGGTCCAACATCGACTCAAGGGTGTCAAAACTGGTCTAGCGGCCAGTTCAGCCATGATTCAAACCGGTTCATCCCAGTTCACTACTGATTTTTCACCGGTTCACCTCCAGTTCAAACTCAATTGAGCTCAATCTTGTGATTTCCCCATCAATCCCTGACTCTTAGGATGTAATCAACCAACTAAGGTCAAATTTGAGTCATCAAACCCAACATAGATTATTTTTTGTCTTATACTGATTGGTACCAACTTTTCTCGTTGAATAATTGGTATGGCTATTATGACTACTAATTAATGATGTTGTAAAGAGTGCAGCCAATAAGCACTATGACTAGACAGACCATAGCAAGCATGGTTGAAGCTAGTTTATTGCAAGTGAAGTTTTCACCGAGCAAATATTTGATTTATTCCTAGATTTTCTTATGAATTTTTTATTAGAGGCAATATCGAGTTTATTATTTAATTTTTTTAACATTTAGTAGCCAACTCTTTTGTGTTAAATTGAGAAAAAAATCACCTACAGCCCTCTCACATGGTTGCTTCACTCAATAGCCCTCTCATTTTGAAGATTTTTTCTAAAGCTAAAACACCTCCATGTTCCCAAACCTTGGGTTATACCAAACTTTCTATTCCCAAGCCAACACCTACCTTCTTATTGCAAAAAATCAAAAACCCATAACCCTAATTACGATAGCACACATTGGTGTTTCTATCCATTTCTAAGCCCTCTATTTCACACATGCAGTCAATTTTATTCGTTAAAATCCTCTATTGACATGATTTAATTCAATTTTAGGATCCCTAGCTAAATGTAATATGCTTTACATTGCCTTTTAGATAGCTAATATTTTTCAAAACTCAGTCTAATCTCTACCATATAACGATTTTTCCTATCCATCACAAACACATACCCCTGCCCTCTCGTGTGGTGGAAGTTTTCCACCATATTTCAATTTCTTTAGGAAAGTTTATGCCCCTAAAAATTTTCTTAAATGATCTTTCCCTAGGTGGAAATATTCTACCATATTTCAACGACCAAACACCTCTCTTGCCCCATGATCTCTCTAGGTGTATTTTGACCACCAAAAAAAAAGTCCAAAAATTCTCTACCTCTCACATGCCCCATCCACTGCATATTTTTCATAATTAAAGTTCACGTATCTAAAACCTCTTTCAAATGATACTATTCTAACATATTTCAATTATTTTTTTGGAAACTTTACATACCTAAAAACTTTCTTAAGTTGCTCTCCCAAAATGAAAGCATTCCACTGTATTTTAATAACTAATCACCTCTCATACCCCACGATCTCTCCCAAGGCATATTCCAACAACTAAAAAATTGATGCCCTTCAACTCTCTACCTCTCACATGCCCCATCTACCATGGTAATTAAAATCCATATCTCTAAAACCTACCTCTTTCTTAAGTGGAAGTGTTCCACCATATTTTGTTTTATTTTTGTGGAAAATTTATATCCCTGTAAACTCTCTTAAATGATCTCTCCTTAGGCTGAAGTGTTCCACAAACTTCAACATATTTCAACAAATAAGTGCATTCCCCACAATCTCTTGTATTTCAAAACTCTCCCTAAAAAATAAGGCTCCCAAACCCCACCTCTTCCATGCCCATTCACCATATCTTTTTTTTTTTTTTGTTGGCAATAAGAGTCCGCATCTCCAAAAACTCTATCTCAATATTCCATGTCCATCTACTATATTCTTTTTTTGGTAATTAGAGCCCACATTTCTAAAAACTCTTTCTTATGATGATTTTCCTATCCATCCAAAATGCATGCCCCTGCCATCTCACATGGTGGAAGTTTTCCACCATATTTCATTTTTTTTGTAAAGTTTACACCCTAAAAATTCTATTAAATGATCTTTCCTAGGTGGAAAAATTCCAACTTCTCCACAATCTCTCGAGACATATTTCAACAATCCAAAAACAAACTAGTGTCCAAAAACTCTCTACCTCTCACATGCCCAATCCACCATAGATATGTATTTTTTAGTTAAAATTCACATATCTAAAACCTCTTTCTCCCGATCCTATTCTACCATATTTCAATTTTTTGGAAAGCTTACATACCTAAAAACTCTCTTAATATCTCTCCCTAAGTGGAAGTATCCCATTATATTTTAATAAATCACCTCTCGTGCCCTATGATCTCTTCCAAGGCGTAGTTCAAAAACTAAAAATTGACACCCTAAAACTCTCTACCGCTTACACGTCAATCTACCATTTTTTTTATAATTAAAATCCACATCTCTAAAACCTACCTCTTTCTCATAATTTCTAGGTGCCATCATATTTTAATTTTCTTTTTGAAAAATTTAAATCCCTATAAACTCACATAAATGATATCTCCTCAGGTGGAAGTATTCCACCATATTTCAGCAAATAAGTGCATGCCCCACAATCATCTACCTCTCCCATGCCCCATCCATCATATTCTTTTTTTTTTTCTTGTTGGCAATTAGAGTCTTCATCTCTAAAAACACTATTCCAAATCACATGCCCCATCTACCCTTTTTTGTTGGCAATTAGAGTCCACATTTCTAAAAACTCTTTCTTGGGATCTCTATGTTAGTTTATTATATTAGCTTTTTGATATACAAATATACTGATTCCTATCTACCATTTTTTTTTTGGCAATCAGGATCCACATTTCTAAAAACTCTATCTTAGGATCTCCATATTAGTTTATTATATTAGCTTATTAATATAAAAATATATTGACTCTTTTATCATTATTTTATAGGTTACACAAGTAAACCAATCAAGGAATGAGCTTGCTAGTGACCAATTGCTGCATCTAGCTTATGATCTTGATAGACAAGTTTCTTACTATACCACTTATCTAATCAATGGTTGGAGGTTTAATGCAAAGGAATGTGATATGCAGTTGAAAGCACAAAATTTTGATGTACTGGTAAAGGGAGATGAAAGTATATATTTTATAGACTATTTTGGTGTATTAATAGACATCATTGAGTTAGACTATTTGTGAGGGACTAGTGTTGTTTTTCTTAAATGTGATTGGTTTGATGTGTATCATGAGTGTAGAGGGATCATCAAGGATAAATATGGATTTATCATGGTGAATGTTACATGCTAATTGGATACAGATGAGGCTTATATGTTAGCGAGTCAAGATGAATAAGTATATATTGTAAAGGATGCTAAAGACCCTAATTGGTTTGTTGTCATTAAAGACAGCCTCATGACTTGTATGACATGCCTCTTGATGAATCTCAAGATAAGCCATGCCAAAAAAATGAGGTCATTGGTCATGCAGTTCTTTTATCACCAAGAAAGGATGATGATGATGTGCCATCTTTGAATAGGTCTGAGTTAGCAAGCAACAGTGCTGAGAGAACTCGAAAGAGGAGGATGATGAAGACCATGAAGATGAGGAAATTGTTCCCTCTGATGATGTGGACATAGATCCCATTGATGATGATGGCATAGATGATAATCAAGTTTTATAGTTTAATTTTGTAGACATGGATGATGATTGAGTTTCATAGTTTTATTATTGTAATCAATATTTTGTAAATCATTTGACTATCGATGTGATGAAAGTTTAATTTTATATTTCATTGCATTACAAAGTTGTGAAAAACATATATGGAATTATAGATGAGTGCTTTAATGTTGTCTGTTTGTCTTGATTCACTACAACAAAATTCTTTTTCTATGACATTAAAAATTTATCATAAATAGTCAATTTTCATCACTAATAATTATTTGCGACAAAAATTTATTGCTAATTTTTTATCTCAAGAAACGATATCATAGAAAATAATTAGCGACAAAAAATTAATTTTCATCATTAATAAAAAAATTTTATGATGAAAAAATTTTATCAAAATTTTTTTTTATTCATTAAATTATTTGCGATGAAAAAATTTATGATGAAAAATTCCCATTTTGCATTATAAATAATTATTTTTACTCATAAAAATATTTCATTACAAATAAAAAATTATTTATGATGGAAAATATTCCATCATAAATAAAATTTTTTTACAACATAATTCTTTCCATCATAAATAATTTTATATTTATGATAAAAAATTTTTATCATAAATAATTTTTTATTTATGATGAATTTTTTCCATCACAAAAAATAATTATTTACGATGGATTATTTTCCATCACAAATAATTTTTATTTATGATAGAATATTTTCATCATAAATAATTTTTTATTTATGATAAAAAAGTTTTATCATAAATAATTACATCACAAATTATTTTTCTAAAAAAATTATAAGTAAATATATTTTATAATTTATATTTTAATATTTATATTTATAATTTATAAAATTAAAATAAAAAATCTATAAAATAAATTCATAAATAAATTTCATCATTTCATCCGTAAATAAATTTTATCCTTTCATTATATAAAAATATAATTATAAAAAATATTTTTTATAATTATAAAAGATCTAAACTAAAAATAAAAATATATAAAAATAGGCCACCGGCTATCAAGCATCAACATTATCTAGAGAAGAGGAACAGGCCGAAAGAGGAAAGCACTCGAAGGAGCTCGGACTGGCCTGTTGCTGCATTATCTGCTCCATCTGCGCCATCCATTCCATCATCTATGTCTGGAACAACTAATACTCGTCGACACATACAGTCAACTCAGTAGCCTACTGTCGATGCTCAACAGTCTATCTCTGTATCTCCATCAGCTGGACATCACAGATAGCATGGATGTTAACTCTGGACAAATGTGAAGATGTAGGAGCTCTGATCCCATGCCCTAGCCTCCTAACATAACAGGATCTCGTACCAAACATCTAATCATAGATCTCATCATCTGTGGATGTAGTCAAGCCCTTTAGGATAGGTTGAGATCTATAATATCTATCATAGGATCTAAAAAATTAAAGTTATAGCTATTCTAAGTTTGTACTGAAAATCAAAATATCAATAAAAAAATAGTTAGAAAAATTTAAAGGAAAAATCATGTTCTTCCGATATAAGATCGTTCTGATCTGATTGGATCTAAAGAAATATTTCAAAAAAAATTTCTATGATCCTAATTAGATCTAAGACATCTCGGATCTGATCCTAAAGATCTGAGATTAAAATTAAAAATAAAATTAAATCTAATTTAATTTTATACCTTATTTTGAGTAATCAGATTATCCTATGATGATCCTGATTGTTTTTGAGGTTCTGAAAGGAGCCACGCATGCGCCCGGCCTTTAACATTGTCCACTTGGGCAGGATCTGGAGGTCTTCTCCTTTT
Source organism: Cocos nucifera (assembly GCA_006176705.1). Classification (NCBI taxonomy): domain Eukaryota; kingdom Viridiplantae; phylum Streptophyta; class Magnoliopsida; order Arecales; family Arecaceae; genus Cocos; species Cocos nucifera. Next base: position 262,897 of record QRFJ01000559.1, read on the forward strand.
GAATCAACTCTTCAAAAATCAGATTTGGATCTAATCTTGAAGTTCTTCAAAACTTTTTTTGAAGAAGCAGCAGTCATCTCTTTCAGCAGTACTGCCTTCTTCCTGATCTGGGCGCCTTCCTTCTTTGGATGACACTTGAACCCATGCCCAACTCTTTGGGCATGGAGAGAGGATAGAGAGGATCAGATGGGGCATGAAAGAGAGAGAGAGAGAGAGAGAGGCAGCCTTAGGGTATGAGAATTATGCAAAACTCTTTAACCCTAGACGCAGACAAGGTTTAAATAGATCCTACTGTGCCATGTAGTGCCACATCATCCTGACCAATCAGAGGCCTTCATTCAATCAGATCTAAATCTGATTGATGGGATGATGTCATCTGATCCAATCATATGCGAGTTCCTCAAAAATTCACATAGATGGCGTCAAGACTGGATAAAACAAAATTCTTTGGCATCTAGGTAGTTAAACCCATCAAGAAATTTTGGAGTCCCATCTATATGGGACTCCATCCCTTATCCATATGGGGCACATGCCTAGGATGGTGTGCACCCTCTCTCTTACCTCTTTTAGCAGGAGGACAAGAGCTCCAGGTGCTCTCCTATAGCCGCATGATACATGGCCCTATGTCCAAGTGTCCAAGGTCAACTGTTGACCTATATCCAAAAACAGAAATTAGCAGGTGACAAAAATTGGTAGGCGTTGTCTTAAATCCATCTAATGAATTAAGATAATCCTTTTCTGATCTGGACAAGCTCCAATCAAACTAAGATGAGGTTCCTGAGTGAGCCCAAATAAATTTGGCTCAGCCAAGACAAACCAAAATGATTACAAAAAGAAGAATGTTAGGCTCAACCATGTGCTAGCATGATTTTCTTGAACTTAATTGAATCTAATCCAAATCACTTAAACTGGGTTAGTCTAATTGATGACATCCAAACCCAAACTCTTATTTGTGTGATTCAGTTAGGTTCAATTCTGTATGATAATGAGATATGTCGCAATCTCTAGCATCGACATCATCAAAACACCTTTCGATAGACCAGAACTTTTCTAATTCATACAATTAGAATGATCGATCATCTAAATCATTCTAATTGCTTTCCAAATCCACCAGTGATACCTAGCAGTATATGGTGGCAACCCATCAGAATCGAAAGTGAACCTCTCGGTGCAGCTATCTGTGTGATTGAATTTTTCTATCTTGAGCTCCAATAGGATTAGGATTAAGGTGAACTCATCAAACCCAATATCTGTCATATGAATTAATTATTCAATTCAAGTCCAATGTAAAAACCTAATAGAAACTCTTTCTATCATCTTCACTCTGCCATGGCCATAGGCTTAAAGACTCAATCTCATGATTATCATAGGGCTACTCCTCATCTACCGAGGTAGATAGATCTCCTATTGGTGCAATCTAATTCCTATAATGAACATGCTATAGCCAACATACACCTCAGAATTTTGAATAACTAGAAAATTGAGTTATGGTGTAGTCAAACTATAATACCCTCAAGATGAATTGCCGATGCACCTCAGATTAAAGAATCAGACACACCACTGCAGCATCGAGTCAGTCATCGATGAGAAGGTAGACTTCCTTATGACTGCTCGAGGTGGCCACGCTCAGTGCCCTCGTTCTCTAACGAGTACCTATACTCTCGCTCCAATATTTCCATACCATAGACTCAAGATACATCTATCCTAAGAAAGCGATCGTACACCAACCTTTCAGATCGATCACCATCCTCATGATGATCCTACAGTCGGAAGCAATTTATAAGTTAATTATAAAAATTCAAGTCTTAAATTTTTAGCTCTTGAAAATATGAATTATCATTACCATTAACTCAAAGGATGTATTACAGACACTTTAAATATACCTTGTAATAGAAAATAATTTTTTTATTAATTTATAGTCAAAATTATAAAATTATCCTTAAAAGTGTATTATAAGTGTTTAGCTAATTTGGCTTCTAGGACATACATCTAACAAACTCCTACTTGACCTAAAGCCAATTGGCTATAAATCTAAGTCCCATCTTCTCAAGGTGGGGCTTCGATCTTCTGCTGGCTCAATGACTTTGTTAATAGGTCAGCCGCATTGTCTGCAGTGTTAACACTCTTGACCTCAACATATCCCTTCTCGAGGTAATAACGGATGAGGTGGTATTGCCGCTCAATGTGCTTGAATTTTTATGAGACCTTGGCTCCTAAGCTAGGGCTATGGTGCCATTATTATCGCAGTACAGAGGGACGACATCTGATGGCATCACTCCGAGCTCTGTGACGAACTTCTTGTGCCAGAATGCCTCCTTTATAGCCTTCGATGTAGCAATATACTCTGCTTCCATGGTGGAGTCTGCTATCACCGTCTACTTGGAACTCTTCCAACTGACAGCTCCACCATTACAAATAAACAGACTTTCAGATGTTGACCTTCGATCATCTATATCGGACATAAAATTTGAGTCTATATACCCCTGAACTTAGAGTTCTCCATTACCAAAGACTAGAAACATATCCTTAGTCCTTCTCAAGTACTTAAAGATACATTTCACAGAAGTCTAGTGCTTTTCGCCTGGATTTGACTGATACCTACTCGTGACACTCACAACATGGGCAATATCAGATCATGTACATAGCATGGCATATATGAGACTCCCCATTGCTGATGCATAAGGAATTTTGCTCATGCGTTCAATCTTCTCAGGTATGCTAGAACACATCTTCTTAGAATGATAAATGCCATGTCTGAAGGGCACTAATCTCCTCTTGGAGTTTTCCATGCTAAACTTCTTCAGCACCTCCTCTATGTACATTTTCTGTGAGAGACCCAGCATCCTATTCGATCTATCCCTATAGACCTTAATTTCTAGAATAAAGGATGCCTCTCCTAGATCTTTCATTGAGAACTTTTTAGACAACCACATTTTGACCGTAGTCAACATGAAAATATCATTTTCAATTAAGAGGATGTCCTTCATGTATAGTACGAGGAAAACAGTAGTGCTTCCACTGATCTTTTTGAAAACATAGGGCTCCTCCTCGTTCTTGATGAATCAAAATGACTTGATTACATTATTAAAATGAGTATTCTAGCTCCGAGATGCTTGCTTAAGTTCATATATAAACCTTTGTAGCTTGCATACTTTATGATCATTATCACTGGATGTGAAACCTAGCAGCTGTTCCATATAGATATCTTCCTCAAGATATCCATTAAAGAATGTCATTTTTACGTCCATCTATCATATTTCATAATCAAATTAGGCTGCAACAGCAAGCAATGTGCGGATACATTTGAGCATAGCTACTGATGAAAAAGTATCCTGATAGTTAATACCTTCATGCTGACTATATTCTTTCGCTACGAGCCTTGCTTTGAATATCTCTACATTTCTATCGGCACCTATCTTTCTTTTGAAGATTCATTTACACCCAATAGATACTATACCTTCAGATGGATCTACCAAGGTCCAAACTTAGTTCGAACATATTGAGTCAATCTCTGACCTCATTATCTCTAACCATTTCTCGGAGTCGATATCTGATATCATCTCATCATAAGTTTTGGGATCATCACCATGAACCCTATTTTCTGTGAGAAATATTTTCTCTACGTCTTCTGATATAGTACCTAAATACCTTTCAGGAGAACAAAAAATTCTACTTGATTTATAAGGTGGAGGTAGTGTATGGGTTGGCTCAATCTGATTTGGTTCCACAGGTTCCTTAGCTCGTTTCTTATCAGAGACTTTCTCCTCGAGTCTAATCTATCTTTCGATGCCATCATCTTGAATAATCTATTTTTAAAAAAAGATGGCATATCGACTCATAATCACATTATGATATTCTAGGAGATAATCCTAATGACTCTTTAAGATATCTAATAAATTGAGCTCTAAAGGATCTAGACTCTAAGTTATCCGCTCGTTGTCTCTTGACATGGACCGGACAATCGTAAATTCTAAGAACGAACGCGCAGCACCCCTATACATCATAAGAGCACCCCATCGAATGGAAAGAGAGAACCTTTAAACCCCATTTTGTTCTTATTATCGGACGGCCAAGGGGAATGTCTTAATCAAAAATATATTTTTTATAACAAAACTAGTTAGATCATATATCACATATACAAAAGATCTAATCTATACAAGTCTTACATACATCTCATGTATCATAACTCAATCAATCATGCATACTTTCAGATTTGAAATATCACATATTAAATCTAAAAAATAAAATTTTAAATTTGATCATATCAAAAATAAAATTATTTTAGATATTTTATAGAACTATTCTATAAATAGTCTAAGCATGCACCTTTCATATCCCATATGAATAAATTAAAAATTAAAAATTTTATTTTCTACTTTTTAGATCTAATTACAATAATTATAACATCAAAAAAATAGAAATAAAATAGATTTAAAATTATATTTAATTAATTTAACAATATGATTATACTAGACTATACATAGAACTATTCTATTCCTAGCCTAATGCATTTCGTACATTATAGATCTAAATCATAAAATTTTTAATTTTCTGATTTCAGATCTAATCACATCTGATATGACATCTAAAATTTTTTAATATCATATCATAAAATCATAAATCTGATGAACTACTAACGTAGCTCTGATACCATTTAAAGAAAAAACTCTATTTTTTCGATATAGGATCGTTCAGATCTGATTAGATCTGAAGGAATATTTCAAAAAAAATTTCTATGATCCTAATTAGATCTGAGACATATCGGATCTAATTCTAAAGATTTAAAATTAAAATTAAAAATAAAATTAAATCTAATTTAATTTCATACCTTATTTTGGACAATCAGATTATTTTGTGATGATCCTAATTGTTCTTGAGGTTCTAGAAAGAGCCACGCACACACCTGGCCTCTACCGGTGTCCACTCGGACAGGATCTGGAGGTCTTCTCCTTTTGAATCAACTCTTCAAAAATCAGATCTGGACCTGATCTTGAAGTTTTTCAAAACTTCTTTTGAAGAAGCAGCAGTCATCTCTTTCAGTAGTGCTGCCTTCTTCCTGATCTGGCCGCCTTACTTCCTTGGATGACGCTTGAACCCATGCCCAACTCCTTAGGCATGGAGAGAGGATAGAGAGGATCAGATGGGGCATGGAAGAGAGAGAGAGGCAGTCTTAGGGTATGAAAATTATGCAAAATTATTTAACCCTAGGCACAGATAGGGTTTAAATAGATCCTGTTGCGCCATGTAGTGCCACATCATCCCAACCAATCAGAGGCCTTCTTTCAATCAGATTTAAATCTGATTGGTGGGATGATGTTATCTAATCCAATCAGATGAAAGTCCCTCAAAAATCCACATAGGTGGCACCAAGACTGGATAAAACAAAACTCTTCGGCGCCTAGGTATTTAAATCCATCAAGAAACCTTAGAGTCCCATCTATATGGGACTCCATCCCTTATCCATATGGGGCGCATGCTTAGGGTGGCATGCATCCTCTCTCTTACCTCTTTTAGCAGGAGGACAAGAGCCCTAGGTGCTCTCCTATAAGTTCATGACACATGGCCCTATGTCCAAGTGTTCAGGGTCAACTATTGACCTATGTCAAAAAATAGAAATTTGCAGGTGATAGAAATTGGTAGGTGTTGTTTTAAATTCATCTAATAAATTAAGATAATCCTTTTCTAATCTAGACAAGCTTTAGTCAAGCTAAGACGAGGTTCCTGAGTGAGTCCAAATAAATTTAGCTCAACCAAGACAAACCAAAATGATTACGAAAAGGAGAATGTTAGGCTCAATCATGTGCTAGCATGATTTTTTTGAACCTAATTGAATCTAATCCAATCAATTAAACTGGGTTAGTCCAATTGATGACATCCAGATCCAAACTCTTATTTGTGTGATCCAATTAGGTTCAGTTCTATATGGTAATAAGACATGTCCCAATCTCTATCATCGACATCATCAAAATATTTTTCGATGAACTAGAACTTTTCTAATTCATATAACTAAAATGATCCATTATCTAAATCATTTTAATTACTTTCAAAATCCATCAATGACACCTAGCAGTATATAGTGGCAACCCATCAAAATCGAAAGCGAACATCTCGATGCAGCTACTTATGTGATTGGATTCTTCTATTTTGAGCCCTGATAGGATTAGGGTTACGGTGAACTCATCAAATCCAATATCCATCATATGAATTAATCATTCGATTCGAGTCCAATGTAAAAATCTAATACAAACTCTTTCTATTATCTTCACTCTGTCATGGCCATGGGCTTAAAGACTCAATCTGATGATTATCATAGGGCTACTCCTCATCTACCGAGGTAGATAGATCCCCTATTGGTGCAATCCAATTCCTATAATGAACATGCTATAGCCAACATACACCTCAAGATTCCGAATAGCTAGAAAATCGAGTTATGATATAGTCAAACTATAATACCCTCAAGGTGAACTGCCGATGAATCTCAAGTCAAAGAATCAGACACACCACTGTAGCATCGAGTTAATCATCGATGAGAAGGTAGACTTTTTTATGACTGCTCGAGGTAGTCATGCTCAGCGCCCTCATTCTCTAACGAGTATCTGTACTCTTGCTCCGATGTCTCCACACCATAGACTCAAGACACATCTATCCTAAGAAAGCGATCGTACACCAACCTTCCAGATCGATCACCATCCTCGTGATGATCCTACGGTCGAGAGTAGTTTATGAGTTAATTATGAAAATTTAAGTCTTAAATTTTCAGCTCTTGAAAATATGAGTCATCATTACCATTAACTGAAATGATGTATCACAAACACTTTAAATACACACTATGATAGAAAACAATCATTTTATTAATTTATAGTCAAAATTATAAAATTATCCTTAGAAGTGTATTACAAGTATTTAGCCAATTTAGCTTCTAAGGCACACATCTAATAAAACTTACATAAAGCTCTTGGCTCCTGGCCATCCAGTCCCCTGACCGTCGCTGATGGGTCCATTGGTAGATCTCAATCCTATTAGAAAGCTCACCACTCTCTACATCTCTCTGTAATTTGAGAATAACTAATAAAAAAATTTAAAATAGTTAAAGAGTTAAAATATGATAAATAGAAATTACTTACCATCTGTTACATATGGTAAGTGAATGACCTCGAATCCCCATAATGCGAGACTATCTGTCTCATCCGATTCGCAGCATTTTTGGCACATTGATTCTACATAGTTAACAATCAAATTAATAAGTAACTGAATTTAAAAATAAATAATTTAATTATTAAATTTTAAATTAAAAAATTGCCTAATGTGCTGGGTCCTCGTATGTGTGGTATATGATAACCTAGTTCTCGATACTAATGCTATCATATGGCTGCTGCCTCACTGCTTTCATGATAAACATTTAATTTAAGCCACTTAAAGCATAAAATTATATTTAATTATTTTTTATTTATTAAAAATTTAATATTTCTTTTTATGATTTATAGGAAAGATGATCGTCGATACAAAAAAAGCTCAAGTCATAAGAACTTAAATTAAGAGCAAATTGGACTCCAAATGAAATTAAAATAAAAAAAAGGATACATGTGATATTATAAAAAATAAAAATATTATGCAAAAAATTCTTATATAATGTATGCATCATTATAAAGAAATAATTTTTTTTTGTAAATAGTCCAAAAAGAGGCATTGTTTTGGATTTCACGTGGTGGTGTTGTCACGCTTTCGGTCTGAGCGGGCGAGCGGACGATTTGGGCACAATCTCGAGCACTGCAATGGCCTGGTCTGCACATAGCCCGAGTGAGCATGCGTGGCGATAGCGAGTCCATGAGGATTTTGTGGGCTCGGCTTCACGAGTGCGGGTAGCAGGTCCGTGAGGCTGATAGCGGTTCCTTGAGGATACTGCTAGCGGGCGTTGTGCGTGGTATAGCAGGTTCGTGGCCGAGTCTTCGCGGATGGATGTTAGAGTGGATTCACCCAAGACAAATCCTAATCAAAATACAAATTTCTCTGCACCCTATATCAAAGTCAAACTCTTTCTCTCCCTTTCCTTTATTTAAAGCGCTCCTCCTAATGCTACAGATCAAATGGCCTCCCAGTAGCCTCCGTTCTCTCCCTCTCTTTCTTTCTTTCTTCTCCGAACACAAACAAACTCCCTCTCAGGGAATCCAGCCCCCATCCTCACGCTAAGCAGCCGACCCTCCTCTCTTCCTCTCTCTCTCCAAAGCCTTTTTCTTTCTCCTCTCTCTCTTCTTTCCTCTTCTTTCTTTCTTCCATAATTCTAAATCTACTTCTCCACAAAATCTTTGTTCTGCTCTTAATCCCTACTCCAAGCTCTTGGAAGGAAGACCTTAGATTCCAAGATGAAAATTTCAGCGAGAAACTTCTCGATGGCCGACTGATCATCTTGTACTCAAAAAATCATTATGATCTTATTTTAATGATATTTTTTATTTTTCATCTTTTATAATTTTTTTAATATATAATAAAGGCTATTCTTCTTATTATATCTTTTTATTTTTATTTTCTTACAATTGATCTGAAATAATTTATGACTTTTGAGATGAACCATAATCTACGATTATCGTTCGTACTCTTAAAATAAATTATATTTAAATTAATTTTTTATTATATTTAATTTAATTTTAAACTAGCCTATAACTTTAAACAACGGGCTATGATCCAAAAGTACAGACCGTGCTCTCTAAGATGAATTATTTTTGTATTGATTAGATATCAATTATAGTATATTAAAAAGAACACCAACTATTAGATAAGAGATCAATTGAGATCTTGAGAATTCATCTTCACACTTGCAACCAACTTTTAATTAATTACATATTTACTTACTTTTTCAATTAATTTAGATAGTCTTTTAATTAATCTTAATTTTATTTTTAATTTATAATTTAAATGTAATTAACATGATTCCTGAGGATATGACCCTGACTCATCCTATCTATATAGTAGTGAGTTAGATTTTATTTTTGACCGTTTACGATAGTGATCACTCCACCCCCTAATCGTGCACTACAGCATACTAGTGGCGATAAATGCAATGCAAGTACTCCTTAAAATGCAAGCATAGATGATCATCTATAGCTCGCCGCATGTGATCATACTCAAAATCAATAATATCAAATATAGCCTATCAATAATAAATATTATAAAAATATAGTACTAATTAAATATTTAAATAAATATTATTATACCTATAAGTGGCTATAGAAGACCTTCCTCCGAGGCCATGTAACCTGACGCTAATCAAAGAGCATCGTCGAGACAAAGCTATGGCAAATGATGCCCAGCTCAGTCTGCTATGGCTCACACCATCCCCTAATAGGCTTGGTATAGCCTGACGGAATCTCGATGCAGAGATGCCATCCCTCATACTCGCATCTCCAATGCTCAAGGATGAGGTTCTTCGATGAAACTCGCTCTCGCCTCATCACTAATAGAAAATGGTCTGAAAGAATAATGAATGAATTATTAGTATAATAGCCATCTATAAATCTAATAGATAAATTAAAATCAAATTTTATTATATAAAAAATATTAAAATACTAGTCGAGCCCACCTCACTTGAACCCATCTTACTCGAACCCATCTCTATAGGGTCCTCTGGCGACTCCGATGGTGCAGCAATAGAAATGGGGGAAGGCTCAATGGTGGACTGGGAACTCGAACGTTGTTATCTCCCTCTTGGCGCCATACCTACAATGCATAAACTATGCATATAATTAACTTGACATATAAATAAATATTATAATAAATAATAATAATAATAAATATATAAATATTAATAAATAAAATTATATTACATACTATTATTGCAAGAGAAAATTCAATAAAGAATATAGATCTACTTATTAATATCCATATCCTCCTCAATTTCTAGATCCTCCTCTGAATCATAATAATCAACTAATGTATCATCTTTTATCTCATCGTCATTTATTAACCGATCGTCTTCCTTCAAATCATCAAGATTAAATACAAAATCAACTTCAACTTTATTGAATGGCTAATCAACCCTATTCAAAGAAGTTGTTATAATTTTTTTGTCAACAAGGTGCTTTGGTCAATATTTGTTCTCTCTTGAAAAGCTTCTTCTTCATGTAGATCTAAATTATCATCCACCTCTAGTCAGGTTGGAATGTCATATATGCCTCTAGATATTATTCTTTGTACAACATGCCAATCACCTCGATATTTTAGATCCTTTAAATATATTACTTATTTCTCTTAAATTACTAATATATATGGCTCATTCCGGTATCATGTTTGTGCAAAATTTACACTGATAAAGTATGGATCGATATGAATACCGATCTTCTTATTGCTAGTGTTGGTGCAAAATCTGATCATCACCGAAGAAGCGTTGGAGTCGGAGAAGACGAGGTCGCGGCCGATGACCTATAGAATAAGTCTCGTCCAAAGCCCAGGAGGTGACTCCGGTAAGATCCTCCGATGATCAAATCAGCTCTTTCGGCCAATAGAAATAGAGTACTCAGTAAAAAAAGTTGCAGAATTTTGGAAAGAAGAAGAGATTCTAGAAAAAACGTATCTAGAAGATCTCCTTTATAGACGGAGCCTGTAACAAACTGATAGCGACAGCCATAACCGTCTGATAGTGGGCTGCTCAGACCATGCGAAGTTTGTTACAGATGATGGTGTCTGTTTTCACGACTTGCCAGTCCAGAGTGGTGTCTGTTGTCATAACTTACCAATCTTTCTAGGCGACTGCCAAAATTTTGATCGAAAGGGATTCGGGAGTCCTGCAACTAGAGGAACCTTTGAGAGAAGTCTGTCGGAGATGTTCGAACATGGATCCGCTGGAAAAATTCGGAAGTAGGTCTGTTGAAGGAATCTGCATGTAGATCCGTGGGAGGAAAGACCTAAAGAAAAACTTGTCCGATGGAGGGATCCGACTGAAGGCAAAGTTCGAAAGAAGTTCGACTGCTGGAGAGATCCGAAAGGGGCTCGACTGTTGGAGAGGTCCAGAAGGGGCTCAGCTGCTTGAGAGGTCCGGAAGGGGCTCGACTGCTGGAAAGGTCCGGAAGGAAGAATTCGCGATTGAAGCTCTTCTGCGATTACCAGTCACATCAGGCTAAGCACCGGACTGGACTTCGATGAGAGCGGGATTTATCCCCAACAATAGTCCTACTTTCGAGTTCGAAATTCGAAGAAAGAAAGAAAAAAGGCTACTGCTAAAGTCCGATCTCGAGTTTTCGCGCGTGTCAGAATGAAATATTTTGGTGTTTATAGCGCTGGCACTGAAGCTTTCTAAGTCTGAAATGAGTTCAAAAATATGACCCTTCGAATCTCTCACCGAAATCCTAGCCTAGATACAACACCATAAAGACTCCACCCGTCGCCACTCCTTTGTCATAATAAGTGGGACACGCGGCACACGCTGACCGATCGAAGTTGATCCGTAATCTTAACTATCTCGAGTTACCTCCGACTATTTAAGGCCTTCTCCTCTCCTCTGGAAGCCATTCTTGCCTGAGTCTTCTCCTTCCTTCGGTCCCCATTCATCTTCTTCCCAAGGATCTTAGTCTCCTTCCTCGCCTTCCCAAGCTCCGGACACCCTTTCGGCTGGTTTTCATCGCATCCATCATCCTTTCTTTCTCCCCAGACAGCTTAGGTCAGTTTTCTATCCCTTCTCTTAGGTCATTCGTGCTTTTTCTTTGTAGCTTCTTACTCTCCCAATTTTTGGCAGCAACATTTGCCCTGCATTTTTTCTTATTTTTTGGGGTTTTTTTTGAGATTTTATTTCGATTCGGATGTCTTCCGAAACCTTCCACTCCATCAGTTCTTGGGGCTCACCTAGACCGACCTTCCTTGACCCCGCACCTCATGCCGAGATAAATCCTAGGAACACGTCCCACTCATCCTTCATTCTAGACACCATCCCGTCTGTTCTTACTCCGAATGATCTTTCTCTGATCCGAATCCGATACAGAATCCCCTAGAAATACAATCTCGAACTCCCTAGCTCCAATAATCGAGTCAGCTCTCCTCTGACCGACCGATTTTGTTTATACTTAGAAACTTTGCATGCCAGGCTTAGGCTCCCACTGCCCCCTTTTGTAGTCGTCCTCTTTCGATTTTTGAACATCTTTTTCGCATCTATCGTGTCAAACTCCTTTCGATTTATTGTTGGTTTTCTTTCCCTCTGTCAATTGGTCGAGGCCCAGCCGACCATTTCGCTCTTTAAGAATTTCTACACCTTCAAGCACCATCCTTCCGCAAAGGACTGATGGTACTTTTTCCCAGTTCGATAAGAAGGGATTATTGAAAGGTACCCCTTCTTCCCTTCATAACTAGAAGAAAAGGTATTTTTTTGTATATTGTCTGATCCTACTCTTAGATCTCCCATCGTGGGGTTATATTAGGGAGTCAGTTTGCCAAGCTCCTAGCTTAGACAAAGTCGACCTTGATTCCTCCAATAAACTCAAAGCATACCGAACTCCTCTCCTTCCCGTCCTTCTGAAAGAACAAACCTTGTTCAATCTGGGTCTGAGTCCTCTTGACCCCGCTGGTATATCTTTTGCTTTTCGAATTCATATGATTTTACACATGTATTGCCACTGACTACACTTCTTTTCCTATTATAGAAATAAATACCAAAGCCACCGAAATGCTTACCAAAGAAATTTACACCAAGAAGAGGAAAGGAAAGGCATCAAGCGATGGCTCAACGAGGACGAAGGTCGGCGATTCCAGCTCCGCGATCCCTACCTCTACTGCTGTTGCACCCAAGGTCACTGCCAGCGTCGAAGTTGCCTTAGCTGCCGAGGTCGACACCGCTAGCGCAAGCTCCATGCCTCCCATGCCCTCGGGTCCTTCCAACAAGGATTGGGCTTCGGAGCCCTCTGCCGAGGGAGAGGTAGGGGAAGGAAGGAAAAAGAAGAAAGCTATCGCTAAGACATCCCGCAAGGCTCATCTTAGTGGGGCAAATGGCGATAGCGACGAGCGAGGGAAGGATCCCTTCAATAATCCGAAGATCGTCCGAGATCTAACCAATAGGTTCACCATGCCGGAGGTGATGGACCACATGGCCGACCCCTTGACCCGCTGCAGTTCGCTTGGAGTTCTCTTAGAACCATCCTCAAGGTAACTACTCCGTCACTCGACCTTTCTACTTCTCTCTTTACTTTTTCCCCTCCTTTTTTTTTAACATCAATCATTTGTTGCAGTCGGATCATCAGATGCTCGCCTACATCAAGAAGGCACGCCGTCAGGAGGTAAAAGCACAGAAGGTCCAAAAGGGCCTTCGAACCGAGATCTGCCATCTTCAAGAGAGGGTCACCGAGGTTGAGCATTTGTAGAGGAGAAGGCGGCGGACATCGAGAGTCTCTAGAGGGCACTTCGGAAAGAGGAGTTCATTTCGGTCAGACTCAAGGCCGTACTGGCCTTGGAGGAGGAGAGGAGGAAGGAAGCGAAGAATAAGGTCACTGAACTGGAGGCTCGAATGGCAAAGTCGATCTCGAAGGTGATGACCCGGACTGTGGAACAGTTCAAGGCTTCTTTCGAGATGAGAAACCTAAACGTCGAATTCGACTAGGAGGCGTTCATCAAGGGTTTCAAGCTCTGCGAAAGTAGGGTGGCTCGGAGGTTCTCCGAACTCGAACTCAGCTTTCTAAAGGAGGAAGACGAGGCAGACGTGGGACCATCCGATGCCGCAATCGATCCTCCCATCATCGAGCCTGCGTCTAGTCCGTTCGAGTTTGCCGCAGAAGCGCCGAGCCAGTTCAAGCACCCGAGGCAGTCGAGAGCGCTCCGATTCCATCTTCCGTCGCCCCTCCCAAGGTTAAAATCCTCGATGGTTGTATATTTTACATTCTTGATCATTTTTCACTTTGTACTCAAAATTTCTGATTAAATGAAAGTGGATTTCTTTTTGTCCATACCTTTGAATATTTTTCATACCTTGAATGACGCTGACCCACTACCTTAGGGGATTCCCCTGAAATCCCTAATAAAAAGCCTAAAGAAGAAAGTCCATCAACTGAAGAAGAAGTTAAAGAAGACAGAGGACGACCTTCGAGCTTCGCGGAAGAATGCTTCGAAGACGACCAAAGAGGTTACTTGCCTCCAAAACTTGCACATGAAAGACGCCGCTAGTTTCAGCATTCGAAAGGGGAGCTTCGAGAGGGAGCTGGCCAAACTTCGGATGAGTGCGAGCAATAAATCCTGGGCATTGATGACGAAGATCGGCTCCCTCGAGACTCAACTCAAGGTGGCGAATGAGAAAGTTCAACTTCTGGAGGAGAGCTCGCTGTGGTCCTCCGATAAGGCATGGTTTGAGTGAGACTGGTCAATGAGGTTCTCCGCACTTCAAAAGCAGTTGCACGATGCCGAGCTCATATATGAGACTTACCGACTAGGCTGGAGTGGTAGAATGTCCACGTTAGAACAAAAGCTTCGTGCCTCCAACAACGAAGTAGGCTCCAGCGGCAACTCGATGACGGCTTCCGAGCTAGTACGAGTAGGGAGGCTGAGGAGGTCGCCTCTTTGAAGAGGACCATCAGTGAACTCTAAGAGTCGGTCGGTGCGGAAAAAGCCGAGGTGCAATGGCTAAAGCTCGAGCTGGTTTGTGAGAGTCAAGTTACCAAGGATGTGGTTGCGAGAGTCAGAAGAAAACTACCGTCGAGCCAACAAAATATTTTGTGACAATATGATGAGGTGGAGGGAGCTCGAGGACGAGGTCGATCGTCTTAAGAAATCTTTGGTAATGGCCACCAATCCAAAATCTGAGGAGTCCGACCCTTCTTATGATTTCGACGGCCTTTCTCTTTCTCTCTCCCCTTTTTCTTTTTGTTGGTGTAATTGGTCTCGTCGACCTATGTTTTGCGTGTAACGAACTTACTTTCGTAATAAAATGGTACCTTTTCATTATTTTTATTTCGCACGAATTCAAAGCCAGCTCATGGCTTTACTTTCTTCACTCTATTTTTCTTTGCGTTGCCTTCTTATGAAATGCTTGTTGTGGATGCTAAGCTGGAATCTCTTCTGCGAATCGAGATAGGGTCCTTTTCGTATTTGATATAGTCAGATTGTCGTAGAAAGAACATGTATAAGGATTCTCTGTCGGCTTTTTCTTTTCCCTCGTCTTTAGTCAACGAGGTCCTGGCTTTCGCTCACGTTAGGATGAGGTTTTCCTTCTGTTCTTAATGTGACTTATGGGGCACATTAGGACCGTTGGTAGAACCTCTCCCCTCATCTCGTCTTAATTTAACGAGACCTTCGACTTTGCTCACGCTAGAAAGAGATTCTCTTCCTGTTCCTAATGGACTGTAGGAGCATATTAGGACCGTTGATAGGGCATCTCTCCTTATCTTATCTTAATTCAATAAGGCCTTCGACTTTGCTCATGTTAGGACGAGGTTCTCCTTTTATTCCTAATCAGCTGTAGGGGCACATTAGGACCGTTGGTAGGACCTCTCCCCTCATCACATCATAGTTCAACGAGGCCTTCGACTTTGCTCATGCTAGGATGAGGTTCTCCTCTTGTTCCTAATGAGCTGTAGGAGCATATTAGGGCTATTGATAGGACCTCTCCCCTCATCTCGTCTTAATTAAATTAGGCCTTCAATTTTGCTCATGCTAGGATGAGGTTCGCCTCCTATTTCTAATGGACTATAGGGACACATTAGGACCGTTGGTAGAGCCTCTTTTCTCATCTCGTCTTAATTAAATGAGGCCTTCGACTTTGCTCATGTCAGGATGAGGTTCTCCTCATATTCCTAACAGACCACTTTAGGTTGTTTCAGAGAGTTATTTATCATCACACAATTTTTGAGTCAAAAAGTAATAAAAATAAAAAAATTTTATTGAAGAAAAGTTACTAATAGTACATTCTTAGATTTTTTGAATTCCAATGCCATGGGAGTGTTGTTTCTCCGAACTTCTTCAGACGATAAGTTTCAGATCGGACGACATCCTCTACTTTATACGGACCTTCCCAATTTAGGATGAGCTTTTCTTGATCTTGAGGTTGCGAAATGGACGCTCATCGGAGTACCAAGTCCCCCACCCTGAATGCTTTGCTTTTTACTCTCGAGTTATAGTATCTGGCTACTCTTCGTCTGTAGGCTGCCATTCAAACTTGGGCTTCTTCTCTTCTTTCCTCCAGTAGATCGAGGTTGACTCTTAGATCTTATGAGTTACATTGCTCATTGAAGGCCACGACCCATGCTGATGAAAATTTAAGCTCGATTGGGATGACTATCTCTATTCCAAAAATCAAGACGAACGATGTTTCTCCAGTCAGTAGCCTTTGAGTAGTTCGATACGCCCAGAAGATGTAGTAGAGTTCATCCATCCAAATCCCTCTTGCTCTTTTAAGCCTTGCCTTGATGCCCTACAGTAAAATTCTGTTGGTCACCTTTGCTTCACCATTTGCTTGTGGATGGACCACTGACGTGAAGTGATGGAAGATATTTAGATCTTCGCATAACTCAGCGAATCTCATTCTAGCAAACAGTCATCTGTTATCTGTTATAAGAGTTCAGAGCAAACCAAATCGGTAAACGATTGACTTCCAGATGAAGTCCTATACCTTTGTCTCAGTATTTTTTGCTAACGATTTAGCCTCGACCCATTTGGTGAAGTAGTCGATCGTAATCAAGAGGAACTTCCATTATCCCGATGCCATTGGAAAGGAGCCAAGTATATCCATTTTCTACTGCGCAAATGGCCAGGGTGCGCTTAGTGGAGTAAGCTCGAAGGCCAACTGTCTTTGTATATTTGTATTTCTCTGATAGCGGTCACATTTTTTAACATACTCTATAGAGTCGTGATACAAGGTCGACCAATAATACCTCTACTGAAGTAGCCTTTGTGATAAGGATCTAGCTCCTATATGACTTCCACAAATCTCCTCATGTACTTTCCATAATGCGAAGTCGACCTCTAAAGATCGAAAACATCTCAAGAATGGTAGAGAATATGACCTTTTATACAGCTTGCCTTCATTCAGAACATACCGAGAAGCTTGATTCTTGAGTTTCCGAACTTCTTTCAGATCATGAGGAATAGCTCCATCCTTGAGGTAGGCAACTAGCAGGTCGATCCAGCTCAGCTCGTGCTCAACTTGCATAACAGGCTGCAACTCCTCTGAGCTTGGACACTTTAGAATTTCAAAAAATACTTCTTTGGAGAGTTTGGCTGGGGCTAAAATGACCAATTTATAGAAAATGTCGGCTCTTATATTTTCCACCCTCGGAATCCGTTGGATGTTAAAACTATTGAAGGCCGAAGCCAAATTTTTTACTTTCTCAAGATACTTCATCATGCTTTCCTCTCGGGCTTCATAACTGCCGCTAACCTATCCAACCATCAGTTGAAAATCATCGAAAACTTAGAGCCGGTCTGCCTCTAACTCTTTTGCTATTTTTAACCCGACGATTAGAGCTTCATATTCAACCCCATTATTAATTGCAAAGAATTCGAAGCGTAGTGCATATTCGACGATGACTCCCTCAAGGTTAACCAAGACTAACCCTGCACCTGCTCCAGCAGTGTTGGATGAACCATCCACATATAGGACCCAAAAGCCTTCGGAAAGGTTGGCATTCTCTTCGAGAGGGCTCGATTGCAATCATGGAATGCTGATTTCATCTTGTTCAAGCTCGACCTTATCTGGAATAGTGCATTCTACTATAAAATCTGCTAATATCTGAACTTTGATCGACGACCAAGGTCAGCAATTGATGTCAAATTTTGTAAGCTCGATTGTCCATTTTACGATTCTTTCGGAGGCATCCGTTCAATGAAGAACTACTTTAATTGATTGATCCGTGAGGACAGTTATGGTATGCCCTTGAAAGTAAGATCGGAATCTTCTGACAGTAATTAGAAGAGAGTAAGTCAATTTTTCTAACTTAGAGTATCTAATCTCTGCACCCCTCAGAACTCGACTTATGTAGTAGATCAATCATTGCACTTTCGCTTCCTCTTTGATCAGGACCGCTGCTAGAGCTGCTAGGGAGACTGCTAGATACAAGAATAATTCTTCTCCAGACTTAGGCTTTGCCAGCAGTGGGGGTGAGCCGAGGTAGTTTTTAAGCTCCTTGAATATCTATTGACATTCCACCATCCAGCAAAAGCTCTTTGGCTGCTTGAGAACTTAAAAGAAGGACATGCATCGTTCAACCAATCTCGAGACGAAGTGATTTAGGGATGCCACTTTTTCAATCAGGCACTAAACTTCTTTAATCAGTTTTGGAGTGGTCATCTCCTGAATAGCCCAAATTTTCTCTGAATTCGCCTCAATCCCATGCCTCGACACCATAAATCCCAAGAACTTTCTCGAGGTCACACCGAAGGCGCACTTGGTCGGGTTCAGCTTCATCTTATACTTTTAAAGTGCACTAAAGATCTCTTTGAGGTTGGTGATGTGATTTATTGAAGCTCGGCTCTTGACGAGCATGTCATCCACGTACACCTCCATGTTTCGACCGATCTGCTTCCTAAAGATTTTATTGACCAAGCGCTGATACGTTGCCCCTGCATTCTTGAGTTCGAAAGGCATAACCCTGTAACAGTAAAGACCATGGTCAGTAACAAAAGCGGTTTTCTCTTCATCTTCTGGCACCATCCGGATTTGGTTATAGCCGAAAAATGCATCCATGAAGGTGAAGAGCTCGTGGCCTGAGGTTGCATCCACCAGTTGATCAATTCTGGGCAGAAGGTAGCTATCTTTTGGGCAAGTTTCGTTCAGCTTTTTGAAGTCTATACACATTCTTCACTTGACGTTCGTCTTTTTGACGAGCACCACGTTTGAGACCTAGCTTGGGTAGTTAACTTCTCGGATGAATCCGATCTTGAGAAGCTTGTCAACTTCTTCTACAATCACTTTCTGTCTCTCCGAAGCGTGGCTGCGTATTTTCTTTTTAACTGGTCGATACTTAGGATCAGCAGCCAGCCGATGTTCCATGATCTCGACATCGATTTCTGGCATATCCATTGGGACCTAGGTGAAGACATCCGTGTTCCTCCGGAGGAAGGTAATGAGTTGCTCCCGAACCTCATCCCTCAAATTGGAGCCGATCTGCACAGTGTGCTCCATATTTCCGTCGTTCAATGGAACGAAAACGAAGTCTTCCAAGGCTCGCCCTGCTCCTTCATAAGATCATCGCGGACATCCAGGCCATCAATAGGATAAAGGTCGGACTGGATGTCCTTCTGTAGGGCAATGGAGTAACAGTGCCTCGCCAAAGTCTGGTCTTCTCTGATCTCTCTAATCCCATGACTTGTCGAGAACTTCACCTTTAGATAATAAGTTGATACTACAACTCGGAGCGCGTTCAAACCAGATCGATCAAGAATAGCATTGCAGGCAGATAGAGCTTTTACGACTAAAAAATCGACATATGCCTTAGCCAGCTTCGGACGTTGTCCTGCAGCCACAGTCAAAGTTATTATGCCCTCAATCGATACCGCATCACCGATAAAACCCACTAAGGAGTTTATCAGCCCCAACTGACCATCAGATATAGATATTTTGGAGAAAGCATCATAAAATAAGACATCTACCGAACTTTCATTATCAACAAGGATGCAGCGTACATCATAATCAGCAATGTTTAAAGAGATTACAACCATATCATTGTGTGAAAACTGAACTCCTTGGGCATCCTCGTTGGTGAAAGCGATGGGCTCCTTAGTTCTTTGCCTCTTCCCGAGCTCAGTGATCCGCTGGCCTCCCCTCGCCGAAGTCCCCCAGAGATGGTGTTGATGATGTCGAGGGATGGCTGATCTGCCCGCTGCTCCTCCCTTCTTGGCGATTCTGGTTATGGCAATATCCTTGGTCGATCTTCCCATCCTTCAGATCGACACTGCAGAAATCGACCGAGCCTGCCTCACCTGATGAGCTCCTCAATCTCATCTTGGAGCTAGATACATTCTTCTGTATCGTGACCATAGTCACGATGATAGAGGCAAAACTTGTCTAGGTTGCGCCTGCCAGGATGGGAGCGCATCCTTTCCGACCTTGGCAGCTGCTCCTTAATCTTCATTGGTACTTAAATTTTTGGAGCATTGAGGGGGGCATAGTTGTGGAACCTTCAAAGGGGGGAGCCCCACCGCATCCTTCTGTCAGGGCTTCCATGCTTCCAAGCCCGGAGAGGAGTTCGGACTCGCTTACGCTCAAGGAGAGTTCGAAAGTGCGGCCGAGCTTCACTCGACTTTTCTTAGCGGGCTTGTCCGGCTCGTCCATTCGCTATTCTCCAACGACTTTATTGTCCTTGGCCTTGAAGGCCTCTTCTGCTCGGACATAGCCTTCAGCCCAAGCCAGCATATCAGCAAAATCCCTAGGATACTTCTTCTCCAGGAAGAACAGCAGGTTGTTCTTCTAAAGGCTACCTTTTAGTGCAACCATAGCGACAAATTGATCCAGATTTCAGACTTCTAGAGCAGCTGCATTGAAGTGATTAACGTAAGCTCGGATGGGTTCTCCCTCTTGCTGCTTGATGTTGATGAGGGATTTCGAACCTCGCAGAGGACGTCGACTGTTGACAAAATAAGCCGTAAACTGATGGCTCATTTGATCAAAAGAAAAGATGGTATCCGACTTAAGGGCCGAATACCAATTTCTGGTTGCTCCCTTCAAAGTAAATGAGAAAGCTCGACAGAGGATGGCATCTGGTGCGCCATGGAGCAACATCATAGTCCGAAAGACCTCCAAATGGATGACTGGATTGGTAGTCCCATCGTAGCTTTTGAATTGAGAAAGCTTGAAGTTCGATGGGATAGGTTCCTACATGATGCGGTGAGAGAAAGGAGGATCAGTACAAATATCATTACCATGTGAGGAGGAAGCATGCGGAGTTCCTCGATCCACCAATTCATCTCTTGTAGTTTCTGATCCAGAAGATCCTCTCGATCGCAGATCTCCAAGGTCTTCTGACTGAATGGAGGCAAAGTCCCCCCAGGGGTTGAGTCATGATCTGAGCAGGAGCTCTCGGCTCTCTACTTTCCTTTTTTGGAGGTCTCCAATCGGCCAGCCCAAGTCGGCCATCCCCAGACCGGATCATGGGACTCCGAAGAAACCTGCTCTGACTGAATTGGTGCCGGAGACTGCTACATGGCCTGCATTATTTCTATGAGACCGCGAACCTACTGGACCAGTAGGTTGAACTGCTCCACGTCCGCCATTACTGCAGTTGGAGCTTGAGTTACCGGGGATGAAACAAGGGCGGATAGATCTGGATGGGATCTGACCGCGGAGGCCGTTGATCATCGGGTTAAAGCTTTTCTGGGAGGCATCTTTTCTGGAAAGGACTCTGGAGGAGAAGTAGAGATCTCTGTTGAGCACTCCTTTAAGAACAAGAAAACCGCT
>QRFJ01000559.1:285205-439324 GCA_006176705.1 Cocos nucifera
ACGC
This sequence comes from Cocos nucifera, assembly GCA_006176705.1. Lineage (NCBI taxonomy): Eukaryota > Viridiplantae > Streptophyta > Magnoliopsida > Arecales > Arecaceae > Cocos > Cocos nucifera. The sequence goes on from QRFJ01000559.1 coordinate 285,210, forward strand.
CAATCCTGTTGGTGCGAAATCTGATCGTCGTCAGAGAAGTATTGGAGTCGAAGATGATGAGGTCATCGATGGTGATCTGCAGAACAAATCTCATCCAGAGCCAGGGGGTGGCTCCGACAAGACCCTCCGACGATCAAGTCAGCTCTTTCGACCAACAATAGAGTACTCAGTAGAGAAAGTTGCAAAATTTTAGAAAGAAGAGAGTCTAGAAAAAACGTATCTGGAGAATCCTCTTTATAGACAGAGCCTATAACAAACTGATAGCGACAGCCATAACCATCTGGTAGCGGGCCGCTCAAGTCATGCGAAGTTTGTTACGGAGGATGATGTCTGTTGTCACGACTTGCCAGTCAAGAGTGGTATCCGTTATTGTGACTTACCAATCTTTTTGAGCGACTATTGAAAGTTTGGTCGGAAGGAATTCGGAAGTCCTGCGACTAGAGGAATCTTTGAAAGAAGTCTGCTAGAGATGTCCGAACATGGATCCGCTAGGGGGATCTGAAAGTAGGTCTGTTGGAGGAATCTACATGTAGATTCATGGGAGAAAAGACCTGAAGAAAAATTTGTCTGATGGAGGGATCCGACTAAAGGCGAAGTCCGAAAGAAGTTCGACTGCTGAAGAGTTCCGGAAGGAGCTTGACTACTGAAGAGGTCCAGAAGGAAGAATTCATGATCGAAGCTCTTTTGCGATTATCGATCACATCAGGCTAAGCACCAGATTGAACTTCGACGGAAGTGGAATCTATCCCCAATAACTAGTATCCTCCCATTCACACAAACAAGAATACCAAATTTTTGAATCCATACTTTAATTTTATGATATCTATCAACACACCAAGATATTCAATCTCCTCTTCTCATTCATATCCTATCATAGCAATCCCACTATTCCGGATTCGTCTTTACATCTCAAGCTTTCTTGTATGAAATCCCATTCCTCCAATAATATAGGATGGGTAGTAGTTAACCTTTCGATTGGGATCACATACTAAATTATACAACTCATCATCACACCCTCTTCTTTATTGAAATACTTAGATTTCATCTATAATATAGCATAAAATACTATGTTAGTATAAGTAATTAATTGCATACTTATAAAAATATAATATTAGTAAAACTTACATGATCTCCAAATAATTTTGCAAATTTTATTTTATGTCGATCATCAATATTTATATTATTCTCCCTGGATAGTATATCCTTATGCTCAGTGCAACAAGTCATGATTTTTAATTTTATATCGACATGAAAAAATTAGTTAGAACACTAAAATTATGCTAAGATAATACTTACCCAATTAAATCTTCAATTTCTTTATAATTGTTTATAATATAAAAGTGTGCCTTGGATAGCTCATTCATATCCATAAACTCATATCTTCTTCCATCTATGAGTCGAACTGTTTGTTTGAATATGAATAGTATCGATTTATCATCATCCTATTCACGGTCAGTGTTACGATCTGCACGATTGAATCTTATTTCGATATTGTCAAAATACATCAAGCAGAATATGAGACACTTCGTAGCTATGTATGCTTCCACTATGGATCCTTCAGGCCGTGTTTTATTGCGCACAAACTTTTTTAGGATACATAAGAATCTACAAATAATAAATAATTTAAAAAGTTTTAATATATTTACATCTTACAACTAATATGCCAAAGAAATTATGAGTTCTTTACCTTTCTATAGGATGCATCCACCAATAATGTACCGAGTTGGCCAAAAGAATTTTCTTTGAAAGATGAATAGCTAGGTGCACCATAACATTAAAAAATGATGGTGAAAAGATTTTTTCTAACTTACATAGAATGAGCATAATATCCTTTTCAAACTTCTCAATTAAGTTAATCTTCAATTTTTAGCAACACAGTTCTCGAAAAAATACTCCCAACTTAATCAATGTAGCTTGAACATTACCACTCAGCCGCACATCATCATAGAAAGCAAGCGCTACATCATCATATGGGAGTCATAACTTTTCATGCTAGAGATATTGCCATCATTGTTGCCAACACATCGCGATATATTTGAAGCGTAAGCATTAGAAAACTTTACGATTTTGAACCATCCATAGAAACTCTTCTTCTCCTCTGTAAACAGTGAATAACATGTAGAAGGCATAAAAAGTTGATCACCTTGATGAACTAAATGCAGCTCCGGTCGGATTTTCATTTCTTGCAAATTAAAGTGAGCTTTTGAATTATCTTTTATTTTTCCTACGATGTTTAACACTGTATCGATGACATTATCACAAATATTCTTCTCAATGTATATTAGATCCAGGTTATAATGAAGCAGTAGCTGCTTCCAGTATGGTAGTTCGAAAAATAGGCTTTGCTTCATCCAATTCAGCTTAGCTTCAGTACGCTTCTACTTGCGAGTACTCGATATTTTTTCAAATTTTACATTTTCAACAGCTTCAAGTTGTTCTAAAACTTTCGCTCCACTTAACTCCTTAGGTGGCAAACGTCGATCGGACTTACCATCAAAATATTGGTTATAATGGATCCTACAAGAGTGATTACCAGGTAGATTTTACTGATGATCCATGAAGCAGATTTTTCTTTCATGCTTTAAATGTAAGGACATATCCTTGTTGCATATTCGACATGCCGGTACTCCATCCAGATAAGTTTCTATACGAAGGAAAATCATTTATGATCCATAAAATTGATGCATGCAACTTAAAATTTCTTAAAATTTCTTTGACTGACCGAATCATATGTCTGTACTACATTTTTCTATAGCTCCTTCAGATCATCAATTAAGGATCATAGGTATACATCAATTTCATTATCTGGTGCTTTCGAACCCTGAATCAACAGTGACAAAAATAAATAGCTCTTTCATGCATTTCCAAGGTGATACATTATATACAACTAGCATCACAGGCCATATGCTATAGAAAATACTCGAATTAAATCCATCTATTGCTAGACCAAGTTGAATATTGCACAGGTCACTCGCAAATAGCAGATGCTTTGCATCGAAGTCTTTCCATATGATAGAGTCAATTGGATGGCTAAGTATGTTCTTCTCTAAAACCCACTATTTATGATGCCATCTCATTTCTTTAGCTGTCTTTATGGACATATATAATCTTTGAAGTCTTGAAATCAGTGGAAAATATCTTAAAACCTTATAAGGTATCTTCTTTCCTTTTCTATTATTGATTTTGTACCTAAGCTCACCACATTACAGACATTCACTTACTTGTTTATTCTCCTTATAAAATAATATATAATTATTTTTGCAGATATGTCTAGGAATATACCTGTCCTAATTTTTGTATGTATATTTTTGCTTCAATATATGATTTTGGAAATGTTGATCCATCGAGAAGAACTGCTTTAATCAATGCCAAATTTTGATTAAATACTTCTGACTCCATCAGTTCACAGTTTTAATATGAAGTAATTTGATCAAAAACTCTAACTTAGAGAACTTTATACAATTTAGGTAAAGTAGCTCTCGTGCATCTTTTACAAGCTTTGCAAACTGTTCAAAAGTTCCTTCTACCTCATTAATATTATATTTACAATCAAAACTATCTTGAGATGCACTAGAACTTATGGGTATATTTGAACTAACACCTTGATGTAAATCATCCAATAGTGAATCTATACCACCATGTTCGACAAGTTCAGCAAGATCACTATCATCTTCAATATCGTCATCATCATACACAACTTCATTCGGATCACCCTCCCCATGCCATATCCAACTAGTATACTTCCTGTCCATACTAAAACATAGCAGATGCTTTTCAACAAGTGATATGTGATGATATACCATATTAACACATCTTTTGCATAGACACTTTATCTAATTAGCACTATTAGTCTTATACCGTGCAAATTCAAAAAAATCTCGAACATCTTTTCGATATTCAAGCAAGAAAATACTCTTGACATTCATCCAACTTTTGTCGATATCTATTTGACAATAAAGAATAATGCTTCATAAATCATAACTCCACCAACTCCTTCCTAACAGGTATGGTCCTATCTCTTTTAAAAATGTATCACTTTTATTGTTTCCATAGCTTTGTTCTTTATTCCATATCCAGAAAAATTCTAGCAGCATCTTCCTACAATTCTCCAAGTACACGATATAGATGGATCATATTTTAACCATATCTAATATATATTCGGAGAACAAATGAGATAACTATAATAAAATTTTTCAAAATAGAGCAAAAAATACCATAATAATAATAAAATATTGATGCATTTCTGAACTGCCCAAATCAGAGCATCCAGGAGCCATTCACAGAATCCATTTTGGGAATCCTGGGACCGACTCTTGAATAGGAGTCTAAGGTTATATCAATGCATATATTAAATCATTACCAGACCAGATCCCAAATTGGATTTCGAACCGAATCCTGACCTGGATCCTGACCTCGATCCGACCTGGATCATGACCCGAATCCCAAATCGGATCCCAGACAGGATCCTAAATCGAATCCCGAATAGGATCCGGAATGAATCCCAACCCAAATCCCGGCCTCAATCCGACCCAAATCATGATCCGAATTCCGAACCAAATTTCAGACCGAATCCAACCTCGATCTGATCCAGATCATGACCCGAATCCCAAACCGAATCTCGAACCGAATTCTGACCCGAATTCCAATCGAATCTCGATTCGGACAATGATCCAAATCTCGAACTAGATTCTAGATGAAATCCCAGATCGGATCCCGGACCGAATCCCGACCGACATTCGAGTCGGATCTCGACCTTAATCCGACCAGGATCATGATTCGAATCCTCACATGGATCCCAAATAGGATCCCAGACTGGATCCTGGATAGGATTTCAGACCGGATCTTGAACCAAATCACGATCCGGATCCCAACCTCGATCTGATCCGAATCATGATCCGAATCCCAAACCAAATCCCAGACAGGATCCCGAACCAAATCTTGACTCGGATCATGATCCAAATTTCGAATTTGTTTCCGGATAGGATCCCAGATTGGATCCCCACCTCGATTCGATCGAGATCATGACTCGAATCCCAAACCAGATCCCGAATAGTATCTCGGACCGAATCCCAACCCAGATCTTAGATCAGATCTTGAACCAAATCCCGAATCAGATAGTTTATATGCATTAAAAATTAAAACCTTCGACTAATGCAAATTAAAATATTAAATCAGAATCACAATAAAATACAGAGAATAAATAAGTAAAAATATTAAATTATAATAAGTAAAAGCATAAAATATAATTAAAAATCTAACTATATTTATTTTAGAAATATTTTATTTAAATATTTACATATTTTAAATATTAAAAACCTAATAAGTAAATTATAAAAAATATTTTAAAAAATATTTTATGATCAATCTATTTTAAAATTTATTTATCAATCTATTTTATTATTATTATTATTATTAAATTAAAAAAAATAAGGACTAAACCCCTGTAGCCCCTTCGTCCCTCACGGCCCCCCACCTTTTGGGTCCCCCCTCTGCCTCCCACCACCCATGGCCCCCCACCCGACGCAATCACCATCGCCCCTTCATGCCCCATCCCCCGAGGCCCTCCACCCCCTATGGTGCCCCTCCGCCCCTACCCCTCATGGCTCCACCCTCTATGGCGCCCCTCCGCCTCCCACCACTCATGGCCCCCATCCGACCTATCACCACCATCCCTCCACACCCTATACCCTATGGCCCCCCACCCCCTACGGCGCCTTCCGCCTCCTACCCCTCATGGCGTCCCTCCGCCTGCCACCACCCATGGCCCCCCATCCAACCTGTCACTACCATGCCTTGACAGTGCCCCCACCCCCACGGCTCTCCAAACCCCTGCGATGCCACTACTAGAAAAAGGCTACTTAACAATGGACAAAATCCATTACAAATTCATTGCTAAACTGTTTAGCAATGAATTAGCAATGAATTGACAATGGATTTATGTGTATTGTTAAATTTCTTGTAGCTAATTGGCAACACGACTCATATCTGTTGCTAAATTTTTTTAGCAACAAAATAATAACAAAATTATTCCATTACTAATTTTTGAATAACAAGTTTATGAATCAAATAATTTTCATGGTTCTTTCTTTGCAAATCAGTTGCTAATCTATTGTTAAATTTTTAATTATTTATTACTCGTTTGCTGCTATTCCATTGTAAAGCCGTTGCTATAATTTGTATTCCATTATAAATTCATTTCTATTTAGTTGTTAAAATTTTAGTATTCCATTGCAACTCCAATTTTATTTCATTGCTAATTTTTTGGATTTCATTGTAAATCTATTTATGCTACGTTGCTAAAATTTTAATATTTCATTACAATTTCGTTTCTAAACCATTACACAAATTTTAAATATCCATTACTAATGTATTGTAAATCCATTGCTAAGTCATAAATTTTAAAATTTTTTTTTGTTGCTAAAATGCTATTTTTTACATCCAACAACAACCATGATCATTTTAAACCATCCAACAACAATACCAATTCATCATTCAATGACACTAAGAATTCAATAAAGTACCTATATTAAAAAATACAGATAGTATATCAAAATATGCATAAAGTAAACATAGTATCAAGATAAAGTATATATACCTAACAAGGTTCTCATACATAAAATAAAAAATAATAAAAAATAAGGCCTATGAAGTTCCTAGGTGCATGTCGCCACCATCGATGTTTTGTTCATCTCTATCACCCCTCGATGCATGATGCTCCAAAGTAGATGCCTAACATCAAAAATTAAAAAATAAAAAAATGATAAAAAAAAATATAAGTAAAGAAAAAGTGACATTTTTTTACTTCTTGTGAAGCTAAAAATGGTGCAATAGTAGTACGCTGTGTATTCATTGACGGGCGTATCTAACCAAAAAGAGCAATCCACCAAGTATCTGGCCAATTTTCTAGTGCAGACTGAGGAATTGAAGGGGAAACTATGGTAGGATTTCTTCTAAAAACCTAGGATGCTCATGTACCTTTTTAACAGCATCTTAAAAATATATTGTATTAGCTTACTGCAATAAAGGACTTACTACGATAAAGAATTTATAAAAATGCAAAATAAACCAAGCAAAGGCTTTCTACAAATGCAAGACATACCCACTTGTGGAATAAAAGGGCAAATATATGTGACACAAAAGACTGGCTCCAGAGTTGAACAATCAAATCAAGAATGTGCTTTCCATCTTCTGGTACCCTAACATAGTGATCAGCAAGAACTTATGAAAACACAGGCAGTTATCTATCTTCTGCTTTGGCAATTCCATCTTCATTCCTATTGACAATTATGTCTGTTTTCAATGACATTATGGAAAAATTAGAACACCAGGCAAATGTAGTGATGGGTTAGAATTGCATTTGCATGAGCAAATTTGTGCAGACATGAATATGCACATAGGGACAAACAAACAGCATTTTTCAAATCCCAGGAAATATGGCATATCTAATGTACACTTGCCATTGGAAGTGCATACAGGAACATGAATCCATGTGGATGTGAACATACACATGAAGACAAACCAACAATATTTTTCAAACCCCAGGAATATAACATAGTCTAATGCACACTTGCCATTGGAAATGCATATAGACACATGAATCCAAGAGCCAAAGCTGATATTCTACATAAGCTACTGCAACCATAATAAATTTTGTTTAAGCCCTCTTTTTGCATCTGATCAATAAATTTGATGAATCACCATCAAGTCCTGCCACAATGCATTTATTTTCTTCATTATATAAATGCTTTAACAATCTTTTTTTCTGTGTATTGCTTTTTGATTTCTCATGCATGGAATCTTGCTTTTCGATTTCTCATGCATCTTCCCTAGCATCAAGAGTTCGATATCAGTAAAAGAGTTCCGAGATCCTGTTTTTGACATAAAGAAAGGCTTACTTTCCAAAATGGGTTGTGGGATGTGATTTGCATAGCTTCAAAACATCTGACTCTTAACATATTGACCACAGTGGCTGATAATGTATTTGTACCTACTTGTCCAAGTTTAATAGATGCTCGACTCCCATGTTTTGAGAACATTTGCTATCTATATCTCCAACGTTCAGATAACAGGAAGAATTTGCAATTGATTTTCTAAACAAAAGGATCCAATTCACAATCTTCATTACTCAAGCCAGACTTAGAAATACCTTTCATCACCAGAGTCAGATTTAGAAACACATTAACTAAAGAAGTGTTTAGAAAGCAGGTGCCATTTCAAGATTCCAGGAAGATTCTAAAGTGGGTACTCTACCCTAGATAGAAGATCCCGGATAATAAGTTCACAATTGAAACAACAATTTATTGAGCTTTACAGTAACAAGGTCTTGATGCTTTATCTTCCTAACAGCTATTCCAGATTGTGGCAAGAAATTAGGTTTTGCATTTGACAGTCTGATGATTTGTATTTTAAATGATTAATAATGTAACTAAAGACCCTCTTGTACATACTGTTTTGTGCTTGAGCAGCCTCCAACTAACTTTACTTCTCCTTTAACCTTTTTTTTTTTTTGGCATTTAGATATTTTTGTTTCCATAAATTGATGGCTAAAGAAATTATGATAGATTGATATTTAAACCTTACAAAACAGAACAAGCTTTGGAAAAATATGCAGGACCCAGTCAACAACCAAGAGCAAACAAGTACATGTACAAAAGCACAAGCATTACCATTATAAGCAATGAACCTGCATTACCTCCTGTGTGGTTCATGGAACTCATAACACCTAGGCTGCCTCTGCCTAGATTACCACTTATTTATATGATTAAGCTCCCAAGCCCATGGTTACTACCTTAGGTGCATGTGCAACACCCATGGGGTAATCAATTAGTTGATAGCAACCTTCAGTTATATGTACATAAAGTATATATTGTACATGTGTGAAGCAATTTTTTTTTCTTTTAAAGGGTCTGACCTGGTGCATCACTCACATTACCATCCATGAGTCATTTATTGAAAAAAGAAATTTTTCTCAAATTGTCATGAACCATATCATTGCCCACAAAGCTAATCTTGTATAAATTGCTGCCTCACACTATATAAGATATGGTCTGCTAGTTTATTTAAAGGCCCAATTTTACAAAGTACCTATATGAAAAGCTAACTCATAGCAGAGTCCACTTTCTCAATGCAATACTTTCAAATATTGAGTTATGGTGCACCACAAGAATTTGAACCAGCAATCATATACAAATCAAATTAATTGCTCTCCATCATAGAAAGAAATGATAAGTTGACCTCCACTTCCAGAGTGCCATAACTCCAACAATGTCTCCTATTCCTTCATGCATTCGTGTATATTCCTGTGTCCCATGGCCATCATGTATTACATTCAACTAGATAGTTATCATGTTTTCCTACCTTCTATCTAGATTCATTACTACGACCTCTATTACCCGCATGCTTTCTATTATGGTTCATTTGCCTTATAGGGTCTGTTTTCTTTCTCTGGGTTTTCAAGTTAAATGGTCTTGCTTGTTAGTCAATGTCAATACTTCCTATTTGTTGGACGAAAATAGTAAAGATATGGTTTAATGATCTGAATAAGATAGTTTAATGCTTGCCCTTTTAGCATGAAGTGGTTAACTTTTGGAAAAGTTATTCAGTAGACTAAAGTCTAAGAGCTCAAAACTGAAAGAGAGAAAGCTTTGGAGTCCCCCTGTTATGTGCACATGAAATGTTCATCAGGCTCACCATTGCTGATTTGGCAACTCTATAACCAACCTCCCATGTTTGGAGACAGGAGTTGCACCAATCCCCTCTTGCCACATAGCAAGCGGATTGCTTGTCTGCACGTAAAGGGGGACACATAGCACTTACTCCTGGAAAAAAAAAAAAAAAAGAACAAAATCCTTCGACCTAGGTTCATCTATGAACTAACGCTGGGCAAGAACAACATGGAAAAGCATGGGACTTCAGCCACGTCTTGAGAAGTGCCCCCATAATCCAAGTTTTTGACGTCTTCTTCCTATGGGAATCCAAGTCCATAGCGGTCACTTTTGGACAAGAAATTCAGTAGCCTGAGGTCTAAGAGCTCATATCTGAAAAGATACCTGACAAACTACTCGCCTGCAGACACTACTAGAAAGAACATGATGAAAAAGCATATAACAAAAATCCATAAGCTGGTTTATCAAGGCTTCACCTAATGAGTGAAGTCCAAGTAAGAACAAAAAGTTATAAACACAACGATGCAGCATATCTTGTCCCCATCCAACCAAAGTTTAGTTACTATCAAGGTTCCATTTATCATATTTCTTGAGATCAAGAAGAAAACGTGGAGGAAAAAAATAAATTACATGAAAATAAGAAACTATTTTGATTTGAGACATTCAAATGGAGCATTACAACATGCTACAAGCTGCAAAGCCGTACCTCGAGCTTGATCATCTATCTCCAAAGCTATATCAGCAAGCAACTGCTGTAATAGGTCAACTCTCTGCGATGGACAGTTCAATGCCTGCAACAACAGACAGAAACCACTCCTCGCTATGAGTATCTTGATCATTATAGAAGTTTAAACAGTTATACCAAGAATGGACGCGATAGAAAAAATGCAAGCAGAGCCATCTCTCGCAAAAGAAAGAAAAAGAAACCATCGACTCAGGGTTTCAAGAATCGAATTCTTATCATCAGAAACCAAAATACCAAAATGGCAAATAGGGCTTGCAGTCGAACATCAAGATCTCCCACGCTGAAGCTCCCTCGATCTCTTGGGTAAGCGTGGTGAGATAAGCCGATCTCCGATACGCCGAACCCTGGCCCATTCTCCCGGACGCCCGAACGGAAGAGCATTTGAGAAGCAACAGCGAACCCTAACCCTAATCTCCCACTGCCTCTCATCTTCACGGTCGGCGATCCAAGGCAGGATTCGAAAGAAATCGCACGAGAAAAGCTGAAATAATTCAAAACCCTAGCTAGATTGAGGGGAAAAGAGAGAGGCACCGTCCGGATTTTTGTTCTGCTTTCCTCGCTCTTCCCCTGCTTTTTCCATCCTCAGGAGCTTCAACCTGGTGGGAGGCTTGGAACGGTCGAACAGGGACTGGGGGAGGAGGTCCGGCTGCCCACCAGCCGCCGGGCGAGAGCGAGAGAGAGAGAGAGAGAGAGAGAGAGAGGGCAGGAGACCGGAGTGGTGCGGGGGGCGGCATGGAGCTGAGGGTTGTTGCGTGGAGCCAGGCGGTGGGGGCCGTGGGGTGTGGGCGCCGTCGCCAGGTAGGGGAGGAGGGGCACGCGGAGCTGCAAGGCGCGCGGGTGCGGGCGCCGGTGCCGGGGGCGATGGGGAGGGGGGTCACATGGAGCAGCATCGGACGGCGGCGGCGGGTGGGGCATCTAGCGGGATGCGTGAATTAACGAGATAATTAAATATAAATAATTTTAAATTTTATAATTATTTAAAAATTTAAAATATTTTATAAATATTTTTATTTTAAAGATACATTATGTTGAAATGAATAATAAGTAACATGAGGGCTTGAAATTTAAAATTTTTAAAATTAATATTTTTTTAAAAAAAAGAAAATACTCAAGCAAGTTAATTTATAAAAACCAAATAATTTATCTATTTTATTTTTTTATTTTTTTATAATTTTTATTTAAATTTTATTAAAAATAAAAAAATAAAATTAATATAAAAAATTAAGTCAAACAATAAACATATTACCGATAAAATTAAGAAAAAAATTTTTAATAACATATAAATTATAGAGAAGCAACTACTAACAAAATTAAATATTTATGAAATCTAATACTATTAATTGATCATATCTTCCTTCAATAATGGAGTCTGAATTAATTATATTTTTAGAAAAAGAGGAGGAGAGAGAAAAAAAGAAAAAAAATATCATGTTAATAAAAAATTATATTTTTTTATTTTTTAATTAAAAATAAACTAAAATTTTATTATAATTTAGTTGCAAAACCATTTTTTAGTAAATTCTTTTATTTTTAGATTAGCAACAAAGATGTAGTTGATTCAATTCCATTTCAAATTTTTTAAAGAGAGAAAGAGGAGAGAGAAAAAAAAGAGAGAGAACATCAGGCTAAATAAAAGTTAAGATTTTTTAAATTTTTTAAATTAGCAATGGAGTAAAATTTCATTACAAATTAGTTATAAATCTGCTTCCTAGTGAGTTCTTTTATTTTCAGATTAGCAATGAAAATATTGCCATTTCAATTTTGTTACAAATTTTTTTCTTCCCATATTAGCAATGGAATAAATTTGATTATAAATTCATTGTAAGCTAATCAAACAAAATCTATAATTTTTTTAACCAATTATTAGCAATGAAAACTGAGTTCGTTGTAAATCTATTGCTATATTCTATTGCTAATCCGTTGTAATTTCATTGCCAATAATATGCAAGAATCTCCTACAATATTTAGCAACTATTTTTAGATCCATTTTTATTCTATTGCAAAATTTCTATCTAATCCATTGCAAGTCTATTATAAATTTATTTTTTTAATATTAGCAACAAAACTAAATATTTCGTTGCAAATTCATTGCCAATTTACAATGGATTAGAAACAGATTCTATCTTTTACTAAACTTTTATTGTAAAATCACATATTTCTTATAATATTTAGTTACTAATCCATTGCAATTTCATTGCCAATAATACGTGGGAACCTCCTCCAAAATTTAGCAATGGTTTTTAGGTTCGTTGTTATTCCATTATAAACTTTCTATTTCTAATCCATTGTAAATTTATTTTTTCGAGATTAGCAATGGAATTGAGCATTCGGTTGTAAATTCATTGCTAATTAACAACTGATTAGAAATGGATTCTATTCGTTGTAAAATTTTTATTGTTAAATAATAATTTTCTTGTAGCGCGCCCCTCCACCTCCCACCACCTGTGACTCCCATCCGACCCATCAACACTACCACCCATGGCCTGCCGGCGCTAAACCCCCAACGCCCCCCCCCCCATCGTGCCCCTCTGTCTATCATCAGCCACGGCAACACTCACATCCGCGTAGACAATTGAAAGAACAAAAATAATTAAAGCAGCTAGGGACAAGATGGAACTTATCTTCGTCAAGAATGGCAATGGCAGCAGCAACGGCGATGGCAACGATGGTGGTAGCAGGAGACATGGTCGCCAGCCTGTGGAAGCCCAAGAGGAGGGGGAGAGAGAGGACCATAGAGGATTTTAGAGAGAAATGGGTTTCGCGGGAAGGAAGGAATGTAGTAAGGATGGATATTTAAAGAATTTTAGCAATAAAAATTTTGTCGCTAAAACCATTATTTATGACAGAAATCATATTTTTATCACTAATAAATCCTATCAATTATTTTTCAAAAAAATTTCCTCTTAAAAATTAAAAAATTAAATAAATTTTTATACGATAAAAATTTAATTTTCATCGCTAATAATAATTACATAAATAATTTTTATCTAATTAAATGGCATGCAATATTTACGATGAAAATTTTTCATCATAAATAATAGATTATTTATAATGAAAAAATAATTTTTTTCATAAATAATAAATTATTTTTGATATAATATTTTCATCATAAATAATCAGCTATAAATTTATCATTTAAAAAATAGAAAATAATGGATTATTTATGATGAAAATTTTATATCATAAATAATATATTATTTATGATAAAATTATTTTTTATTATAAATAATTAATTATTTATGACATAAATTTTTTATTATAAATAATTTTTATTTATGATGAAAAGTTTTCATCATAAATAATCAAACCAAAAATTTTCATTTAAAGGACTAAAAAGGTGGACTATTTTAAAAATAAAAAAAAGGATAAAGATGCACTGTGCATAGCTAATGCGATGGGATTGAGGGGTGCGAGCGCATCCACTATTAGCTAACCCATGGATAAATTAATATTTTTTTAATTTTTAAAAATTAGTATTTTTAAAAAAAATATTTTTTATTTTTTTAAATATTATATAATTTTAAAATTTAAAATTTATCTTCATCATTCATTATTTAAGTAATTATTATGTAAGTATCGTCACAAAAAATTACCTCAATCTGGTAGCTCTAGCTATGTTGATCAATAAAATTTAATTTCGATAGTCATAAATGATCGCATGATGATCTTATAGATAGAAACCATCAATAAATTTAAAAATTTACAATGATGATCTATATGATATTTATAGTATACTATTAAAATTTTATTTTAATCAAATATAATTATCATAGTCAATTTAGCATGAGATGATTTGAATCATTAAATAAAAAATAAGTAATTAAAAAATCAAATGATATGTAATTATAAGATAATTTTTTTAGATAAATGAATTTTGCTAATAGTTTGATCTTTTCTATGGTAGTGATTGTAAAAAGAAGACCACGAATATATAAACTATCTAAAACTATATGTATCTTGATACACATTCTTAAAGTCCTTAAGTAATTATACGTATGCTTTGATAAAATCTACTTAATATGGATGGTTCTTATACATAGAGTTTAGATTTTACAATTACTATTATACAGATGATTAGAATAGTAGTAAAGATCATTTATCTAAAAATTTATCTCATAATCGGACATCATTTGGTCTTTTGATCACTCTTTTTTTATTTAACGATCTAAATTATTCCATACTAAATTGATAATGATATCCGATTAAAATAAAATTTTGATAATTTGCTATAAAACTGATAGAGATTATCATTATAAGTTTTTAGATCCATCAATGGTCTCTGTCTAACAGATCATCATGCGATCATTCATAATCATCAAAATCAAATTTTATTAATCGATATAGTTAAAGCTACCGGATCGAGTTAGTCTTTTATGTCAATACTCGTACGATAGTTATTTAAATAATGAATAAAAAAGATAGATTTTAAATTTTAAAATTATATAATATTTAAAAAAATAAAAAAAATATTTTTAGAAAAATATTAATTTTTAAAAAATTAAAAAAATATTAATTTACCCATGGGCTAGCTAATAGTGGATGTGCTTGCACCCCTTAACTCTGTCACACTGGCCATGTACTTCATCGACCATGCACGGTATATCTTTATCCTTTTTTTTATTTTTAAAATATTTTATATTTTATACTTTTTAAATAATTTATTTACGATCGATTATTTATGATAAAAAAAAATTTATCATAAATAATCTATTATTTGTGATGCAAATTAGATTTATGTCGCAAATGATAGAATATTTATAATAAAAATTTTTCATCATAAATAATTCATCTTTTTCTTATTTTTGAATGATTTATTTATGATCGATTATTTATGATGAAAAATTTTTATCATAAATAATCTATCATTTGCGACATAAATCATATTTATATCATAAATGATAGATTATTTACAATAAAAATTTTTATTATAAATAATCTACTTTTTTATTTTTTAAATAATTTATTTATGATTGATTATTTATGATAAAAAATTTTTATCATAAATAATCTATCATTTATGACATAATCTGATTTTCATCATAAATAATAGATTATTTATGATAAAAATTTTTCAACATAAATAATCCATTCTTTTCTATTTTTTAAATAATTTATTTACTATTGATTATTTGTAATGAAAAATTTATATCATAAATAATCTATTATTTATGTTGCAAATTAGATTTACATCATAAATGATAGATTATTTGCAATAAAAATTTTCCATCATAAATAATTTGGCCTTTTTTATTTTTAAATAATTTATTTATGATTAATTATTTGTGATGAAAATTTTTTATCATAAATAATCTATCATTTACGATGTAAACCTAATTTTTGTCACAAATATTTTACTTTTTTCTATTTTTTAAATAATTTATTTATGATTAATTATTTGTCATGAAAATTTTTTATCATAAATAATCTATCATTTGCGATGGAAACCTAATTTTTGTCACAAATATTTTGCTTTTTTCTATTTTTTAAATAATTTATTTATGATCAATAATTTATCATAAAAATTTTTATCATAAACAATCTATTATTTATGATGTAAATCAGAATTACGTCGTAAATGATTGATTTTTTATGATAAAAATTTATTTCATCAAAATAATTTATTATTTATAAAATTTTTTTATCATAAATATGTTTATTTATAATAAAATTTTTTTCATCGTAAATAATTTCATTGCAAAAACTTAGTTCTCTTGTAGTGATTTTACTTTCATTCTTTTAGATTATTAGATTTCAATGTAATGTGAAGCTAAATGCTTTATTTTTGTGTTTTTTTTTGTTCTTTTCTAAAATAAAACATTATACAAAGTATATTTTGGTAGCTAGGATACTTCATAGAAATTCTTGTCATAGAAAAAACATGGTTATCAACATGATGGAGCTTGATTGTAGGATCCTTGCAACCTACACCTCCACTCCAAGATGCATAATAGCAAGTGGTTGCTAACTAAGTTGCTAAGTCATCTCAATCCATATAATCATTACTACAATAAGTATCAAATAGATGTTTTATACATTCAAAAAATAAAGACAATGTTGATGAACAACCATGGTTAATGCTGTAGGTTGTGCATTTTGATCTAGAATAGATTTAGATATTAGAATTCAGATTTAAATTTAATATATTTTTTTATTATATTTTTATATAGATTCTAGCACCTTCAAAGAAAAGAGGATGAGGCCCAACACGTAATGTTGTCCTTAATAAGAAAAAAGATAAAGGAGAGAAATTTGATATCTATTTTCATCAAGAATTAAATAGAAAAATCTGTGGTGATGATGTAAATCTTTTTAAAGCAGAGGGATTGATATGCAGTAGGCAGTTTGCACCCCTTCAAGTGTAAGAATGAGGTGACATACCTAATGGAGGTAAGCAAATCATGTGGATGTTCATGAAGATAGGAGGATGGATTTTTTATTTTATTTTATTGATATAAGTTTCTCTTTTATGATATTTTTTAAATTATTTATTGCCTCATGTATTATTTTCTTGCTTAGCTCATTGTTCAGTGCAACTATCATTTTTTTAATTTTCAGATATGCTTTGATTTATTAGAAGATATTCATCCATATGTCTTGAGTCAGGTACAAGATTAGTACAGGACATGGACATATAATTTACATAAATCATATAAGTCTATATCCAAGGATGATTGGCAATGATTGAGTAAAAATAAATGGAACACAAAAGAGTTTTAGGTATTTTTTTATAGAATACTATAGTGTTATATGTTTTTCTTTATAAGTGTAATTTCTTTATAATACTTCAATTCAAAAAATAAGCATCCAACATATGTAGATGTTTTCTTATAATTCATATATATTTTAGTATTTTGAATAATTTCTATTTGAACTAATAGTTTTTAATGCTTCAATTCAAAAAATAAGCATCCAAATTGCAAAAAACCATGCCAAGCATGAAACCGGTTGCATTATAGGAACTAGGTCAATAGCGGAAAATGCTTGGGATATGGTGATTCTTTATAATTAGTTATTTTACCTTAAGATTTTAGTTAAATTATTTTTAAACTTAATTTTTTTATTTATCAATAAATATGTCACTGGGAAATTGCCAAGTGCTATAAAGGTGTGGGAGTCAAGTAGGCATGGATCTAACGAGACCTGATCAACTTCTAAAGGAGAAGAAATAGTAGTATGTGTTTATTTTTTCGAAAAAAATTTAAGAGAATAATATTTTGAGAGTAACTACCTGCTCTAATTTTATTGACTCTTTTTAATTAATCTATAAGTTTATTATCCTTCTATTAATTATTATATATTAATGCAAAACCAACTTAAAGAAGTGGTTGAAACACATCAAGAGGAAATTTTTTATATGCATATACCATTAGTTGAATACTTTGCTATTGCATTGGGGAAGAGATTAGGCTGCACAGAGGATGTTGGGTTAAAAGGAGATATTTCAAGCTCTCATGATAAAGAAAGGTTTTATGTTGAGAAAGAGGCTACCTTGAATCATGCAAATATGTTAGAGGAAGAGGTTGAGAGGCTTAGAGCAGAACTTAAAACCTAGCGGAAAGAGATGGGGGCCCAATGTGAGAAAGCCAAAGTGCAATAAGTGGAAATACAAAAAAAAAAGTCTTGAAGCAAAATTCCAACAACAATTTTCTATTTTGTTCAAGCGACTCCCTTAAGATATAATTTCTCACCCACATTCTAGTACATCCTCATCATAATACCCTACTACTTAGATAAATATAATAGTTAACATCATTAGTTAGATTTCTTTAGTAACTTTTATAATTTTATCTTAATCTTGTATAATAAATTCATTCATAGCTTATGATATGGTTTTTAAGTTAATTGATATATCTCTCTTTTCTCTTTGTTGTGTAGGGACCTAATGTGTGATATACTTTCGTTGGGGTGATACATGAATGCCGCTCCTTTTGGTTACTTATTTAACATTTTTTTGCTATTTGCTAGTTGATGGCTTAAGGAAATAGATCTTGGCTTGTGTGATGTTTGACAATTGTATGACATCTTGGAATTTGGATGAAGACTTGTATTACAAACTACATTATTATTGGATAAACAATATTTTGATTCTATATAAATGGTTTGTAATTATGTGAATGGATATAGCTTTATAATTTGCATATGGTTATTATGTACGCTGGTAGAATAAATTTGATTTGCAATGAATGATATAGATAGAAATGGTTATTATGTATCCATAGGTGGAAAAAGGACTATAAAAGTTTGAATACCAACAAATAAAATTGCATTTATAGTGACGACTACTATCATTAATGTTATAAATTCCTTCTTATGATATTGACACTAGTTATTGCTAGAAAGTAATCCTTTTAATGGTGACATAAACTTATAATTACTTATAATTGAGTATTAGTAGCACCAGTAAATTATCATAAATAGTTTTATATTTGGTGATGGAAAATATCATCATAGATAAATTAAGCCATTAGTGTCATATTATGTCATTACATAAAGCATAACTTATAATGGCAATCGTTATCATCACTAATGTTTTGACTAATTAGTGATGATAATCAATGACTACATATAGTATGATCTTCTACGGTGATGAGGCATAAGTCACCACTAAAATTATTAGTGATGGTCGTTTTACTCACAATCATTATGGTCACCACTAATAGTTTTAGTGGCAATATATTCGGATCTTTTAGTAATAACTTTTGATGCTACTGAAACCTAAAATCATGTAATGTATATCTAGTACCTTGGGAAAAGCTAGATTCAACTGGTTGTAGTGAAGGCTCAATCAACCTATTCCTAGATTCTGCCCCCTAATCTCAAACAGTTGTTGCACCAAGTAAATCTAGGCCCAGAGAAACCAAAGTCAACCAGATCGCTCTAGGTAATGAAGTCCTAGAATTCTCTAATCTCAATCTTGTCGAAGTAGGATTTGCCCCCCCTTGTCCTTGGGCCTGTCAATACAATTAAAATCTCTCACAACCAATGATGGAACACCCCACCTAGTCAACATCGAGACCTCATCCCACAAAACTGGATGCACCCTATACTCTATACTCGCATATATAGCAAACAAAAGTCAAGGAGTATCATTAGGTTCTAAAATCATAGTTACAATCTGCTGATTACATCTATAAAAAAGTATTCCCCTTAACCACCCTAAACTACCAAATAACCATAATGCCACAGCCACCTTAAATTGTCGAACAACCACAATGCCACGCATAAGACCCATGATTCAATAGCATAGAACCCCCAAGACACCAAAAAGCAATGCTGAGCTCGATCAAGGCTATTGCCATAAAGAGGGGTTTCCAAAAGCATGCACAAGTCAGGATTATGCTACTGCACCAGGCATTTGTAGGTATAAGTATAATAGGGCTTTGCAGGCCGCTAACATTCTAAATCAAGAACTTCATAACTCTAGGGAAGGGTGGGGTTCGGCCAAGCCCCTTAAGTGCCTAATATTGATCATAGGAGCCTACTATGCCGAAGTGCTAGTGCATCTATTCTCCAAATCTTGCTACTCATCTCCTACACCATCCTTACCTATTGAACCACTACATCATGATCAGAGTTCTTAGGAAGCAGCAAAATGGGGTTCTTATCCAACTCAGACCCTAATCCTTCTGCATCAAGTCCCCTAGGCCCTTGGTTCACTAGCCCAATAGTAGGGCCCGAGGACACATAGGCTCAATCCACCAAAGGCCCACCTTAAGTATGTGAGGGATGGATGAAGTAGGCATGCCAAAGATCCCCTCCATCTCTGCTTTTAGTTTGCTAGACTGACCTTAGGAGCTCTAGGTCAAACTCCTCGCCTGGCTACTGCCTCCACTAACAAGGAATCGGGGTGCACAACCCCAACCCCCTACATGACCCAAGATATCTCCTACCCAAGAAAGAGATGGTGGCGAGCTGCACTCCCTACACCACCAGCCCATCTCCTCAATTTGGACTTTGGCCACCTTTTGCAATTGCTTGACATAGCTTCAAATCTAATGCCAAAGAAGAAGCTACCTTGCCATGCTATCACTTTATCAGGTTCAAGCCCGATCTTACTGCATGGGTCAGGGTTTGCTCCATATAAAGCCCAAGCCCATTTTCGAAAGTTGGCTGAGATACTCCTCTAAGACCTTTGTCACCTCTACCCTAGGCAGTCTTGAAGATCACACTGGGGAATATGGGCTCTTGGTCCATTTGTGAAGGCTGAAAGCTTGGCCAGCTCACCCATAAACTCATTAGGTCGATTGATCTCTTGGGTCGGGTCCAGATCCATGAGCAAGTTGAAAGCCAACCCAAATTTGGTAGACCATCCTTCTATTACCATGCATCCCCGATCGGATCAGCCCTCATCACCAAGCATCACCTAGCCATCTTAGATGGCTTCTGCCAGCCATCTAAGTCCAAGGGTAAACTCTATAGGCTCGATCAATTAGCTGGAGAGCTTCATCAACTTAGTCTCTTTCCTTAGCCCCAATCCCTCTTTGGGAATCCTAGGCCGTCAGACCTTTGCTGTGACCAGCCATGGCCTAAAGTTCGAGCACCAATCAGCCTCCACCCGAGGATCCTCTACCTTTTGGCCAGCAATTGCATCCACCTCCATCAGAATAGTGGGTTCTATCCCTTGACTCATCTGGATGAAGTTGTCTAGGTTAAGCAGCCTATCCCTATTTGCTATACTCAGCACCTTTATCAGGGAGTTGCAATCATCATCACCTATGCCCAACCTAGCCACAATGGTAGCAGATGACTGGGATGTTCTCATAGAGAAGGCTTGCCAAAATAATTTCCTCCTACCTCTAATGTTGATCTTTGGCTTAAGATGTTTTGTAGCATCAATCTCCACCTTAACTCGGCAAACCTAAATTTTTGCAGTCAATAGATGAATCCATCCATGGCAACTGGTCGACCAGTTGCCGATGTGATGCTTAGGATGGATTTCTTATCCCAATATTGAATGGGCAAGCTTGGCAACCTAATCCACACCACCATTCGGTTGATACTATCTGATCTTGGGATGAAATCAGGGATCCATCACTCCATCACTGGTAGTTGCCTAGTGATCAGCCATGGCCCACCTTCCAAAGTAGCCTCCTGGACTTCCTTGCTCCTAAACTAGATGATACAATGGTCCTCAGCCTGGGAAAAGTTTCCACATCACATTGAAGCTTTTCTCTCTGCTTCAACTCATGATTCATCCACTCAATAGGGACCAACCAAGGCTTCTAGAGATGACTACTATCATCTCCCAAGCCCTCCATCCTCTCCTCTAGCATCTCTAGCACTTAGGTAAAGTATCTCTGAAGATTCTCCTATCCTCTTCAATGATATTATGGGAGGTCCAAACATCCTTCTCGAGAGGGGGACCCTAAGCTACCTTGACTCATGAGCAGACCTTGTCATTTGTCGGAGGTGTCAACTAACCCCGTCACCAAACGAACGCTATGAAGTTTTCCCATCTTGATTGTCCATATCACTTACCTACCAATTGCTCAAAAGAATGCCTCGAGGAAAGCATGATCTTCAAAGCTATCACTATCTAGAGTGCTCAATACTAAAGTGCTCCTCAACTATATTGTCATTCACTACCCTTCCTCCAATGCTTTCCTTGTCACCATCATCTTTTTGCTTCTTCCTTATCAAAACTTAATTCTCTTTCGAGATCTTTGTGCAAATTGGTTCATTGCCAAATGTAGCTACTTGTAGGACATGCAAAAGTCTAATAGACCAACAAAAACACCCTTTACATTTTTTTGTGAAATAAACTCTTTACTTTCAATACCTTAATTAGTGTGTTCACTAAGTTGGGATTTCTAAATGAAGTAAAGTAGCACTTTTAACATATGCTCGATCCTAACCAACTCTTTAGGAGCTTGATGGTCTTAGCCTTTGCTCAATGCTCAAATCGTAAAATTGTAGGGTAATTTGGATACAATAGCAATGCAATAGTAAATTCCCAATAAATGATGTATAAGAAAATCTAAGCATCACAAAAGAATGTAAACATTAGAAGAAAAATGCATTACAAATTATTACTTGATATTTCTAAAGAGCACACTATCCCCAAATCCCAGTTACTATCTGATAGATTGCGATGTTGTCGTTAAGACACCGTATTTATTAGTTTAAATTTGACTTCTTAAATTAATTAAAAATATGTAGTAAGTAGTGAGTCGGGTTGAATTCATAGAAAAGATAGTATTTTAGATTTAAAATCTTTGATTTTATAAAAAAAATAAAAAAAAAATATTTTAAAATCAAAAGTAAAATCAAAAAATAAAAATAAAAATTAAAATGTGTAAAAATTTAAACTTAGTACTAAGATCTACTAGTTAGATCTTAGCATCTACTTACAATAAAATAAAAAAATAATAATTAAAATATAGAAATTAAATTATAATAAAAATAAAAAATTAAAATTAAAGTGCATAAAAATAAAATCTATATTAATTAAAATTTTAAAATTTAAATATAAAAAATTAAAAAAAAAGAAAAAAAAAATAAAATAGCCTGATCTCTGATCTTGGATTAGCATTGGTGGAAAGATGGTGTAGAAGCCCAGCTCTTTCTCTCGACATCAGTTGCCTCAAAGCAGCCATTAACCCAAGCCTAGCTTTACCTTGTACCAAAGCTTCACCTTAACCGAAAATACTAAACTTTGGAGGCCTAGGATCCAATTTATAACTGTTGGAGGGCTAGAAACTTTGTTATTGGGCAATGCGGGACTAAAGAGGAGTAGAGATCCATGTTTATTGAAGAAATTAGTATAAAATCATTAGATCATGTCTCCTATGAAATTCTATGCATTCTGGCCATTAGATGGTGATCCAAACTTCAAAAAATACCAAAATTGAACATGTATTGGCCGAGATCAAGTGAGAAAACATTTTGGCTGTTGATCGCACGTTGATGGAGTGAATTCAGCCATTGATTGCGCGTCTGGATGTCCTGATCACCGTCGGAAGCATCCTGGATTGTCGGATCATGGGCGGGATCGAGCACTACCATCAGATGGCAATCTAGGTGAAGTCTGAAGCTAAATCAAAGTAGAAAATTTTCTTCACCATCCGATCTTGATTGCAATCAATCGGATCTATCCAATCGCGCCATTATTGTGCATATGAACCTGTGAACTAGCTGCACCATAGACCTGAACCAATCGCCGCATGCTTTTTGCATGTGAAATTATCATTTTGCCTCATAAGCCACGATAGAAATACTGTAAACCCTTTAAGGATCTTGATCCACCATATGTCGCTCCATGATTTGTCGGTTGTCACTGAGCTGGCAGTCTACACTATTCTATGAACCGGCTGGCGGCTTCTAAGACTGAGTCAGCTTTGATGGCGCATCGGCTTGGCTTGGCTTTGCGGAGCCGGCTGAGCCGCTTTTCTTTTTTATTTTAATTTTTTTTCTTTTTATCTTTAAAAATTTATATCTGGTCCATTTTAACTCTATTTTGCTTCAAACTTATTTCATTATGATAAAAAAAATGAGCTCTTTCCATTGATAATAAAATTTTATTTTTTTAATTTTTATTATTTTTAATTAATTTTTTAATTAATAAAATATTAATTTTTTAAAAATATATATAAATTGATTATTAATTCTTAAAAATAAATATAAATTAATTGATAAATTGATGCTTTTATTAGTAAATTTATGGTACTTATCACTATTCTTTTTCAATGCAAAGTCTTACATTTCTCAAGCCAAACCTTGATCATTGACTTTGTTTCTGGAGGGCATTCATGTCTATATGCAGCTTTTTTCTCACCTGCTACTTGCCTGTTAAGAGGAGCCTCAGACAGGCATGCTACATATGAATGAATATGGAGAAAGTGTAACACCAGCAGATCCCTTGCAAATAAGGTTAATAAGGCCATAACATTGATTTCATAAGAAGTGTGATCATACTTGCCTAGGCTGCTATCATTAGCTCTAAGAACTATGAAGACATATCTGAAAAGTGGTGTTGGGGATAAATCCTGCTCCTACCGAAGTCCAGTTTGATGCTCAGTTTAATGCAATCAATAGCCACGGAAGAGCTCCTTCAGACTCTTAGCAATCGAACCTTAGCCGAATCCCTTCAGCCGACCAAACTCCTCAGTGGTCGAGCCCCTCTTGAACTCTCCAGTGGCCGAGTCTTAGCCGAACTCCTTCAGCCGACCGAACTCCTCAGCGATCGAGCCCCTCCCAAACTCCCTAGTGGCCGAGTCTTAGCCAAACTCCTTCAATCGGCCGAACTTCTCAGTGGTCGAGCTCCAGTCAAACTTTTCAGTGGTCGATCTTCAGTCAGACTCCCACGAGAGCCGAACTCCCTCCACGCTCCTCCAGTCGAACGTCTACGGGAGCCAAACTTCCTCCATACTCTAGTCGGACGCCTATGGGAGCCGAACTCCTTTCGAGCTACCCCTTTGGCCGAACTCCTCAACGGTTGCATCCTGGTTAAGCTCCTCAGCGGTCGAGCTCCAGTCAGACTCCCATAGGAGTCGAACTCCTTCCGAGCCTCCCCTTTGATTGAACTCCTCCAGGAGTTCGAACTCCTTTGAAATTGGTGTATGCTCGAGTCCACCAACCAACGCCTGCTTCCTCGAGCTGCGACTGTCGGACCTCGGTGGTATGGCTGCCACTACCAGTCTAGCAGCACCTTTTCCTCCATAACAAGCCCCATGCGGCCTACGATCGGACGATATGGCCACCACTACTGGCGATGTCACTCTCCATAACCAACCTCATGCGACCCACGACCCGCCAGTATAGCTATCACTGTCCACCTAACGATGCCTTTCTCTCCATACTAAACTCCATGCAGCCCCGACGGCTCGCTACCAGGCGGTATGACCATCACCATCAATCAAGCTCTGCCTATAAACAGGACCCTCCAGATATGCTAACTCTAATATCTAAGCTCTAAGCTCTCCTCCTCTTCTCTAAACTCTACGAAATTCATTCTCGAGCACTCCATTCCTGTTGGCTAGAGCTGACTTGATCGTTAGAGGGTCCTGTCGGAGCCACCCTCCACCGACTCTGGACAGGACTCTGTTTTGTAGGTCCTCAATGGCGATCTTGTCCACCTCCGCTCCAGTTGGATCTGACGATGATCAGTTTTTGCACCAACAGATTTGGCGCTAGAGGAAGGACTCGCCTCGATTCTTGAGGTATCTTGAGGTCTCCTTATTCTTAAAGGAGTGCTCGGCAGCAGTCTCTCTTTAGAGATCTCCTTTCTTCCTCTCTAGGGTTATTTTTTGAGAGAAAATGCCCCCTAGGAGAGCTTCGACCCGACGATCGACGGCCTCCATGGCCCGATCCCATTCAGATCCGTCCACTTCTGCTCCAGTCCGGGTGGCCTAGGTTCCATCTGTGGCTACGGTGGATGTGGAGCAGTTCAATTTGCTCATCCAGTAGGTTCGTGGCCTCATGGAGGTGGTGCAGGACATGCACTGACAGACCCTGGCACCAGCTCAACCAATGTGGGACTCTCCAGAGCTGTGTGGTCTAGTCCAGGAACGGCCGACTTGGGCTACTCGACCTCCAATCCTCGGAAGGTGGAGGCAAAGGTGGGAGAGCTCTTGCTCGGACCATGGCTCGACCTAGGGGGAAGCCTCGCACCCATTCTACTAGAAAACTTTGAAGATCAAAGACCGTGAGGATCTCTTAGATCAAAGGCTCTTAGAAATGAGTCGATGAATTGAGAAACTTCATCACACTCTCTCCTCACATGGTAATGATATTTGTACTGACCCTCTCTTTTCGTAGAAAATTATGCAGGAACTAGTCCCGTTGAACTTCAAGCTCCCGCAGATCGAGAGTTATGATGGGACCATCGATCCGATCGACCATCTGAAAGCCTTTCAGACAACGATGTTGTTCCCCTCTACCCTTAAGGGAGCTGTCAGAAATTGGTACTCAGTGCTTAAGCTGAATACCATATTATCGTTTGACTAGATGAGCTAACAGTTCGCGGCCCACTCCCATCCGAATTTATGTCATCCGATTTAATACTGCCATATTAGAGGTCCGAAACCTGGATTAATCAGTCGCCATGACCGCCCTTAAGGGTGGCCTTCAGAAGAATGACTTACTGTTCTCCCTGAAAAAGAAGTATTCCAAGGATTTGGCTAACATTCTAGCTCGGACTGAAAGTTATGCTCGGGCAGAGGAGGCCTTCGAGGCCAAGGACAATGAAGCCAGTGGCAAGCATCGAAACGATGGGCCAGGCAGGCTTGCCGAAGAAGGAAAGCGAAATGAAGCTCGGCCACATTCCCGGACTCCTCCTGGTTGTGGACGAGCTCGAACTCTCTCTCGAGTTCGAAGGTAGGGAAGCCCCGACAGAAGGGCACACCGAAGTTCTCCCCAATGCCGAAGTTCTCCTCGACGATGATTCCACAACTATGCCCTCCTTAACGCCCTGAAAGCCCAAGTGCTGATGGAGATCAAGAAACGACTTTCGAGATCGAAGAGAATGCATTTTCATCCCAGCAAGCGCAACTCCAACAAGTTCTGCCTTTATCATTGTGACCACGATCACGACACTGAGGAGTGCATCCAACTTTAGGAGGAGATCGAAGAGCTCGTCTGACGAGGTAGACTTGGCCGATTCCTATGGAGATGACTTGAAGAGCAGGAAGATCGACTGAGGACATTACCGCCAAGTGGGGAAAACCAGTAAGAAGATTGATCACCTCTCGACGTCATCAACACTATCTTAGGGGGACTTCAATAAGGAGAGGCCAGCGGATCCGAGGGATCGGTGAAGAGGCGGAGGACCGTAGAATCCGTGACCTTTACCGAGGCGGACGGTCAGGGGATCCAATTTTTGCACAATGATGTGGTTGTAATTTTTTTGAACATTGCTGACTACGATGTACGCCACATTTTGGTGGATAATGAAAGCTCGACTGACGTATTATTTTACAATACCTTCTCAAAAATGTCCCTACCAGATGATCGCTTGGAGCCTATGAATTCTCCATTGGTAGGATTTACTAGCAGTGCCATACCAGTCGAAGGCATAATAACTTTAGCTGTGATGGCAGGGCGACATCCAAAACTGGCCAAAGCGTAGGTCGATTTCCTAGTCGTGAGGACTCCATCCACCTATAATGCGATTCTCAATCGATCTGATCTAAATGCATTTTGGATGGTGGTGTCAACCTATTATTTGAAGATGAAGTTTTCAATGAGTCATGGGATTGGAGAGGTCAGAAGTGCTCAGGCTCTGGCGAGGCACTGCTACTCAATCATCCTGTATAAGGGAGAAAGGTCCGACCCTTATTTTGTTGACGGACTGGATGTCCGTGACGACCTCACTGAGGAGCGGGGCGAGCCAATGGAGGACCTCATCTCTGTGCCCTTAAGTGACGAAAACTCGGAGCACGTGGTGCAAATCGGCTCCAACTTGGCAGACGAGGTTCGAGAGCAGCTCATCGCCTTCCTCAGGAGAAACGTAGACGTCTTCACTTGAACCCCCACGGACATACCGGGGATTGACGTTGAGGTCATGGAACATCATTTGGCCATTGATCCGAGGCACCGATCGATAAAAGAAAAAATGCACCACCATGCTCCGAAGAGGTAGAAAGCAATCACCGAAGAAGTAGACAAGCTTTTCAAAGTCGGACTCATCCGGAAGATTAATTATCCGACCTGGGTCTCAAACATGGTCCTCGTCAAAAAGATGAACAACAAGTGGAGGATGTGCATTGACTTCAAGAAGCTGAGCAAGGCCTGCCCGAAACACAGCTACCCCCTGCCCAGGATCGATCAACTGGTGGACGCAACCTCGGGCCATGAGGTCCTCACCTTCATGGACGTCTTTTCTGGTTATAACTAGATACGGATGGCGCCCGAGAATGAAGAGAAGACCGCCTTCATTACTGACCGTGGTCTTTATTATTACAGGATCATACCATTTGGACTCAAAAATGCAGGGGCAATGTATCAGCGCTTGGTCAATAAGATCTTCAAGGAGCAGATCGACCGCAACATGGAGGTGTACGTGGATGATATGCTCGTCAAAAGTCGAGCTTCAACAGACCATCTCGCTGATCTTAAAGAGATCTTCGGTGCGCTCAGGATCGATAAATTTTTAATTAATTTTTAATTAATAAAATATTAATTTTTTAAAAATATATATAAATTGATTATTAATTCTTAAAAATAAATATAAATTAATTGATAAATTGATGCTTTTATTAGTAAATTTATGGTACTTATCACTATTCTTTTTCAATGCAAAGTCTTACATTTCTCAAGCCAAACCTTGATCATTGACTTTGTTTCTGGAGGGCATTCATGTCTTTATGCAGCTTTTTTCTCACCTGCTACTTGCCTATTAAGAGGAGCCTCAGACAGGCATGCTACATATGAATGAATATGGAGAAAGTGTAACACCAGCAGATCCCTTGCAAATAAGGTTAATAAGGCCATAACATTGATTTCATAAGAAGTGTGATCATACTTGCCTAGGCTGCTATCATTAGCTCTAAGAACTATGAAGACATATCTGAAAAGTGGTGTTGGGGATAAACCCTGCTCCTACCAAAGTCCAGTTTGATGCTCAGTTTAATGCAATCGATAGCCACGGAAGAGCTCCTTCAGACTCTCAGCAATCGAACCTTAGCCGAATCCCTTCAGCTGACCAAACTCCTCAGTGGTCGAGCCCCTCTTGAACTCTCCAGTGGCCAAGTCTTAGCCAAACTCCTTCAGCCGACCGAACTCCTCAGCGATCGAGCCCCTCCCAAACTCCCTAGTGGCCGAGTCTTAGCCAAACTCCTTCAATCGATCGAACTTCTCAGTGGTCGAGCTCCAGTCAAACTTTCCAGTGGTCGATCTTCAGTCGGACTCCCATGAGAGCCGAACTCCCTCCGCGCTCCTCCAGTCGAACGCCTATGGGAGCCAAACTTCCTCCGTACTCCAGTCGGACGCCTATGGGAGTCGAACTCCTTTCGAGCTACACCTTTGGCCGAACTCCTCAACGATTGCATCCTGGTCAAGCTCCTCAGCGGTCGAGCTCCAGTCAAACTCCCATAGGAGTCGAACTCCTTTCGAGCCTCCCCTTTGATTGAACTCCTCCAGGAGTTCGAACTCCTTTGAATTGGTGTACGCTCGAGTCCACCAACCAACGCCTGCTTCCTCGAGCTGCGACTGTCGGACCTCGGTGGTATGGCTGCCACTACCAGTCTAGCAGCACCTTTTCCTCCATAACAAGCCCCATGCGGCCTGCGATCGGACGATATGGCCACCACTACTGACGACGTCACTCTCCGTAACCAACCTCATGCGACCCACGACCCGCCAGTATGGCTATCACTGTCCACCTAATGATGCCTTTCTCTCCGTACTAAACTCCATGCAGCCCCGACGGCTCGCTACCAGGCGGTATGACCATCACCATCAATCAAGCTCTGCCTATAAACAGGACCCTCCAGATATGCTAACTCTAATCTCTAAGCTCTAAGCTCTCCTCCTCTTCTCTAAACTCTACGAAATTCATTCTCGAGCACTCCATTCCTATTGGCTAGAGCTGACTTGATCGTTAGAGGGTCCTATCGGAGCCACCCTCCACCGACTCTGGACAGGACTCTGTTTTGTAGGTCCTCAACGGCAATCTCGTCCACCTCCGCTCCAGTTGGATCCGACGATGATCAATTTTTGCACCAACAGATTTGGCGCTAGAGGAAGGACTCGCCTTGGTTCTTGAGGTATTCTTGAGGTCTCCTTATTCTTAAAGGAGTGCTCGGCAGCAGTCTCTCTTTAGAGATCTCCCTTCTTCCTCTCTAGGGTTATTTTTCGAGAGAAAATGCCCCCTAAGAGAGCTTCGACCCGACGATCGACGGCCTCCGTGGCCTGATCCCATTCAGATCCGTCCACTTCTGCTCCAGTTCGGATGGCCTAGGTTCCATCTTTGGCTGCGGTGGATGTGGAGCAGTTCAATTTGCTCATCCAGTAGGTTCGTGGCCTCATGGAGGTGGTGCAGGACATGCACTGACAGACCCTGGCACCAGCTCAACCAATATGGGACTCTCCAGAGCTGTGTGGTCTAGTCCAGGAATGGCCGACTTGGGCTACTCGACCTCCAATCCTCGGAAGGTGGAGGCAAAGGTGGGAGAGCTCTTGCTCGGACCATGGCTCGACCTAGGGGGAAGCCTCGCACCCATTCTACTAGAAAACTTTGGAGATCAAAGACCGTGAGGATCTCTTAGATCAAAGGCTCTTAGAAATGAGTCGATGAATTGAGAAACTTCGTCACACTCTCTCCTCACATGGTAATGATATTTGTACTGACCCTCCCTTTTCGTAGAAAATTATGCAGGAACTAGTCCCGTCGAACTTCAAGCTCCCGCAGCTCGAGAGTTATGATGGGACCACCGATCCGATCGACCATCTGAAAGCCTTTCAGATAATGATGTTGTTCCCCTCTACCCTTAAGGGAGCTGTCAGAAATTGGTACTCAGTGCTTAAGCTGAATACCATATTATCGTTTGACTAGATGAGCTAACAATTCGCAGCCCACTCCCATCCGAATTTATGTCATCCAATTTAATATTGCCATATTAGAGGTCCGAAACCTGGATTAATCAGTCGCCATGACCGTCCTTAAGGGCGGCCTTCAGAAGAATGACTTACTGTTCTCCCTGAAAAAGAAGTATTCGAAGGATTTGGCTAACATTCTAGCTCGGGCTGAAAGTTATGCTCGGGCAGAGGAGGCCTTCGAGGCCAAGGACAATGAAGCCAGTGGCAAGCAGCGAATCGATGGGCCAGGCAGGCCTGCCGAAGAAGGAAAGCGGAATGAAGCTCAGCCACATTCCCGGACTCCTCCTGGTCGTGGACGAGCTCGAACTCTCTCTTGAGTTCGAAGGTAGGGAAGCCCCGATAGAAGGGCACACCGAAGTTCTCCCCAATGCCGAAGTTCTCCTCGACGATGATTCCACAACTACACCCTCCTTAACGCCCCGAAAGTCCAAGTGCTGATGGAGATCAAAAAATGACTTTCGAGATCGAAGAGAATGCATTTTCATCCCAGCAAGCGCAACTCCAACAAGTTCTGCCTTTATCATTGTGACCACGATCACGACACTGAGGAGTGTATCCAACTTTAGGACGAGATCGAAGAGCTCGTCTGACGAGGTAGACTTGGCCGATTCCTATGGAGATGACTTGAAGAGCAGGAAGATCGACTGAGGACATTACCGCCAAGTGGGGGAAACCAGTAAGAAGATTGATCACCTCTCGACGTCATCATCACTATCTTGGGGGGACTTTAATAAGGAGAGGCCAGCGGATCCGAGGGATCGGTGAAGAGGCGGAGGACCGTGGAATCCATGACCTTTACCGAGGCGGACGGTCAGGGGATCCAATTTTTGCACAATGATGTGGTTGTAATTTTTTTGAACATTGCTGACTACAATGTACGCCACATTTTGGTGGATAATGAAAGCTCGACCGACGTATTATTTTACAATGCCTTCTAAAAAATGTCCCTACCAGATGATCGCTTGGAGCCTATGAATTCTCCATTGGTAGGATTTACTGGCAGTGCCATACCAGTCGAAGGCATAATAACTTTAGCTGTGATGGCAGGGCGACATCCGAAACTGGCCAAAGTGTAGGTCGATTTTCTAGTCGTGAGGACTCCATCCACCTATAATGTGATTCTCGATCGATCTGATCTAAATGCATTTCGGACGGTGGTGTCAACCTATTATTTGAAGATGAAGTTTTCAATGAGTCACGGGATTGGGGAGGTCAGAAGTGATCAGGCTCTGGCGAGGCACTGCTACTCAATCATCCTGCATAAGGGAGAAAGGTCCGACCCTTATTTTGTTGACGGACTGGATGTCCGTGATGACCTCACTGAGGAGCGGGGCGAGCCAATGGAGGACCTCATCTCTGTGCCCTTAAGTGACGAAAAGTCGGAGCACATGGTGCAAATCGGCTCCAACTTGGCAGACGAGGTTCGAGAGCAGCTCATCGCCTTCCTCAGGAGAAACGTAGACGTCTTCACTTGGACCCCCACGGACATACCGGGGATTGACGTTGAGGTCATGGAACATCATTTGGCCATCGATCCGAGGCATCGATCGATAAAAGAAGAAATGCACCACCATGCTCCGAAGAGGTAGAAAGCAATCACCGAAGAAGTAGACAAGCTTCTTAAAGTCGGACTCATCCGGAAGATTAGTTATCCGACCTGGGTCTCAAACATGGTCCTCGTCAAAAAGATGAACAACAAGTGGAGGATGTGCATTGACTTCAAGAAGCTGAACAAGGCCTGCCCGAAAGACAGCTACCCCCTGCCCAGGATCGATCAACTGGTGGATGCAACCTCGGGCCATGAGTTCCTCACCTTCATGGACGCCTTTTCTGGTTATAACTAGATACGGATGGCGCCCGAGAATGAAGAGAAGACCGCCTTCATTACTGACCGTGGTCTTTATTATTACAGGATCATGCCATTTGGACTCAAAAATGCAGGGGCAATGTATCAGCGCTTGGTCAATAAGATCTTCAAGGAGCAGATCGACCGCAATATGGAGGTGTACGTGGATGATATGCTCGTCAAAAGTCGAGCTTCAACAGACCATCTCGCCGATCTTAAAGAGACCTTCGGTGCGCTCAGGAAGCACAAGATGAAGCTAAACCCAACCAAGTGTGCCTTTGGCATGATCTTTGGGAAATTTTTGGGGTTCATGGTGTTGAGACACGGAATCGAAGCAAATCCTAAGAAAATTCAAGCCATTCGGGAGATGACCACTCCAAAAATGATCAAGAAAGTTTAGCACCTGACCGAAAAGGTGGCGTCCCTAAATCGCTTCATCTCAAGATTGGCCGAACGATGCGTGCCCTTCTTCCAAGTTCTCAGGCAACCAAAGGACTTTTGCTGGATGGTGGAGTGCCAATAGGAATTCGAGGAGCTTAAAAACTACCTCAGCTCACCCCCACTATTGGCAAAGCCCAAACCCGGAGAAGAATTATTTCTGTATCTAGCTATCTCCCTAGTGGCCCTGGCGGCAGTCCTAGTCAAGGAAGAAGCGAAGATGCAGCGATCGGTCTACTATATGAGCTAGGTCCTGAGGGATGCGGAGACCAGGTACTCTAGGTTAGAAAAACTAACTTACTCTCTTTTGATTGTTGTCAGAAGGCTCCGATCTTATTTTCAGGAGCATACCATAACAATCCTCACGGACCAACTGATAAAAGCAGTCCTTCATCGAGTGGGCACTTTCAGAAGAATCATAAAATGGGCAATTGAGCTCATAGAATTCGACATCAACTACCGGCCTAGGCCATCGATCAAGGCCCAGATACTGATGGATTTTGTGCTAGAATGCACCATTCTAGTTGAAGCTGAGCTTGAACAGAGCGAGATCGACACCAAAGCGAGATCGAGCTTGGATAAAGCCGAGCTATCACGGTCGAACCTTTTTGAGGAAAGCACCGACCTCCCTGAAGGCTCCTGGGTTCTGCACGTGGATGGTTTGTCCAACTTCGCTGGAGCAGGTGCGGGGTTGGTCTTGGTCAGCCCCGAGGGAGTCGTCGTCGAGTATGCGCTATGCTTTGAGTTCCCTACGACCAACAATGGGGCCGAATATGAAGCACTGATCACTGGATTAAAGATAGCATGGGAATTAAAAGTAGATCGACTTCAAGCCTACAGCGATTCTCAACTGGTGGTCAGTTAAGTTAGCGGTAGCTATGAAGCGCGGGAGGAAAGCATGGTGAGATACCTTGAGAAAGTGAGGGATTTGACTCTGGCCTTTGACAGTTTCGACATTCGACATATTTTGAGGGTGGAAAATGCAAGAGCCGATCTTCTCTCCAAGTTGGCCACTTCGGCTCCGACCGAACTGCCCAAAGAAGTATTTTTGGAGATTTTGAAGTGCCCAACCATAGAGGAATCTTAGGCTATCCTGCGGACGAAATTCGAGCCAAGCTGGATCGACCCATTGGTCGCTTATCTTAAGGAGGGGGGTCCTTCCTCACGACTGAAAGGAAGCTCGGAAGCTTAGGAATCAGTCCTCCTACTACGTTTTATATGAAGGCAGGTTGTATAAGAGATCATACTCCCTCCCGCTGCTAAAATGTCTCCGACCTTCAGAGACCGATCTCGCACTATGGGAGGTGCACGAAGGACTTTACGAAAGTCACATGGAGTTAAGTCCCTGTCATAAAGACTACTTCGATAGGGGTACTACTGATCGATCTTGTTTCATAATTTTATGAAATATGTGAAGAAGTGCAACCGCTGTCAGAAGAATGCCATGGTGCAAAGGCAGCCGGCATCTGAGCTTGCTCCGCTCAATGCATAATGGCCATTTGTATGGTGGAGAATGGATATACTCGGCTCCTTCCCAACGGTGTCTGGACAATGAAAGTTTCTCCTAGTCGTGATCGACTATTTCACCAAGTGGATCGAAGCCGAACCACTAGCGAAGATTACCGAGGCCAAGGTGCAGGACTTCATCTGAAAATCACTAGTCTGTCGGTTTGGTCTACCCCGAACCCTTATAATCGATAATGGGCAATAGTTCACTGGGGCAAGGTTCGTCGAGTTCTACGAAGGACTAAACATCTCCCACCGCTTCACATCGGTGGCTCACCCGCAGGCCAACGGGGAGGCTGAGGTGACTAACCGAATCCTGTTGCAAGGCATCAAGACAAGGCTCGATAGGGCAAAGGGGACCTAGGTAGATGAACTCTACCACATCCTCTAGGCATACCGAACTACACAAAGGACGCCGACTAGGGAAATACCCTTCTTCTTAGCCTTCGACACAGAGGCAGTTATCCCGATCGAACTTCAGCTCTCGTCTGCATGAGTCATGGGTTTCAACGAGCAGCTCAACTCCTAGGACCTCAGAGTTAACCTCGACCTGCTGAAAGAAAAAAGAGAGGAAGCCCACATTTGGATGACAGCCTATAGACGAAAGGTGGCCCAGTACTATAACTCCAGAGTTATAGGTAAGACGTTCAGAGTGGGAGACCTAGTGCTTCAGCAAGTCGCTATCTCTCAATCTCAGAGCCAAGGGAAGCTTGCCCCAAATTGGGAAGGTCCGTACGAAGTGGTGGAGGTTGTTTGACTCGAAACTTATCGCCTGAAGGAGCTCGGAGGAATAATGCTTTTCCGACCTTGGAACTCAGAAAATTTGAGGATGTATTATCAGTAGACTTTCTTTAATAAAACTTCTTCATTCAGTATTATTATTTTCTGGTGCAAGGATCATGTGATGATAGGAAAGAAACGAGCAAAAATGGCCCGTTAGGAATAGAAAGAGAACCTCATCCTAACGCGAGCAAAGTTGAAGGCCTCGTTCACCTTAGATGAGATGGGAGGAGAGGCACGGACGATGGTCCGCAAGTGCCCCCATAGCCCGTTAGAAATAGGAGGAGAACCTCATCCTAACGTGAGCAAAGTCGAAGATCTCGTCCACCTTAGACGAGATGGGGGGAGAGGCACGGATGACGGTCCGCATGTGCCCCCATAGCCTGTTAAAAATAGGAGGAGAACCTCATCCTAATGTGACCAAAGTCGAAGGCCTCATCCGCCTTAGACGAGATGGGAGGAGAGGCATGGATGACGGTCCGCATGTGCCCCCATAGCCCATTAGGAATAGAAGGAGAACTTCGTCCTAATGCGAGCAAAGTCGAAGGCCTCATCCACCTTAGATGAGATGGGGGGAGAGACACGGACGATGGTCCGCATGTGCCCCCATAGCCCATTAGGAACAGGAGGAGAACCTCGTCCTAACGTGAGCAAAGTCGAAGGCCTCGTTCACCTTAGATGAGATGAAGGGAGAGGCACGGATGATGGTCTGAATGTGCCCCCACAGTCTATTAGGAATAGGAGGAGAACCACATCCTAATGCGAGCAAAGTCGAAGGCCTCGTTCACCTTAGATGAGATGGAGGGAGAGGCACAGATGACGGTCCATATGTGCCCCCACAACCCATTAGGAATAGGAGGGAAATCTCATCCTAACATGAGCAAAATCGAAAGCCGAGCTCCAAAGTCTTCAAGAGATAAGATCTCTTACGAGTGACTGAGACAACCTCAACCAGAGATAAGATCTTTTTCGAGCGACCGGTGATGCGTGCTAATTTATAGCTATGGCAAGTGCACCAGTCGATCAAGTAATAAAGTGAATGAGTAGAGTATCATCTCTAGAGGATTGGAAAATAAGTACTGAAAAGCTCTTTCCTATGCTTTATTTAGAAGATTGATTTATGAGAATAAAAAATTAAAAAAAATAAAAAAAATAATTAAAAGTTTTTAATTAAATAGAGAGAGTGTAAATTATTAGGATTTTAAATTCAAGAGCAATGGATTACTAAGGCAATCGGTTCACCAACTCAGTCAATACAATATTCAGATTTTTAGATTAATTTTATTTCATGTGACGGTGGAGTCTCCTAATTTATTCACTACCCTTTAGTCCAGGCATAGCAAAACTATTAATATTTATTAATTATCCTTTGGTCCAGGTATAATTTAAATAAATATTAATGCATTAGATTTTGTGAAACCCTCTAATTAAAATACGCTGCATCCAAAGCGCACTAAAATTTCTGCATGCATATGAATTCTAATTTGATTCATAATATAAGATATATAATCAAGAAGCATTAACATAGATGTACTTTATCCGTAACATCTATGTTCATCAGATCAATTAGAAGATGGTCAGTAATCTAAAAGCATTAAGATCAGATTTATATACTCCTCATGAATAAAATTTAAAAATAAATTATATTGAATATTGCTTCAAAAGAGTGGCTACACCTTAGCCTTAGTAAAATAAAATTTAGTTCATAATAACAAGTTCAAAAACAGCAAATAAAATAAAAAGCATAGAGAAATTAGACTGTTTGATTATTGAAATTGATTGTCTGCTGCTCTTGATGTGGAGAACTTGGCGAAGAAGAAGAGGCTCCTCGATCGATGTCTTGATCGTCGAAAAGAAAATCAAAAACCTTTTTAATTCTCTCACAAACCACTCTTCTTTTTCTATCTCTCTTCTCTCTCTTTCTCTCTCTCTATATTTCTCTCTCTCTCTGTCTCTCTCTCCCTATCTCTCTTTCCGTCAATCTCCAATTTTTTTTTTGATTTCTTCTTTTTTTCACGACAACACTGATTTTTTATAGAATAAGAGTTTGATTTCTCCCAAAATCCATCAAAAATTAGGTTTTAGACTCCCAAAATAACTCAAATTAGGATCTGGGTAATTCTGGCCATCAGATGTTGATTAAACGATCCAAAAATCACTCAAAAACCCCTTAAAATAACCCAGATCAAGTCGAATTTAATATCAGCTATTGGATCAACCGTTAGATCGAATCTGGGCCGTCCGATCGCGTTGAAAGAAGCCTTCTGATCTTTAGTTTACCGTCGGGATGAATCTCAACCATTGGATCTCGATCGGGAGCTGTGGATGCCGTCCATCAGCACCTTCTTTTCGACCGTCCGATCAAGCTTTAGTGAAAATCGCCCGTTGGATCAGCCAAAATTTTCAAATTGCCCTCCGTGGACCGTGCGCGAGTCCAGTGTTGCGTTGACCGCCGCATTCTTCAACCAATCAGAGTGTGCCTCTTGCTGTCAAATTTCCAAAATACCCTTTAGATGATCCATCGTGCACCGCAAAAAATGCTGACATCATCCTAACGTCAGCGTTGCATTGGCGGTTTTTTTTTTTTTTTTTTGAAATTCGATTCTAGGCTCGTTTGAAGTCCATTTTGTCTGAAATTTTTTTCATCTGAATCAAAAAAATAAGATCTTCACATTGGTGGCATTCTTTTCTACATAAGATTAATAGAAGTATCAATTTCTAGTAAAATAGATTAATTAATTTTATAATTTAATACTTTTATTAGTATATTTTTACCACTTATCTCACCCAAAAACTTAATGCATGCTAATTTATAGCTATGGCAAGTGCACCAGTCGATCAAGTAATAAAGTGAATGAGTAGAGTATCGTCCCTAGAGGATTGAAAAATAAGTACTGAAAAGCTCTTTCCTATGCTTTATTTAGAAGATCGATTTATGAGAATAAAAAATAAAAAAAAAATAAAAAAAATAATTAAAAGTTTTTAATTAAATAGAGAGAGTGTAAATTATTAGGGTTTTAAATTTAAGAGCAATGGATTACTAAGGCAATCGGTTCACCAACTCAGTCAATACAATATTCAGATTTTTAGATTAATTTTATTTCATGTGACGGTGGAGTCTCCTAATTTATTCACTACCCTTTGGTCCAGGCATAGCAAAACTATTAATATTTATTAATTATCCTTTGGTCCAGGTGTAATTTAAATAAATATTAATGCATTAGGTTTTGTGAAACCCTCTAATTAAAATACGCTGCGTCCAAAGCGCACTAAAATTTCCGCATGCATATGAATTCTAATTTGATTCATAATACAAGGTATATAATCAAGAAGCATTAACATAGATGTACTTGGTCCGTAACATCTATGTTCATCAGATCAATTAGAAGATGGCCAGTAATCTAAAAGCATTAAGATCAGATTTATATACTCCTCATGAATAAAATTTAAAAATAAATCATACTGAATATTGCATCAAAAGAGTGGCTACACCTTAGCCTTAGTAAAATAAAATTTAGTTCATGATAACAAGTTCAAAAATAGCAAATAAAATAAAAAGCATAGAGAAATTAGACTGTTTGATTGCTGAAATTGATTGTCTGCTGCTCTTGATGTGGAGAACTTGGCGAAGAAGAAGAGGCTCCTTGATCGATGTCTTGATCGTCGAAAAAAAATCAAAAACCTTTTTAATTCTCTCACAAACCACTCTTCTTTTTCTATCTCTCTTCTCTCTTTTTCTCTCTCTCTTTCTCTCTCTCTCTCTTCTCTCTCTCTCTCCCTGTCTCTCTTTTCCATCTCTTCTTTTTTTTTTGATTTCTTCTTTTTTTTTCACGACAACACTGATTTTTTATAGAATAAGAGTTTGATTTCTCCCAAAATCTATCAAAAATTAGGTTTTAGACTCCCAAAACAACTCAAATTAGAATCTGGATAATTCTGGCTGTCAGATGTTGATCAAATGGTCCAAAAATCACTCAAAAACCCCTTAAAATAACCCAGATCAAGTCGGATTTAATATCAGCCGTTGGATCAACCGTTGGATCGAATCTGGATCGTCCGATCGCGTTGAAGGAAGCCTTCTGATCTTTAGTTTACCGTCGGGATGAATCTTAGCCATTGGATCTCGATCGGGAGCTGTGG
Organism: Cocos nucifera; assembly: GCA_006176705.1. Taxonomy (NCBI): domain Eukaryota; kingdom Viridiplantae; phylum Streptophyta; class Magnoliopsida; order Arecales; family Arecaceae; genus Cocos; species Cocos nucifera. The sequence goes on from QRFJ01000559.1 coordinate 324,865, forward strand.
ATGTCGTCCATCAGCACCTTCTTTTCGACCGTCCGATCAAGCTTCAGTGAAAATCGTCCGTTGGATCAGCCAGAATTCCCAAATTACCCTCCGTGGACCATGCGCGAGCTCGGTGTTGCATGGACCGCCCACGTTCTTCAGCCAATCAGAGCGTGCCTCTTGCTGTGAAATTTCCAATATCCTTCAGATGGTCCACCGTGCGCCGCAAAAAATGCTGACGTCAGCGTTGCGTCGGCGGTTTTTTTTTTTTTTTGAAATTCGATTCTGGGCTCGTTTGAAGTCCGTTTTGCCTGAAATTTTTTTCATCAGAACCAAAAAAATAAGATCTTCACATTGGTGGCCTTCTTTCCTACATAAGATTAATAAAAATATTAATTTTTAATAAAATAGATTAATTTATTTTATAATTTAATACTTTTATTAGTATATTTTTACCACTTATCACACCCCCCAACTTAGTCATTGCTAGTCCCTTAGCAATGTTTTATTTAATACCATATTTCAATAAGATTATCCATCATAAAGATAAAATCTAGGATTAAAGGTCAAAAAGTTTAGAAAATACTGCTAACTAAGCATTGAGCTTCAGAAGCAAATTTTTCAGTCAATACAATTAAAAACTTTCTTAGAGTACATCAAAGATCTATAGCACTTGTGTTCGTGATGACTAACTTTAGCATTTCAGTATTAAATTAAAAGAACAAAAGTATCCTCTCTTATCACCTATTTTGGTCAATTTTCTATACATTCTCAATTTTATACTCATGAATTAAGGTAGCTTTCACACTGCCTTTTCTTTTCTTTTCTTTTCTTTTCTTTTTTTCTTTATTTTTTTTACTGTGCTGAGCATCCTGGCCTTTCCTTCACCGTTTTACGTGAATTTTCACACTTGACCTAGGTGCAGAGACCCAGTTACTAGGCTTTGGGCAATCCACATATACTCTATCTTTTGCACTTTATTTTTAGGCAGGTAGCTCTTTCCTTAAATTCAAGTTTTTTTGATTAGAATGTATATTAATTACCAATTTTCAGTGATAATTGAATCCTCAGTTGGCCTTATAATCAATACCTACTTTGCCTTGTTAGTGTGCATGTGCAATTAGAAGTGCTAATAATCTTTTAATGACCTAAGTAGGCTGCTAAAAGTTGACCAACTAATCTACTTCTTTAACTCATTACATTCATTAGCAAATAATTCTATCTTTTATCACTTATCCAGTTTATCTTGCTCAAGATTTTCTTCTTGACACATGATTTTTTTTTTTTATATAATTATTCTACATTATCTTAAAGGAGAAAGAAAAATAAAGGGTGCAATAAAGGATAGGAAGGAATACACCTGATTTGGTTCAGTCTGGTTCTTTGGAGCTTTGAAATTTTGCTTGAGTTCTCATTGATTTTTTCTACAAAATTAAAAATACACACCAGAGCAGTAAAAGAGCAACAATAAATTACTGAAAAATAAAAGAAAAGAAAAATGATCAAAACTAAAAAGAAAAGAAACAACCTATCTAGTAGTTCTGATTTATAGTCTTCAGCTTGACTTTCTTTGAGTTCTAAAGTGGATCAATCTAGGTGCCACTTCAATTGGAATACTTTCATGTTTGATCGAATCCTCTTTCAATTTGACATTGCTCGCTTTTATAGTCTCAAACCTATTTTCTATAGAATTCTCATATAATGGATTGTCAATAATATCAATTAGAAAATAAGTTTGATTATCATCAGGATGTTTAGTATCTTTGAAAACATTAAAAGTAACTTGTTCGTCTTGGACTCTAAGAATTAATTTTTCTTGTTGAACATCTATTAAAGCTCCTCCAGTAGCTAAAAAGGGTCTCCCTAAAATAAGGGGTACATCATAATCTTCTTCCATATCAAGAACAATAAAATCAACAGGAAAAAATAAACTTGTTTACCTTTACCAAGACATCCTCCACTATACCTCTTGGATATTTAATGGATCTATCAGGCTAATTGAAGAGTAATAGTGGTAGGCTTTGGTTCTCCTAGACCCAGCTTCCTGAAAATAGAAAAAGGCATGAGATTAATGCTTGCTCCTAAATCACATAAAACTTTATCAAAACTACAATCACCAATAATGCAGGGGATAGTAAAACTCCCTGGATCTTTTAGCTTCTGTGGTAATTTATTTTGAAGTATTGCTGAGCATTCTTCATTCAAATTTATTCTCTCATGCTCCTTCAGCTTTTTCTTATTTGTTAGGATTTCTTTGAGAAACTTGGCATACCTGGGCATTTGAGTAATAGCATCTACAAAAGGAATATTAATATGTAAATTTTTTTAAAATTTTGAAAAAGTTAGAAAATTTCTTATCTGGATGCTGTATTTGTCTCTCTGGGAATGGTAGTGGCGGCACGTAGGGCTTCACATTTGGATCAGCAAATCGTATACCTGGAGACCATCCATCTGCTGGTTGTTTTGGTGACTGACGAATTTTAGTTGATGGTTCCTTATTTGTAGTTGGCTCTTCAGTCTCTTTCTTCTGATGTGGCTCCTCCAGCTTTGTACCACTTCTTAGGATGATAGCATTGACTTGCTCCCTTGGATTTGGTCTCCGTATTGCTGGGCAAGGATCCTTGAGGTCTCTCGGAGATTATCTTAGCCATTTGACCTATTTGCATCTCCAAGTTTCGAATTGCTGCTGTTTGGTCCTGCCTAAGTTTGGCTTCCAAATTTTTTATAGTTGCTTCTTGGTTTTGCATAAATTTGACCATCAGCTCTTCCATGTTGGACTTCTTTTCAGGTACTTGGAATCCTCGGGGGTGGCTGTTGTGCTGCATTTTGATTGCTCCATGAGAAATTTGGGTGCTGCCTCCACCCTTGATTGTATGTGTTGGAGTAGGGATTGTTTTGTTGCGGCCTGAAAAAATTACCAATATAATTAGCTGTATCAGTTGCTTTTAGCAAAAGGATTACCTATCTGGCAATTGCTTGTATCGTGTCCTCCTCCACACAGGTCACAAGTGATGCTCTGAACATGCATAGCTGTTCCCTTCAAGTTGTTGACTTCGGCTCTAAGGGCTGCAATTTCAGCTAGTAAGGTTGGCACGCAATCTACTCCCTGCACAGCTGCTAGATCTTTTTGGCATCATGCATTCTATGTCTGCCACTTGATAGCTATTTGATGCCATCTCATCGATCAGATCGAAGGCTTCTTCCTCCATTTTTTGGTTAATGGTTCCTCCTGCTGCTGCATCAATCATAGAACGATTAGTAGGAGATAAACCATTATAGAAAGTTTGTACCTGAAGCCATACGGATAGTTGATGATGTGGACATCTCCTCAGCAGTTCCTTGAAATGCTCCCAAGCCTCATATAGTGTCTCCATGTCCATCTGCATAAAAGAAGTGATATCGTTGTGCATCTTAGGCAGTCTTGGAAGGTGGAAAGTACTTGGCTAAGAATTTTTGGGCTAGGACATCCCAAGTTGTGATAGAACCTGCAGGAAGAGAATGAAGCCAACTTTTAGCTTTGTCCCATAAAGAGAAAGGAAAATAACCTTAATCTAATAGCATCATCCGACACCCCATTAATTTTAAAAGTATCACAAAGTTCAAGAAAATTAGAAATATGGGCATTCGGATCATCATGCACGTGTCAACTGAATTGGATAGTTGATTGAATCATCTGGATCATCGTCCATTTTATTTCGAAGTTGTTTGCTCGTACAGGCGGTCTCCTGATGCTCGAAGCTGCATCGGCTATAGATGGTGTGATGTAATCATTTAATGGATGATGTACTGATCGAATAGCTTCATGCTGTCCTTCAGTCGCCATATCCAATCCTAGATTGATGTCGTTAGGATCTTCAGCTGCCATGTTTCTCTTCTTGTTGTAGTCTTCTAATGGTTCCTTTCAATTTCTAGGATCTAAAGGTAGTAAGTTACTATGTCCAGTACGTGTCATGCACTGAATTTTTTTTTAATAATAATAAAAATTAAAAATAAATTTCTAAAGTAAAGCTAGGATCAAAATTTTAATATTATTTTAGACACAATCCCGACAACGGTGCCAAAAACTTGATGCGTGCTAATTTATAGCTATGGCAAGTGCACCAGTCGATCAAGTAATAAAGTGAATGAGTAGAGTATCATCCCTAGAGGATTGAAAAATAAGTACTGAAAAGCTCTTTCCTATGCTTTATTTAGAAGATCGATTTATGAGAATAAGAAATTAAAAAAAATAAAAAAAAATAATTAAAAGTTTTTAATTAAATAGAGAGAGTGTAAATTATTAGGATTTTAAACTTCAAGAGCAATGGATTACTAAGGCAATCGGTTCACCAACTCAGTCAATACAATATTCAGATTTTTAGATTAATTTTATTTCATGTGATGGTGGAGTCTCCTAATTTATTCACTATCCTTTGGTCCAGGCATAGCAAAACTATTAATATTTATTAATTATCCTTTGGTCCAGGTGTAATTTAAATAAATATTAATGCATTAGGTTTTGTGAAACCCTCTAATTAAAATACGCTGCGTCCAAAGCGCACTAAAATTCCTGCATGCATATGAATTCTAATTTGATTCATAATACAAGGTATATAATCAAGAAGCATTAACATAGATGTACTTAGTCCATAACATCTATGTTCATTAGATCAATTAGAAGATGGCCAGTAATCTAAAAGCATTAAGATCAGATTTATATACTCCTCATGAATAAAATTTAAAAATAAATTATACTGAATATTGCATCAAAAGAGTGGCTACACCTTAGCCTTAGTAAAATAAAATTTAGTTCATAATAACAAGTTCAAAAATAACAAATAAAATAAAAATCATAGAGAAATTAGACTGTTTGATTGTTGAAATTGATTGTCTACTGCTCTTGATGTGGAGAACTTGGTGCTCTTGATGTGGAGAACTTAGCGAAGAAGAAGAGGCTCCTTGATCGATGTCTTGATCGTCGAAAAAAAAATCAAAAATCTTTTTAATTCTCTCACAAACCACTCTTCTTTTTCTATCTCTCTTCTCTCTTTTTCTCTCTCTCTCTATTTCTCTCTCTCTCTGTCTCTCTCTCCCTGTCTCTCTTTTCGTCAATCTTCGATTTTTTTTTTCTGATTTCTTCTTTTTTTTTTTCATGACAACACTGATTTTTTGTAGAATAAGAGTTTGATTTCTTCCAAAATCCATCAAAAATTAGGTTTTAGACTCCCAAAATAACTCAAATTAGGATCTGGGTAATTCTGACTGTCTGATGTTGATCAAACGGTCCAAAAACCACTCAAAAACCCCTTAAAATAACCCAGATCAAGTCGGATTTAATATTAGCCATTGGATCAACCGTTGGATCGAATCTGGGCCGTCCGATCGCGTTGAAAGAAGCCTTCTGATCTTTAGTTTACCGTCGAAATGAATCTCAGCCATTGGATCTCGATCGGAAGCTGCGGATGCCGTCCATCAGCGACTTCTTTTTGACCGTCCGATCAAGCTTCAGTGAAAATCGCCCGTTGGATCAGCCAGAATTCCTAAATTGCCCTCCGTGGATCATGCGCGAGCCCGATGTTGCATAGACCGCCGCATTCTTCAACCAATCAGAGCGCACCTCTTGCTGTGAAATTCCCAAAATACCCTTTAGATGGTCCATCGTGTGCCGCAAAAAATGCTGACATCATCCTATCGTCAGCGTTGCATCGGCGATTTTTTTTTTTTTTGAAATTCGATTTTGGGCTCGTTTGAAGTTCGTTTTGCCTGAAATTTTTTTCATCTGAACCAAAAAAAATAAGATCTTCACATTGGTGGCCTTCTTTCCTATATAAGATTAATAAAAGTATCAATTTTTAATAAAATAGATTAATTTATTTTATAATTTAATATTTTTATTAGTATATTTTTACCACTTATCAACTAGGATAATCTCGATCAGAGATAAGATCGGAGACAACCTCGGTTAAAATACCCGAGATAATCTCGGTCAGAGATAAGATCTCTTCCGAGCGATCGAGACAATCTCGATCAGAGATCTGATCTCTCCTGAGCGATTGGGACAACCTCGGCCAGAGATAAGATCGGAGACAATCTCGGCTAGAGCACCCAAGACAACCTTGGCCAGAGATAAGATCTCTTCTGAGCGATGGAGACAACCTCGACCAAAGAGAAGATCAGAGACAACCTCGCTCTGAGATCAGATCTCTCTCGAGCAACAGCAACGACCTCGGCTAGAGATGAGATCTCCCCCGAGCACCCGTATTAACCTCGGCTACTAGAGACAATATCACCTCCGAGGAGCTCAACCTCCAACCTCGACTGTAGGAGATGAGATCTACTTCAACATCAAGTTTGGCTGGAGATGAGATCTCCTCCCCGAGCTTCGACTTGAACCAGCACGGAGCCCAGAAGAGGACTTCGGCAATCACCTTTTCTGTACTCCCTTCCTTCGAGTTTCGAACTCAAAAGTGTGGGGACTATTGTTGGAGATAAACTCCGCTCCTACCGAAGTCTAGTTCGATGCTCAGTTTAACACAACCGATAGCCATAGAAGAGCTCCTTCGGACTCTCAGCAGTCGGACCTTAGTCGAACCCCTTCAGTCGACTGAACTCCTCAGTGGTCAAGCCCCTTCTGAACTCTCCAGTGGTCGAGTCTTAGCCAAACTCCTTTAGCCAATCGAACTCCTCAGCGGCCAAGCCCCTCTCAAACTCCCCAATGGTCGAGTCTTAGCCGAACTCCTTCAACCGACCAAACTTCTCAGCGGTCGAGCTCCAATCGAACTTTCACTCCCTTCTCGACTCCACGAGAGCGATTCCTCTAGTCCTTAGTCGGTATAATTCTCTTTCAACTATTCAAAGCCGTAAAGGATCGAGGAATGTGAACTGGATGCCTTAGCCAACAAAATTGTTAGATATATGTGCCCTAGAAGCCAGAATTGGCTGACACTTGTAATACACTTCTAGGGGCAAAATTATAATTTTGACTATAATTAATAAATGGGTTATTTTCTATCACATATGTGTATTTAGTGTCTGTGATACATCCTTTGAGTTAATGGTAATGATAATTCATATTTTCAAGAGTTGAAAATTTAAGACATGAATAATCATTATTAACTCATAAACAGCTCCCGACCATAGGATCATCACGAGGATGGTGATTGATCCGGAAGGTTGGTGTACAATCGCTTCTCTTTAGTAGATGAGTCTTGAGTCTACGGTGTGGAGACACCGGAGCGAGAGTACAGGTACTCGTTAGAGAACGAGGGCACTGAGCGTGACCACCTCGAGTAGTCATTAGGAAGTCTACCTTCTCGTCAATGACTGACTCGATGCTGCAGTAGTGTGTCTGGTTCTTTGACCTGAGATGCATCGGCAGTTCACCTTGAGGGTGTTATAGTTTGACTACACCATTACTCGGTCTCCTAGCCATATGGAACCCTGAGGTGTATGTTGGCTATAGCATGTTCATTGTAGGAACTGGATTGCATCAAGATGGAATCTATCTACCTCGGTGGTAGAGGAGCAGCCCTATGATGATCATGAGAATCAAGTCCAGAAGCCCATGGCCATGGTAGAGTGAAATAATAGAAAGAGTTTCTATTTAGATTTTCACATTGGACTCGAATCGAATGATTACATCATATGACAGAGACTAGGGTTTGACGAGTTCACCTTAACCCTAATCTGATCGGGGCTCAAGATAGAAGAACTTAATCACACAGGTAGCTGCACCAAGAGGTTCGCATTCAGCTCTGATGGGTTGCCACCATATACTGCTAGGTGTCACTGGTGGATTTTGGGAGCAATTAGAATGATTTAGATGATCGATCATTCTAGCTGTTCGAATCAGAAGAGTTCTGATCCATCGAAAGGAGTTTCGATGATGTCGATGATAGAGATCATGACATATCCCATTACCATACAGAACTGAACCTAACTGGGTCACACAAACAAGGGTTTGAATCTGGTGATCATCAATTGAACTGATCTAGTTCAATTGATCTGAATGAGATTCATTAGGTTCAAGGAAATCGTGCTAGCACTCGATTGAACCTAACGTTCTTCTTTTACTATCATAAATAAGTTGTCCTGACTGAGCCAAAGGAGTTTGTGCTCAATCAGAGGCCTTCATATGGTCTGACTGGAGGTTGTCCAAGTCAGAAAAGGTTGTCTTATTTGTAAGACATTACCTGCCATTTTTGGTCACCTGCCATTTCTTGTTCTTTGACTTTGGTCAAAAGTCTACCTTTGACTGGTCAAACGTTGACCATTGACACTTTGACTTTTGACCACATGTCATGCACCTATTGGAGAGCTGGTGGGGGCCTGTCCCCCTGCCAGAACCTGGCAAGGAGAAGGGCGCACGCCACCCTAGGGTGGCGTGAGCCCAAGTTGGAGGCGCCTAGGAGTCCTTGTTGGACAAGGACTCCATCTCCCTTTTTGGATTCCAATTAGAGTTCTTCTAAGAATCCAACTTTGACTGGTCTTAGGCACCCTCTAAGGAGGAATCCAGGGGACTCTATTCCAACCAATCAGATTTAGATCTGATTTCACAAAGGGTTGTGATTGGTTGGGAGGAAGAGGAGTTGGATCACAAGCTTAGTCTATAAATAAGACCCTGCGCCCAACTCAATTCTAAGATGAATTCAATTAGACCCACGCCCCAAGGCTGCCTCTCCCCTCCTTCTCCATGCCATAGTCTCTTCTCCCCTTGCTCTCCACGTCCAAAAGGAGTTTTGGACTTTGGTTGGTGCGATTCAGATCAAGGAAAGGCGATCAAAAGCAAGAAGGCTGCGCTGCTGCAAAAGGACGACTGCTGATCTTCAAAAGAGTTTTGAAGATCCTCCAGATCAGATCCAGATCTGATTTTTGGAGGTGTGATAGAGAAGAAGAGGATCTCCAGATCCAACCCGAGTGGATACCGGTAGAGGCCAGGCGCTTGCGTGGCTAAGATCCAGAACCTTCCGCTGCAATCAGGATCATCAACAGGGTAATAGGATTACCCAAATCAGGTAAATTAAATTTGATTTAATTTATCTTATTTTATTTTATTTATTAAAATAATAAGAATCAGATCTGAAACATATCAAGATCTGATTGAGATCAAGAGAAAAATTTTTGAAATATATCTCTTGATCTGATCAGATCTGAACGAACCTGGACCGGGAAAAATCAGGATTTCCCTTCAACTGGTATCAGAGCCATGGTTCTAAATTGTTTAGATCTGATTTTAATTTTATTTTAATTAGAAAATAAAGTGATTTTAGATGTCACATGAGATGTGATCAGATCTGAAATCAGAAAAAATTAAAATTAAATGATTTGGATCTAAGATTAGAAGATATGCATGACTAGTTCTAGAATAGAATAGTTCTATAGAATAGTTTTGCATGTCTTTGATTTAATCTGATTAAATCATATTTTAGATCTTCTTATTTACTATTTTTTGATATTATAAGTGTTATAATAACATCTGATAAAATAGCAAATAAAAATTATTTAATTTTAAATATCATATGAGATATGATTGATGCATGTCTAGACTAGTTGTAGAATAGTTCTACATAATTGTCTAGATTAGAATTTATTTTGATTAGATCAATTTAAATCTAATTTTTTAGATTATTATGAGATAATTTAGATCTGAAAACATGCATGATTTGATACATGAGATGTATGCAAAATATGCCATGATTAGATCTAAATTTGTATATGAGATATATGATATAGATCTATAACTGTTTTGTAGTATTGACATGTTCCTGATTAAGGCGTTCCTCTTGGCCGTCCGGTCATAAGAACGAAGAAGGGTTTAAAGGCCCTCTCTTCCCATTCGATGGGGTGTTCTTATGATGTGTAGGGGTGCTGCGTGTTCGTCCTTAATCAGAAACCCAAAACTTACTTTCTGCAAAACCCTAGATCCTGAAACCCTAGGATTTATTGTGCATATTTTGTTTATGAACCCTACTTAATTAAGAATTAAGTTTATGGAATATTAATTAGGTCTAAAATTGAGAATTTCAGATCTAAGACATATTCATAATACTGGGTTCGGGCTTGGGTAGCTCAATTAGGTCTAAGCGGTTGATCAAACCGAATCAAGAGTTGGTTAGATGGGATCAACAATGCTTAAATTGACCAGCCTAATAGGATTAAGTCTGGGTCAAGATCGAGTCACGATCAAGCAAGACCTAATTAGGCTCAGAGGTTAGAGTCTGGATTGTAGGCTAACCCAATTGGTTCTGACTCAACAATTTGGTGTCTAAGGTAAGTTTGGCACAGACGACCGACTGGTTTTTAATTGGAAGCTACTCGACCTGAATGCGTTCTTGTACGAGTTAATGGCATATTCCTTCCACCGGTCTCACTTACCTGGCCATATCTGTTGACACAGTTCTGATCTGAGGTGGTCAATAATCCGAGCTAACCCATGCCACTAGGTTAGTCATAATTGTTATGACTAAGCCAAGTCTAGTTTAATGAGACCTGAATCAATTCTCCCTAAGAAAAGATTAAGTCTGAGGTCTTCCACCATTGTAGATGTGCGGGCCCTTCCCGGGGTTGATTGTTCTCGGCTGGATACAGTGGCTCAGTTGCACCGGGAAGATGCAACCATGTCTATTAGGCATTGGATGCTATGGGCTGGAGGATGAGTTGGGCTCAATATTCCGGATACGGTGAGAGACTCAATTAGGAACCCAGTCTATGCAAATGGTGGGTCTGACTTAACTAAGGAGTGGATCAATATTCCGGATACGGTGAGATTCATGAATTAGAGACCAAGTTTGGGTGCACCATGATTAGAGAATCATTGAACAAGAGTTGTTCACTCATTGGCTAACCCATCACCAATAACTGTTAGGTGAGGTGATGAGTCAGTTGGTGAGACCGCACCACCCACTAGAAATCATTAATCGTGGAGATTTTCGCATCTCTACAGAGGGAGTGTAGGGATCCGAGAAAATAGTGGGAGCTAATTTGTTTAAAAATAAAATCCCTAAACAAATTGGTCAAGTCAAAATTACAGTATCTAACTAGAATCTTTGACTCTCTACAGGAAAATGTCTGCGTCCAACCCATTGGCACGTATCCTAGGACACACATAGACTGACTGGACCCAATTATAAAGATTGGCTCAGGAACTACAAAATTATTTTGGGTTCAGAGAAGTTAACACATGTTTTGGACCAGGACCCTCCCACCTTACCAGCTCGTCCATCCACTGAACAGAGAGCGTCTCTGGAAAAATGGATTGACGAAGATAATAAGGCCAGATATTACATGTTGGGCTCGATGTCTGATGAGCTCCAGCGCCAACATGAAGATATCGGGACTGCTCGCCAAATGTTGGCTCACCTGCAGGAGATGTTTGGTGAACAGAGTCGCGCAGCCAAATATCAAGTCACGAAATGACTTTTTAAGGCTAAGATGCGTGATGGGCAGTCAGTCCAAGATCACTGTCTGACAATGATCAAGGACATGGAAGAGCTTGAGAAGCTCGGTGTGAAGTTGGACTTGGACTGCAGAACGATATTATTCTGCAATCCTTGACTGATGCATATGGGCAATTCATCATGAATTACCACATGCATAAACTTCAAAATTCCTTGGCCGAATTAATGAATATGCTGGTTACCGCTGAGCTTTCTATGAAAGGTTCTAAAGGCTCAGTTCTTGCTATGGAACGGACTTCTTCCAAAAGAAAGTCTTATGGAAAGAAAAAGAAGTCTGTGAAAAAGCAAAAGGTGGAAGGATCAAAGAAGAAGAAGGCAGAACCGAAGAAGAAGGTCCGATGGCAAAGGAAAGTGTTTCCATTGCAACAGCGACGGCCATTGGAAGCGGAACTGCCCTACTTACCTGGCCACCCTGAAGAACAAGAAGGAAGGTCCTTCTGGAGGTATGCTCGTTATTGAGTCTAACCTTACGGTTTCTTCTGCATCCAGTTGGGTGCTTGACTCTGGTTCTAGTGCTCATCTGTGCACTTCTATGCAGGGTCTTGAGGATAGCAGGAGGCTGAGGGATGGAGACATGATCCTACGCATCGGTAATGGAGCAAGAGTTGCTGCAGTAGCCGTGGGAACATACCCTCTTCGATTACCATCTGGTTTAGACTTAGTTTTAAAAGACTGTTATTATGTGCCTGCAGCTAGCAGGAATTTGATTTCTGTTTCATGCTTAGCACAAGAAGGTTATGTGATCACCTTCTTTAAGGACCATTGTAACATTCTTTATGAAAGAAATAAAATTGCAAATGGTTTCCTTATTAATGGTCTTTATCAGCTACATATTGATGTACCTATTTTAACTATCGAGCAAAACGTGAATGCCAAACGACCTAGGGATAGTCCAAACGACAGATATCTATGGCACCTGAGATTAGGTCATATAGCAGAAGATAGGATCAACAAATTGGAGAAAAATGGGCTATTGAGTCCATTGACTTTTGAGTCATATCCAACTTGTGAATCTTGTCTTCAAGGCAAAATGACTAAACTCCCTTTTGTTGGACATGGGGAGAGGGCCACAGATCTCCTTGCCCTAGTACATACTGATGTGTGCGGCCCATTTGATGTGCCGGCTAGAGGCAATTTTGTCTACTTCATTACCTTTACCGATGATCTGTCTAGGTATGGGTATGTGTATCTTATGAGACACAAGTCTGAAGCTTTTGAAAAGTTCAAAGAATTCAGACATGAAGTAGAAAAACAAACTGGAAAACCCATTAAGGTTCTTCGATCAGATCGAGGAGGTGAATACCTTAGCCGGGAATTCCTAGACTATCTTAAGGAAAATGGCATAGTCTCTCAATGGACTCCACCAGGAACACCTCAACTCAACGGGGTTTCAGAATGGAGAAATCGGACTCTATTGGATATGGTTCGATCCATGATGAGCTTCACAGACCTCCCTGATTTTCTTTGGGGACATTCATTGTTAACTTCAATCTTATCTACTGAATAGGGTTCCCTCTAAAACCGTTCCTACCACACCGTATGAGATATGGCACGGTAAGAAACCAAGTCTGAGTCATCTCAGAATTTGGGGTTGTCCGGCTCATGTCAAAAGACAACAAGCGGACAAGTTAGAGTTTAGGTCCTTTAGAGCTCGATTCATAGGATATCCTAAAGAGTCATTAGGATACTATTTCTACATTCCAGAAGACCACAATGTGATTGTGAGTCGACATGCCATCTTTCTTGAAAAATAGTTTATTCAAGATAGCGGCATTGGAAAGCAGATTAAGCTTGATGAGAAAGTCTCACAAGCAGAACGAGCTAAGGACCAAGTGGAACCAAATCAGGTTGAGCCAATAAGAACACTACCTCCTCCACCTCGTAGATCGGAAAGAGTTTTCCCGTCCCCCTGAAAGATACTTAGGTATTATTTCAGAGGATGTAGAGAAAATGTTCCTCATAGGTAATGGTGCTCATGGTGATGATCCCAAAACCTACAACGAGGCGATATCAGATATCGACTCCGAGAAATGGCTAGAGGCAATGCAAGTCAGAAATTGACTCGATGCACTCAAACCAAGTCTGGACCTTGGTAGATCCACCAGAAGGTATAGTACCTATTGGGTGTAAATGGATCTTCAAGAGAAAGATTGGTGCAGATGGGAATGTGGAGACATTCAAGGCTAGACTAGGTGGCAAAAGGTTATAGTCAACGCGAAGGCATTGACTATCAGGATACCTTTTCCCCAGTAGCTATGCTAAAATCCATCCGCACATTGCTTGCCGTTGCAGCCTATTTCGATTATGAAATATGGCAAATGGACGTGAAAACGGCATTCCTAAATGGATATCTTGAGGAAGATATCTATATGGAACAGCCGCTAGGTTTCACATCCAGTGATACTGATCACAAGGTTTGCAAGCTGCAAAGGTCCATATATGGACTTAAGCAAGCATCTCGGAGCTGGAACACTCGTTTCAATGATGTGATCAAAAAGTTTGGTTTCATCAAAAATGAAGAGGAACCATGTGTTTTCAAAAGGGTCAGTGGGAGCGCTGTTGTCTTCCTCGTATTGTACGTGGATGACATCCTCCTTATTGGGAATGATATTCCCATGTTGACATCAGTCAAGATGTGGTTGTCCAAGGAATTCTCCATGAAAGACCTAGGTGAAGCATCCTTTATTCTAGGAATTAAGGTCTATAGGGATAGACCGAATAGGATGCTAGGACTTTCACAGAAGATGTACATAGAGAAAGTACTAAAGAGGTTTAGTATGGAAAACTCTAAGAGGGGATTAATACCCTTCAGACATGGTATTCATCTTTCCAAGAAGATGTGCCCCAGCACACCTGAGGAAATAGAACGCATGAGCAAGATCCCTTATGCTTCTGCAATAGGGAGCCTCATGTATGCCATGCTATGTACACGACCTGATATAGCCCATGCTGTGAGTGTCACAAGCAGATATCAGTCAAATCCAGGTGAAGAACACTGGACTTCTGTGAAATGTATCCTTAAGTACTTGAGAAGAACTAAGGATATGATGTTGGTCTTTGGTAATGGAGAACTCCAAGTCCAGGGATACACAGACTCGGACTTTCATGTCCGATATAGATGATCGAAAGTCGACATCTGGAAGTCTGTTTGTGTGCAATGGTGGAGCTGTCAGCTGGAAGAGTTCCAAGCAAACTGTGATAGCAGATTCCACCATGGAAGCAGAATATATCGCTGCATCAGAGGCTGCAAAGGAAGCATTCTGGTACAAGAAGTTTGCTGCAGAAATTGGAGTAATGCCATCAGATGCCATTCCTCTATACTGCGACAACAATGGCGCCATAGCCCTTGCTAAGGAGCCGAGGTCTCACCAGAAATCCAAGCACATTGAGCGGCGATACCACCTCATCCGCGATTACCTCGAGAAAGGGTTACGTCGAGGTCAAGAGAGTCAACTCCGCAGATAATGTGGCAGACCCACTTACAAAGCCGTTGGGCCAGCAGAAGATCGAAGCCCACCTTGAGAAGATGGGACTTAGACTTGTAGCCAATTGGCTTTAGGACAAGTGGGAGATTGTTAGATATATGTGCCCTAGAAGCCAGAATTGGCTGACACTTGTAATACACTTCTAGGGGCAAAATTATAATTTTGACTATAATCAATAAAATGGGTTATTTTCTATCACATATGTGTATTTAGTGTCTGTGATACATCCTTTGAGTTAATGGTAATGATAATTCATATTTTCAAGAGTTGAAAATTTAAGACATGAATAATCATTATTAACTCATAAAATGCTCCCGACCATAGGATCATCACGAGGATGGTGATTGATCCGGAAGGTTGGTGTACAATCGCTTCTCTTTAGTAGATGAGTCTTGAGTCTACGGTGTGGAGACACCGGAGCGAGAGTACAGGTACTCGTTAGAGAACGAGGGCACTGAGCGTGACCACCTCGAGTAGTCATTAGGAAGTCTACCTTCTCGTCAATGACTGACTCGATGCTGCAGTAGTGTGTCTGGTTCTTTGACCTGAGATGCATCGGCAGTTCACCTTGAGGGTGTTATAGTTTGACTACACCATTACTCGGTCTCCTAGCCATATGGAACCCTGAGGTGTATGTTGGCTATAGCATGTTCATTGTAGGAACTGGATTGCATCAAGATGGAATCTATCTACCTCGGTGGTAGAGGAGCAGCCCTATGATGATCATGAGAATCAAGTCCAGAAGCCCATGGCCATGGCAGAGTGAAATAATAGAAAGAGTTTCTATTTAGATTTTCACATTGGACTCGAATCGAATGATTACATCATATGACAGAGACTAGGGTTTGACGAGTTCACCTTAACCCTAATCTGATCGGGGCTCAAGATAGAAGAACTTAATCACACAGGTAGCTGCACCAAGAGGTTCGCATTCAGCTCTGATGGGTTGCCACCATATACTGCTAGGTGTCACTGGTGGATTTTGGGAGCAATTAGAATGATTTAGATGATCGATCATTCTAGCTGTTCGAATCAGAAGAGTTCTGATCCATCGAAAGGAGTTTCGATGATGTCGATGATAGAGATCATGACATATCCCATTACCATACAGAACTGAACCTAACTGGGTCACACAAACAAGGGTTTGAATCTGGTGATCATCAATTGAACTGATCTAGTTCAATTGATCTGAATGAGATTCAATTAGGTTCAAGGAAATCGTGCTAGCACTCGATTGAACCTAACGTTCTTCTTTTACTATCATAAATAAGTTGTCCTGACTGAGCCAAAGGAGTTTGTGCTCAATCAGAGGCCTTCATATGGTCTGACTGGAGGTTGTCCAAGTCAGAAAAGGTTGTCTTATTTGTAAGACATTAACCTGCCATTTTTGGTCACCGCCATTTCTTGTTCTTTGACTTTGGTCAAAGTCTATCTTTGACTGGTCAAACATTGACCATTCACCCTTTGACTTTTGACCATGTCATGCACCTATTGGAGAGCTGGTGGGGGCCTATCCCCTACTAGAACCTGGCAAGGAGAAGGGCGCACGCCAAGTGGCGTGAGCCCAAGTAGGAGGCGCCTAGGAGTCCTTGTTGGACAAGGACTCCACCTTCCTTTTGGATTCCAATCCGAGTTCTACTAAGATCCAGTTTGACTGGTCTTAGCGCCCTCTAAGGAGGAATCCAGGGGTCTCTATTCCAACCAATCAGATTTAGATCTGATTTCACAAAGGGTTGTGATTGGTTGAGAGGAAGAGGAGTTGGATCACAAGAGGTCTATAAATAGACCCTGCGCCCAACCCTAATTCTAAGAGTGAATGCTTATAGACACGCCCAAGGCTGCCTCTCCCTCCTTCTCCATGCCATAGTCTCTTCTCCCCTTGCTCTCCACGTCCAAAAGGTGTTTTGGACTTTGGTTGGTGCGATTCAGATCAAGGAAGGCGATCAAAAGCAAGAAGGCTGCGCTGCTGCAAAAGGACGACTGCAGATCTTCAAAAGAGTTTTGAAGATCCTCCAGATCAGATCCAGATCTGATTTTTGGAGGTGTGATAGAGAAGAAGAGGATCTCCAGATCCAACCCGAGTGGATATCGGTAGAGGCCAGGCGCTTGCGTGGCTAAGATCCAGAACCTTCTGCTGCAATCAGGATCATCTACAGGGTAATAGGATTACCCAAATTAGGTAAATTAAATTTGATTTAATTTATCTTATTTTATTTTATTTATTAAAATAATAAGAATCAGATCTAAAACATATCAAGATCTAATTGAGATCAAGAGAAAATTTTTGAAATATATCTCTTGATCTAATCAGATCTGAACGAACCTGGATCGGAAAATCAGGATTTTACTTCAGAACTCCTTCAGGAGTCCGAACTTCTTTGAAATTGGTGTATGCTCGAGTCCACCAACCAATGCCTGCTTTCTCAAGCTGCGGCTGTCGGATCTCGACGGTATGGCTGCCACTACCAATCTGATGGTACCTTTTCCTCCATAACAAGCCCCATGCAGCCCACGATCGGACGACATGGCCACCACTACTGATGATGTCACTCTCTCCGTAATCAGTCTCATGCGACCCATGATCCACCAGTATGGCTGTCACTATCCACCTGATGTTGCCTTTCTCTCCATACCAAACTCCATGCGGCTCCGATGGCTCGCTACCAGGCGGTATGGCCATCACCATCAATTAAGCTCCACCTATAAACAGGACCCTCCAGATATGCTAACTCTAATCTCTAAGCTCTAAGCTCTCCTCTTCTTCTCTAAACTCTACGGAACTCATTTTCGAGTACTCCATTTCTATTGGCCAAAGCTGACTTAATCGTCGGAGGGTCCTATTGGAGCCACCCCCCCATCGGCTCCGAACGGAACTCTGTTTTGCAGGTTCCTGATGGCGACCTCGTCCACCTCTGCTCCAGCTGGATCCGACGACGATCAGTTTCTGCACCAACAAGTGGGATAAGGATAAGAGTCTATATGAATAAGTGATGCATGTCAGTTGCAAACATGCACTTCTAAGCATATAGAGGGGAAATGCTCTAATCACCATACACCATATGAAAACGTGATATGCCACTATTTTTAAGAAAGTTTCTTGGAAGTACTTTACCTAATTAAATTCGCTTCCATAGTTACACTTCTTTTTATTTCTTTAAACCCAAACAACAATGTAAAGATACTCATTGTTCCATATGAATTCTATGTCTATCAAGATTCAAACTATAGAAATGGAGGGGCTTGAAAGATTTGATGGGCTTAACTACAAGAGATGAACAATGACGAATTATTATCAACTCACTTGCCTATTTGTTGACTGTTCCATATTCACAAGGGGATGAAACAATGGAGGGTGTATAGAACAACAAAAGAAGTGGCTGGAAGATAACTACATATATTGGTATACTCTTTTCAATGCCATGATGAAACATCTATTTGATATCTTTCACATGTACGATATAGCTTTAGAGTTGTGGAATGCTCTCCAACATAGGCATGACAATGAGGATGTTGGAAATCATTCTTTCTTGGTTAACAAGTACATTGATTTTAAAATGGATGATTCAAAACCAATTATTAAGAAAATAAATGCTTTGAGGAACACTACTAGTGAATGTATTAATGCTAGTGAACCATTTTCTGAGATTTTTCAAGTTTCTATTTTTATTTAGTAAACTTCCACCTTCATGAAAGGACCAGTAAAGATATTTAAAACATTAGAAAAGAGATGAACCTGGGAATCTAAAAAAAATCAAAAATATTCATAATCTTAAAGTTCCAATATCCTCCTCTAAGCCTAAAATCAAGTTTCATAACATAAAAAAGAATTTTCAAATTTTAAGAGGAAGCAGGAGGCTTTCAAGAAATAAGGAAACATGAAAAGCAAAGATCCTTGTTATGTTTGGAGAAAGATGGGACACTTTGCAAAAGTGCATTGCTTTCATAAAGGAAAAATGAATGCTAAAACAAACATGATGGAAGCCAATGAGGAAATGATCACCATGCTTACTAAAATTCTTATGGTCGATATGGATGAAGAATGGTGGGTTGATTCAGTGCAAATTACCATGTAACTCCTCACTAGTGCATGTTCAAGATTTATGAGATTCTTGACAATGAGATGACTATGTTCATGACCAACTCCTCTTGTGTTGCCATTGGTAAATGAACAGTTCAATTTTCCTTTCGCTCGAAAAATCTTTGCACTATTCACCACATTTATGGAATTAGAAAGAGTCTTGTTTCTATTAAAAAACTTGATGATCATGATTATAAAGTTGTATTTGATTCCCAAAAGATGATCATCCCTCAAAAGTATCATTTGTTGGAAAAAGATATACCAAGGATAAGATGTACTAGCTTAGGTTAAACAAAGATGCTACTATTTTTACTTATATTGTTGCATATTTGGCATCTTAAATTAGGAACTATTGATAGTAAACCTATGCATAAAAGTGATTACATATAAAAAAGTGATTTCTAAAACTAATTTCAAATTAATTACAAGTAATTACAAATGCTGTATGCAAGCAAATATTACTAGGTCTCCTTTCAAAATAATAGAAAGATTAACTTTATTGCTGGAATTAATTTAGATATACATGATAATAAGGACCAATTAACTAGAGGAGGAAAGTGATATTGTATGACATTTACTAATGACTATTCCAAATTTACTCATGTATATCTAGTAGGAACTAAATATAAGGCATTTGAGAAATTAAATCTT
The DNA here is from genome assembly GCA_006176705.1 of Cocos nucifera. Lineage (NCBI taxonomy): Eukaryota > Viridiplantae > Streptophyta > Magnoliopsida > Arecales > Arecaceae > Cocos > Cocos nucifera. Next base: position 344,493 of record QRFJ01000559.1, read on the forward strand.
TAAAGAAGAAGTAGAAAATCAACTTGGCTAGATGATTAACACAATAAAGTCAAATCACGGTGGAGAATATAACTCAAGTGAGCATCAAAATATTTCATAAACATCATAGAATTATTAAGAAGAAACAACCCCTAACTCTTCTACTTAAAATGGGGTGGCAGAGAAGAAAAAAGGAAGCTTGCTTGAAATGGTTAGAGATATGATCATATGTTCTTACCCATGAGACTTTGGGATGAAGCATTATATCTGTATGTTTATAAGTAACAAAATTCTTCATGAACACCCAAATAAAACTCCATATAAATGATGGAAAAATAAGAAATTCTGAATTGTTTTGAAGTATTGGGATGTATTGCTTATATATTAGATATTGCAAATAACAGATAAGGTAGGTACTCTATTTATTGGTTACTCTATATATTAGATACTACAAATAAGAGATAAGCTATAAAATCTATATTTATTGGCTACTCTATCCACAGTATGGCTTCTAGATTTTTAAATTTAAAGATTGGCAGTATTTTTAAGGCTATACATACTATGTATTTTGAACATTTGACTATTAATTAGGAATGTTGATACCTTAGAATTTCAAAAAGACCTATTTAAAGAATTAGAAAATCCAAACAAACTGTGGTAGAAAACAATATTAGGATGAGATAAGCTATAAAATCTATATTTATTGGTTACTCTATCAATAGTAAGGCTTCTAGATTTTTAAATTTAAAGATTAGCGGTATTTTTAAGGCCATACATACTATGTATTTTGAACATTTGACTATTAGGAATGTTGATACATTAGAATTTCAAAAAGACCTATTTGAAGAATTAGAAAATCCAAACAAAATATGGTCAAAAACAATATTAGTATTGTTAATTCTCATAATAATGGTCATAATAAAGGTACTAATTAGTGATAGTGTTACTAATACGACTGACCTAGAACATAATAACACAAGCATAAGAAAAATTAAGATGCATAGAATTAAAAAAAAAAAGATCCTGGAAAGTTTACATATTTATTTAAAGAGGAACCCAAAATATTTAAAATAGCTATGTCTTTATTGAATACAAACTTATACAAATATGATGTGGATGATAAAATAAAATTTTTACATGATAATAATACATGGACATTAAAAAACTTAGACTCGATGATCGTGTAGAATTTAGAAGGTAAGATTAATTGCTAAAGGATATACCCAAATGGAAAGAATCATCCACTTTGAAGACTTTTTCATCCACAACCAAAATAACATCTATCAGAAATAATGTTTGCAATTACATCTATCTATTATTTAAAAGTACATCAAATGGATCTAAAATTAGCATTTAACTAGTGACTTGAAAAGAAAAATTTATACTAATCAACTCGAAGGCTATGCTGCTAAAGGACAAGAAGTAAAAGTCTGTAGATTGAATAAATCTCCATATGGGCTAAAACAAGCACCAAGATGATGATACAAAAAGCTAAAAACAAAAATTTAGAAATTTGGACTTAGCAGTAATAAAATGAAGAGTTATGTCTACACTAAAGAAATTGAAAATTTTAAAGTATTGATTGTTAGATATATGCCCTAGAAGCCAAGTTGGTTGATGTTTGTAATCATTCTAAGGGCATAATTTATAATTTTAACTTATTGATATTGGATTATTTTTTTATTCATGTTTGTATTTTAGTATCCATAAATTATTTAAGAAATTAACAGATGATGATACATATTCACAAGAGTTAAGAATTTGAGGCATATATCATTAATGGTTAATTTCTAAATGCTCCCAATCAAGGGATCATTATAGATGATGATGATCAATCCAATTACATCGGTGCACGAATCGCCTCCCTTCTAAACAGATGAGTCTCGAGTTTATGGTATGGAGATACTAGAGCAAGAGTGCAGGCAGTTGTTAGAGAATAACTTACACTGAGCATGACCAACATGAGAAGCCACTTAGATGTCTACTCGTCAGTGGTTTACTCGATGCTATAGTGGTGTGAGTAGTCCGTTGACCTATAATGCCTCGACTATTCGTAGTGAGGCTACTGTAGTTTAACTACACATATACTTGATCTCCTAGTCATTTAGATCCTTACGGTATATATTGGCTATATAGTAGGTTCAGGTACACTGTTTGAAGTAGGATGCACCTAGATGAAATCTATCGATCTTGATAAAAAAGAAGTCCTATGTGATTTACAAGACTGAATTCAGAAAGTCTTTGACCAAAGCAAGTATGAATACTGAAAAAGAGTTTTCATGAAAATTTACAGATTAACTCGAGTCGAGCCAATCTTATATATGACTGATGTTGGAGTTTGATAAATTTTTCATGACCTCCATCTAGTCAGGACTCATGATAGAAGGACTGAATCACATGTTAACTATATCTAAAGATTCAATTAGTCCATACTGCTGGATTGCCACAACATACTGCTATGTGTCACTAGTAGATTGTGAGACTCGTCAGCATTGTCTTGATGATCAATGACCTATGATGGGCAGAGTTGGAATCATTCCAGCCCATTAAAAGAAGTTTTTTGATGATATTATGATAGAAATCATAGTATATCTCATTACTACATAGAATAAAACCTATTGGTTATATATAAAAGAGGTCTTTATCCGATCAAATGGTTGACCATGATTATGAATCATAGAAGGATCTAATTATTAATATGATTGATGATTAATCTAGTATAATTATTGTATTTGTCAAACATACTAAGAGTTAGTGAGCTATAGAAGGATTAATTAGTAATTGGATTGCTAATTGGCTCAATTTGATTGAGCAATAGGGCTAAGATCAAGTCTAATTTAGTTGAATTCAATTCGACTTGGTTTGGATTTGATTAGATCAAGCCTAATTAGATTATGAGATAATCTAATTATAAGGAAGATCAGTTGCTTGTTTAATTAGGAATTGGGTTTGACCTAATTCCTAATTGACCAAGAGAGCTTGGGTTCTTAGTTGGACTAGGATTTTCTCTCTAATTAGGTTTAACCAACCCATAAAGGTCCCAGTTTGAATAGAACTCTCTCTCTCTTATGCCATAACTTGCCCACACCCCAAACTTCTCCATGCTAAGTCTCATGCACCCGCTTATGTTTTTGCATGAGATATCTCATGCAAAAGGATGGGAAGCATCCAAGAGTTGGACACTCCCTTTGAACTCTTATCCAAATAAGAGTTTGACTCTGTCTCCCCTCTCTTCCACGTCCATATTTAAAAGAAGATTGGCATGGGGTTTTGATATGATTTTTTACATGAAAAAATTAGAAGAGTGGCGTGAGAAACATTGGAGCGTGGGTCTTCTTGAGTGTGTGAGAAAGAGAAGTGCAAATCTCCTCTTGGCCTCTCCATTTCTCTGGTGTGGGGTTCTAAGAAGAAAAGAAAGAGAGAAAGGGTTCTTTTGTTCTTCTTCTTCCTCCTCTTCTTCTTCTTTGAGAGGGTTTGAGAGAAGCAATAGAGAAGGTCATCTTCAACCATTAGGAGGTGATTTCTTTAAGGGAGCTAGTACCTCGGTGAAGTCACGGGCCTCTGATTGGATTTAAGAACTTCATTGTTGGAGTAGATCTCTCAATTGTGGAATACAGATCATCCATCCAAGATCACAACAATAATGAGAAGCGAATATTATGGTACGAGAAAAGGATGAAGAAAGAATAACAAATAAATACCAATAAAAATATGTGGATTGGTCTTAAGCCTATCTCCATGGGGCATGAAAACTTCATATGAAAGAAATAAAATCAAACAAATACAATAAAAACTTACCACTCAACAATTGTATAAGAGTTTCTCAACAAAAAAGTTCCAAAACTTTCATAAAAGCTCTTTAAAACCTTTCTAGAAGCCTCTGAGCACCATCAGGACATCACCAACTATCTGATGCAATAAATAGCTCATCAAACAGAGTTATACAGATTCCAAAATCATCAAAATAGTATTTCAGTAGGAGACTAGTCCTAAACAAACCCAAGAACCCTTTCTAGCCATCTAATCATGATCGGCTCGAACCTCAGCCATCTGATCATGCAATCAGCCTCTAGATCAAGCTTGAGTAATCTCTGGACCATCTGATCATGAATGGGAGCCCTCCTAGCCATCAGATCGTGAGCCAGTCCACATGCTAGCCCATGAGCTACAAGAAATGTCATGGGAAATGGCTAGCTGGTCCACTAATCATGCAAAACCACACTACCTAGACTCCCACATGGCCTGCACATGCCCATGCAGCCCATGCACGCCCACACGCCCGCTCGAGTGCATCTGGGCTGGCCTAGCATGCAGTTGGCCTAGTGCTAGCATGTTGCCAGGCCTGGCCCGAACCGCTGGTAGCCTGTGCCAGCCTATGGGCCATATAATCTATTCCTAGATTTTCTTTACACGTATCTCCTCCATCTAGACTTTGTTTGGATTATTTTTGGACTTGTTGGATTTCGTTCATCATCCTAAACTTTGTTCTAGGCTTCTTATGGACTGAATCTTAAGATATTTTTTTTTAACATTCTCTATCTCGATTTGATGTTTAGTCTCCACCCATCTCTAAAAGCCTGTGATCCATCTTGCCCCCATGTCTTGGGGCACCTTTGCTGTCTCATAGATCGGCAAATTAGGAGTTGAGCTAGGCTGCTCGATCTCACCTCCATCATGAGTTGTATCCATTCTGACTAAAGATCTGTCTGAAAAAATCTTCTATGATAATAGAAACTTTACTCTACGATGTCGCTTCTTATCCTCTCAAGGCGACATCATCCTTTAACTCACTACTAGCCATCGCTATAGTAGCCCTCGTCCGATCTTTAAGTTGAGAGCAATCTCTGACACGATGTCTTAACTCTTCACACTAGTAGTATCTAATCTTGCTAGGATCCCTCATGTTGGACCTGGATTATCCTCCTTATGATCCTTCACCACTCCATTTACTACCACCTGCTCCTCCAAAAATCACCAAAGCTGAGCTGCTACCATCTAAGCTCGAAGGTAGGTTCTTCCTCTTGAGAATCTCATTCTAGAGAATTATGCTAGTGATCTCGTCCATCTTGATGGTGCTCTTTCCCACTAGAAGAGCAATCACCAAGAACTTATAGAAAGGAGGAAGCAATGCTAGCAAGACCAATGCCTTGGTCTTCTCCTCAAATTTCTCATCTACACCAAGAAGATCAGTGAGAATCATTTGGAAATTGCTAAAATACTTTTACACACTCTGTCCCTCATCCATTCGTAGTTGGTAGAACTATCTTTAGAGAAAGAGAGTGTTGATGAGGAACTTCACCATATACAACTTCTCGAGCTTCCACTATAGCACCATCAAAAAAGTCTTGACAAGTACATGAATTATCACATCATCTATCACGTACATGTGGATGGTACTTACCGTCTATATTTGTAACCATGCCCAAGTCCTCTTCTCTATGGTGACTGACTTCTTCTTATTCAAGAGAGCATTGATCAATATGTGTTGGATGAGCATGTTCTTCACCTGACTTGCCAAAAGAAGAAATTACTTTTTTCATTGAGCTGGTTGATTTTCATCTTGATTGTGCTTGTCTTCTCCATCTTCTAATCTTGATCAACACCATCTCTATCTGGACTGCCTAATACCACTTGTCTATGGTAACCAGGCTTTGATACCACTTATTGGGTAGATTCTTCAATTGCAGAACATGAATCATCCACCTAAAATCACAACAACGATGGAAAGTGGAAGTTGATATCACATGAGAAAAGGAAGAAGAAAGAACAACAAACAAACACAATAAAAGTACATGGATTGGTCTGAAGTCTACATTCACGGGATGTACAGACTTTACTATGAGAGAAATAAAATTAAATAAATATAAGAAAAGCTTACCATTTAACCTTTGTACAAGAGTTTTTCAACAAAAAGTCCCAAAATCCTTATAAAAGCTCTCTAAAACATCTTAAAAAGCCTCTCAATATCTGATGCAATAAATGGCTCATCAATTAGAGTTATATAGACTATAGAATCCTCAAAATAATATTTTAGTAGGACACCTAGTCCTAAACAAATCCAATAACTCTTTCTGGCCATATGATCATGATCAGCTTGAACCATGCCATCCGATCATACAATCAACCTTCAAATCAAACTTCGGTACTCTCTGGACCATCCAATCATGATCGAGAGCCCTCCTGGCTGTCGGATCATGACCTAGTCCACATGCTAGCCCATGAGTCACAAGAAATGTCATGGGAAATGGCCGACCAGTCTACTAGACCTTGTGAAATGGGGTGGGAATCACCTACGGTCCATGGTGAACCATGCTAACCAGCGGGCTTGGGGGCCTGCATAGCCCATGCTTGTGCACCCTCTCGCATGTGTCTGGGCCAACCTAGTGCATGGCTAGCCCAGCACCAGCATGCTGCCAGGCCTGGCCCACACCCTCGATAGCCTATACTGATCGATGGGTCCCTCTAATGGCCCATGGGCCATACAATCTACTTCCGACCTTCCTTCGCACGTATCTTCTAAAAAAAAAATATGTAGGATTTTAAGCATGCATTTCAAAACTTTTTTAAATAAAATATAATAAAAAATTATAGATTAATCTAGTTAATCTACACATGCTATAATCTAATCATAAAATTCTACACTAGGATCGAGACATCTTATATATTTATAAGAAAAATGAATACAAGGAATAGTAAATCATATTTACTACTCGTATTCAGAACACGATACTTGAGTATGGGTAAATGATCTCTATGATCTAAAATCTTGGGAGGGGCTCCTCACATTATGATGAGCTGCACGGATTGTCCAGCCTCTATGGATAGTCCACATGAAGCCTCTGATCTCGATCAGCTCCACCGGAGTGCTAGCTCTTTGCTAGAATCTTGAACAGTTGATCTTGGTCGATCTCGATCGATCTCATTCTTCTAATCATCCGAACACTCCAGGAGACCAGAATACTCACTTTGGAGGATGAGGTGGTGTGGAAAATTTTGTGAAGATTCGATACTCACAGCACTCGATCTCACTATTCAAACCCTAGGTCAAAACCCTAGGACAAGCCCACATCCTGAAATCCTAGAGTCTCCACTCACAGAAATTTTTTGACACTTAGATCTCATGCCCAAAAGAACCTGATGCCCACTCTCTTTTGCTGAGAAACACTTTCTTAGATTTCCTACATGCACACTATTTAAAAAAAAATTAAATTTGCATGAGATAAGAAAAGAAAAGGAAGTGGTGCAAGGTTTCTCTATCTCTCCCTCTCTTTGAATTTTTCCATGCCTAGAAAGTAGCGCCCCCCCACTTTGATTTCTCTCTTCAAAAGTCCAATCTTCCTCATGCACACCCACCTAAAATCTCATCTTAAATGGGCAACAAGAAGTGGCAAATGCGTGTGCATTTTGGATAAGAATGGGAGGCTGAATTTGTTTCAAGCTTCCACTTGAATTAAAAATTCAAGTGAGGTCTTAACCTCATCCAATGCATACACCAACTGAATATGTCACAGAAGGACTCTCCATCCATGTGCCCATGCTTAGAATAAATCATAAAGTGTGCAATAAAATAATAAGGGGCATGGGAAGGTGATAAGGTTGAGAGGTTGGAGTAGTTCCAACCTCCAACCAATTGTCTTGAATTCAAAATTCAAGATAAAATTCAAACCAATCCAACTCTTGGACCAGATCAAAGGGACAGATTAAGAGATGTCAACACTACTTTGTATATGGGAAAAACTCATGCATATTTCAAAAATGGCATGGGAGAAGGCATGGTCAAAGGTCAAGGTGCAAGGGAGACTTATTCAAAACAATTTTGAATTGTTTGACTTATCCAATTTGGTTTCATCCAAACCTATTTGGCCAAACTCAATTAGACTAAAATAAATCTAATCAAATTAGGCTTAATCCATTTCAATTAAAATCTAATCAAATTAGAAATTAGTTAAATCCAAGCCCTGATCAAATTAGGGATCGATCTCCCTTAGCGATTAGATCATATCATAAGCTAATCAGATCAAACCCAATCAAATCCAATTGAATCAAATTTGATTCAAACCTTATTGCTTAATCAAATTAAGCTAATCAATAATCTAATTACTAATTAATCCTTCAATAATATTAGAGTCCTAATCTAGTGAGACTTTCGATCATAGAGTCCCAGTTTAGTAAGACTCTTGGTCATAAAATCCTAGACCATTGGAACTCTTGATCAGCCATCAAATCAGGTAGAAACTTCTATTGTGTATAATTTGATAGGTTCAAATACTAAATCAATAGCATAGAAATTAATTTTCTATACCAATCAATGTGACCATTTAGCTAGGATACCTAACGTCCGGATAGGTCGAATAGTCACAACACAACATCCATGAACCTATGGTATATGATTGTTGTATAATTCATCTCCTTGACTTTAATGCTTAAAGAATGACTTAGAATTTAATTATTAATCCTAAAAATCATCCATATTATATTTTAAATTTTAATATCCATCATATGGACTACCTCGATCGAGGTTTTGCTAAATTAAAATACAGAAGATGCATTTTCTCCAACACTTGGAGAGGTTAATCCTATCTTGACTCATGCACCGACTAAATAAGTACTTGATTGCATCCAGAAACCTTCCATCATTGAATTAAAAATTTTGGTAGTCTGGTAACAAAGACAATGATTTACTTGCAAGTCACCATAGTGATCTTAAGTTTAAGATGTTGAAAAATATGTTCCAAAGTCAATCATCAATTTGTTGATGGTTGAGCTATATTATAATTATAATTAATTTATTAATTAATAAAATATATTTTTAATATTTTTTATCATAAGTTTTCATCTTCTAATGAACTTCATTATTGTGATGAAGTTCTTAGAATTATTTAGGTATGATAAAAAGAGGATTTATCGATTAGTTCTTAAAACTATTCACGATCAAATGATAGATTGTTAATAAAGATGATAGCATCTATCGAGCATAGATCACTGTATACTATATAGATTGGTTATCCTCTTAATCAAAAAATATGGAGATATTGGTACGACATATAGGTGAGATGTAGGAATACATCATCATTGAACGTGACCAACTCTAGAGCATTCTACTGTCGAAAATATCTCTGATGAAATATAGGTAAAAGTGTCCCTTAGATGTGAGATCATCTTAGTAACTTGCAAGCAACTTACTATGCTTTGGTATTGGACTAACTAAATTTTTAATTCAGCAATGAAAGATTTTTGGGCATAGTCAAGTACTTGCAAAGTCAGTGTGTGATCAAGATGGAATTGACCACTCCAAGAGTTGGAGAAGAATGTATCACTGTATTTCAATATAGCAAAACCTTGGCCAGGATAATCCATGAGATGAATTTGATATTTTAAAATACAATATGGACAGTCTGATCAGAGTTGATAGTTGAATTCTGAGATATTCTACAAGCATTTTGGTCAAAAGGATGAATTATATGAAAACTATATCCATATGGATTCTAAGGATATTATTCTACATATTTGATCTATCTGACTGTTGGGTACCATTGCTAGATGGCCACTTTGACTGGTATAAGAATTTATTTCTATGCCACCGACTTAGATTCGAACCTATAAGGTCATATATATTATACTTCATGATCTGATCAAATGGTTGATCAATGATTGAGAATTGTTCTAAGGTTAAACGATCAATACGATTGATGTTTAACCTAGTGCAAATATTGCAGGAGGATCGATTAGTAATTTGATTACTAATTGACTTAATTTGAATAAGCCAGAGGTTTGAAATTAAGTTTAATTAAATATAATTTAATTAGATTTAGTTTGGGCTTGATTGGATCAAGTTCAATTGGTTTACTGGATAAGCCAAGTACAAGAAAGAACTAGTCCTAGTTCAACTAGGACTTGGGTCAACCCAATTTTTTAATTTAATAAAAAAATTAAATCAAAATTAAATATAATTTAATCTAATTTAATTAAGTTCTTAATTATATTAGAACCTAATTCAATTGAGTTGAATTACTTCTAGTTTGATTAGGTTTGAGAAACCATATTTGTCCAAGTCAAATATGGAATCCTAGTAAGACTAGGATCCACCTTGCTACACCACCTATATCCCATGCCCCCATGTCCTTTCTCTCTTTATTTTGTGTGATAAATCTTCTCTCCCAGCTTTCTCATGCATGCCCACCCTCTCTCTCCCTCTCCTATTTGGTAGGTGTGGACCAAGTCAAAAGAGGTAAGTTGTTTTGATTTCAAATTCTATGAGATAGAGTTTTAAGAAACTAAAATTCCTCCTTTCCTATGCTATCCACACTTCTAGATTTTCTTTGAAATTTTTGATGGAAGGAGAAGACTTTTTGTGTGACAATTGAAGGTGGTACACACCTAAAACAAAGGAGGAGGCATCCGAGTGTTGGGTGCCCCAACTAGTTGCCATATTTGTTCTTTCCTAGTCTAAGAATTTGACCCAACAAGGACTCCTCTATATTTCATTATATATGATGAATTTTAGACTAATTTTTAGAGATATTCTAAATCTTGGAGAGTGATTTTAGGCATGAGAATACTAGGATGAGGGACCTCTTGGGCGTAGGGTTTTCATAGATACTAATCTAGAGTCTAGGTGAGAGAACAAAGAAGAAGAAAAGGATCTTCTTCTAGGGTTGCATTGTTCTTCTCTTCTCCTACTCTTTTTGAGATTTTTGAGAGTGTCTTAGATGTAAATCTCTCCTCCCTCTTTTGATCTTTGGAGGAGTCCAAATCTAGAAGAAGAAAGCATCGGATCAACTGTCGAAGAAGGATCAACATAGTACCAACATACTTGCTGATTTCCTACATAGGACTTCTGATCGAGGTTCGTGGGCTTATGTGAACATCTCTTAGAGGTCGAACATGTGTGCGGCTCGGAGTATCATTCTCAAGCCCAAATCAGCAAGTTAGAATATCTAACTTACACAGGTAATATAGATTTGATTTGTTATTACATACATACATTAGATGTAGTGTAGATGCATGTTGATATGATCAACATGATTTTTCTTCCTTATGTTTTAATTTTTGATTTAATCTCATGCCATAATTATATAATAGGATCTTAGATCTAGGGGTTCTCTACTTTTTATGAATAAATTTTAATTTATTTTAGTCTTCTGCTACCTGATCTTGAAAATATTTCAAGATCTAGTCCTGAAATTCTAGATTTGGTTTCTTCAATTGGTATCAAAGCCTAGGTTGATTATTACATGATTATATATGCATGTTTAGATTATTTCTTAGATTAGATCTAATTTATAATCTAATTATTAAATCTAAAATTAAAAATCATGATCACACGAACCGATTATAAGGTTGTCCTACTGTAAGGTTTACCCCTTATAGTGAAGAGATTGTCCTAGTTCATGTTGATCTATTTCTTATCATAAACTTGTTAGATATGATCTAATCTTATTTATATTTTAATAGATTAAAAAAAGTTTTAGATCTGAAAGTAAAAGTTTTAGATTGTGTGGACTGATTATAAGATTGTCTTGCTATAAGGTTTACCCCTTACAGTGGAGAGGTTGTCCTAGTACGTGCTGATCTAAAACATTGATTATAAAATTTTAGATTAGATCTAAAGAATTTTATGATTTGATTAAAAATATTTTAATCTAATTTTAATCATTATAAATATGTTAGATTTGATCTAAGATAATTTATGATTCATTAAAGTTGAAACTGTTTCAATTACATGAACCTATTTAGATTAGATCTAAAGTAGTTTCATGCTTATCTTACTTACATATTGATTATAAATCAAACATGCAACTTGATTGGTAGAACCATATTATAAAAATATTTTATAAACATAAAAATTATTTTCAAAAATTTGAATTCCAACTCACTTAATTAAGAATTAAGAAGTTGTTTGATTAGGATCTAGAATTATAAATTGAAGATCCTAAGATGTAAATCATAATACATTAAGTTAAATAGATTAGTGGGAATTGTAGGGTTTGGTGTACAGGGTGAAAGCACTGATTTCAAAGCAAAATTATGAAATCATAAAATCGAACCCAAAACCTAGGATCTTCTTATTAGAATTTAAATCATATAATATGCATTTATAATATAAATGAAGGTATTGAAACATATCTCTGATCGCTTAAACCTAACTTGACCCTGATCGCCAAATCCTAACTTGATCCTGATCGCTGATAGTAGTCCATCAAGTGCCCACGTGTTTATCCTCCAACATTGATCCATATGAAAACTTGATTAAGATACCAGCATCTCTGATTATTTTAATTAAAATTCTGATAATAAGAACTTTAATTATTTGGGCAGAGCCTTTCCTAGCTTTTGTTGTCACCCTTCTGGCCTACTTTTTCTTATTTTTCTTTTCTCCTTATCTTTCTTTACAATCTTTCTAAGCCCTTGTCCTAAAGTAGACCTTTTGTTCTTAATTAGGACTTATCTTAACAAGAGAAGGAAGAAAGAAATTGGATAACTAGGAAGAGTGGTAAGAAAGAAAAAAGAGTTCTGAATAAAAAATCACTTGGACTCTCGGAGTGCACCCCTATTTATAATGTACGTAAGGGTGCCTGAAAAAATTTCTCATACCCATTTCTTATTATCATCTCATGCCCATTAAAAAATATCATGCCCCATCAGAAGAAAATACTATGTGGATTTCAAAGAATTAATATGAAGAGGTGCCTTGCAATAGAAGGACTCTTCGTATAATTATATGTAACTTTCTTCGGAAGGGTCGAAATACTTTCATATTGGTTCCATTAATTTCTACCATTGATCAGCATCAAATGTTGATCCAAAGGTCTAAAAGGATGGTGCCAAATTAGAAGATGGTGTGGGAAACTTGGGCATGGAAAAGTCAAAGCTTCAAGGTGTTTGACTTGGTCTAAGAGGCGCCTACAAGGGAGGGGACGGCAAGGACTCCTTAGTTATCCAAATACTAGATAACCAACGAAGAGATTCATTAGCAGAAGGACTCTTCTATGTCCTCTCTTCATCTAAAATTCATGTAACATAATTTATGTGAAATAAATGAAGGTAGATGGCATCAAAATGCTTTCATGTGCCACATGTCCCAAGCGCATAAACCAAAACATCATGAACCAAGAGAGAGAGTCTCTGGCATGTGGGTTGCTGTTAGATGATACCTAGACCCTAGCCATCAAGTCAAAGGTCAACCCAATCAGTTAGCCAAATTTGATTTGACTCAAATTGGATTTAATTAGCCCAAATCGAAATCCGATTCGAATCTAGATGCTAGGATTTGCAATATGTGCTAGCATATTCAATCTGCAAACATGATCTAATCCAATTAGATCCTTAATCAATTCTTTTTATATGTGATCTATTGGATTCTACATCTAGCCAGCAGTGGTTCTAGATGCAATTTGATCTAATTTGGTTAGAACTCAACTAAACCGATTTAGGTCAAAACTAGTTAATCCAATTTGATCAATTAGAACACTTTCTAATTAACAATCAAATTAAACTCTTTAATTCGATCAAACCGACAAGACAAGATTGACATCTAACAATATTTTATGTCTACCTGAAAGATATGAAATTTTGATAGAAATACCAAAAATATCCTTCAGTGAAAAGTTACCATGCAACAAGATCCTTCAATCATCCTGCATCTCGAATATGACTATGGATAAGGAATCATGTCAAATTTATTTTTATATTCATTTTTTCTTCCAATCATATGATGATGATTTGATTAATAAAATATTAAAAATTATTTTTAATTTTTATCATTTTTTGATCAAAGTCTTTCTGAATCATCATTCGATTGAAGCAAGTAGGATGCGATCTCCTCTTACTAGGAGTGATCGATTCCTTGTTGACCTACTTATAACCTTCATATACAATCCACCATATCCAAATTATCCCATACATGACTAAGTCATGAATAAGTATGAACTAAAATATGGATTCATGCATATAAGGTTCTATAGTAGTCTCAGGTCAAAGGATTACATGCACAACTCCGACTATGAGAACCATCTATTGACATGTAGATAAGACTCCATTAGATATTCTTGAGTTGGATCAATTCAGTGAACTCATTCTCTAATGAGCATCTGTATTCTTGTATTAGTATCATACACAAGTGATTGTGAGATCAATCACCCTCTCCATCAAGCATATATATGATGTGCAAGTCTTACTAGAAACATTGATCTCCAACTCAATGTTCCATCGATCAGGAATATTTAAAATTAGGATTTTAAGATTTTAGGTCTCACTGGTATGATCTCATCATAACCCTAAAATCATAGTCCTAATTTATGAAATTCATCATAATCTTAAATATATATAATTAAGATGTAGCATATGATGAAATAAATGCCTTTATTAATATAAAATATCATTACATGATTTTGGAAGATAAAAGAATAGCCCATCAAAATACATATTTTGATTAACTTGAGGACATATTTCTTTCAATCTCTCACTTGCACTAAAGCCATTCGCTCTTATATTTTAATCCCATAGAATCAAGGTGGCGATCGAACTGCTGCTGTGGTAGAGCCTTAGTGAATGGGTTTGCTATGTTGTTCTTTGTATCTACTTATTCAATGACAACATCTTGTCTTTTAATTATTTCACGAACGAGATGGAAGCATCTCAGAATGTGCTTGGATTTATGATGAGACCTTGGTTTCTTTGCTTGAGTAACTGCTCCAGTATTATCACAGTAAAGTGGTACTGGGTTCTCAATCTTGGAAATAATACCTAATTTAGTGATGAACTTTTTCACCCAGAGAGCTTCCTTGATGGATTCACTTGTAGCTATGTCCTCTACCTTAGTTGTTGAGTTAGCTATAGTGGGCTACTTGGTACTCTTCCAACTCACTGCTCCACCGTTCAGAGTAAAGACATACCTTGAAATGGATTTGCTATCATCTGGGTCTGATTGAAAACTAGAATCAGAATATCCTTCTAGTTTGAGATCAGATCTACCATATACCAGAAAAATATCCTTAGTCCTTCTTAAGTATTTAAGAATATTTTTCAAAGCTTTTCAATGATCCTCTCCTGGATCAGCCTGAAATCTACTGGCTATGCCTAAAGCATAAGCAACATTAGGCCTAATACATAACATGGCATACATTATTGATCTTATAGTCAAAGCATAAAGAATAGAACTCATTCTATTTCTCTCTTCAAGTATCTTAGGAGACATCTTCGTAGAGAGATGTATGCCTTGACATATGGATAAGTAACCTTTTTAACTCCCATCCATACTAAATCTTTTCAGTATTAAGTTAATGTATCTAGACTGGGACAAGCCTAGCATCCTCTTAGATCTATTTCTATAGATCTTTATTCCAAGTATATAGGATGCTTCTCCCAAGTCTTTCATGAAAAACTTATTTGATAGCCATAACTTAACTGAATGCAACATTAGGATATCATTCCCAATGAGGAGTATATCATCTACATACAGAACCAAGAAAATTATGGCACACCTACTAGTCTTCTTGTACACACATGATTTATTCACATTCTTGATGAAGTCAAACTCTTTGACTGTAACATCAAAGCAGATGTTCCAACTCCTTGAAGCTTGCTTTAATCCATAAATGGATCTCTTAAGCTTGCATACCTGATTTGGTCTCTCATTTGAGACAAAATCCTCTGGCTGTGATATGTAGACCTCCTCCTCAAGGAAACCATTAAGAAAAACGGTCTTCACATCTATTTGCCATATTTCATAATCATAGTATACTGCTATAGCAAGCATAATCCGATTTGATTTGAGCATGACAACAGGTGAGAATATTTTGTCATAATCTATATCTTGTTTTTTCCTGAAACCCTTAGCCACTAATCTAGCTTTATAGGTTTCACTTTGGCCATCCGCTCCAATCTTTTTCTTATAGACCCATTTGCACCCAATAGGGTTCATAACTTCTGGTGCATCCTCCAAAGTCCATACTTTGTTGGTGTACATGGAGTCCATCTTTGATTGCATGGCAGCCAACCATTTATCTGAGTTTCTTCTCATGACAGCTTTCGTATAGGTTAGAGGTTCATCATTCTCAATGACTTGGGCTTCATTATTCTCAATAATGAATCTGTACCTTATTAGTGCATGTCGTACTCTATCAGACCTATGGATTAGAGTTGTGTGTTATGGTTCTTTCTTATTTATCTGTTTATTTGCTTGAGAAATATCTATTTATTTTTTTGGAACTTTGCTAAGTTTAATATTTCTCCTACTACCTCTTTCTAGGATAAACTCTTTCTCCATGAAAGTGGCATGCCTACTTACAAATATTATTTATTTAGTAGGATAATAGAATAGATATCCCATATTATCTCTAGGATATTCTACAAATAGATATTTATCTACTCTAGCATCTAGCTTATGTCCAAATTTTTTTTTGATATATACTGGACAATCCCATATCTTAAGATATTTAAGATTAGATTTCTTACCTCTCCATATCTCATATGGAGTGCTAGATATAGACTTAGAAGGTTCTCTATTTAAGATATATATTGCGGTCTCTAAGACATGACCCTAGAAGAAAATAAGAAACTCTATGAAGTACATCATGGATCGTACCATATTCAATAAGGTATGATTTTTTCTTTTAGCTACACCATTTAACAATGGTGTATAAGGAGGAGTTTATTCAGAGAGAATATCTTTTACTTTAAGATAGTCTAGAAACTCACTGGATAAGTATTCTCCTCCCCAATCAGGTCGAAGGATTTTTATACTCTTTCCAATTTATTTCTCGACCATACTTTGACACTCTTTGAATTTATCAAAAGCTTCAAATTTGTATTTCATAAGATACACATATCCAAACCTAGATAAATCATCGGTAAATATTATAAAATAAGAGTATCCTCCTTTGGCCTGAGTTATCATAGGACCACATACATCTATATGTACTAGTCCTAATAACTTACTTGCACTTTCTCCATGTCCACTAAATGGAGTCTTGATCATTTTACCCATGAGTTATGATTCACAAGTTCCTAATGATTCATAATCATAAGGATCAAAGAACCTTTCTTTGTATAACTTGTTAATCTTGATTTCACTAATATAACCAAGCCGACAATGCTAAAGTAGAGTACTATTTAAGTCTTCTCTCTTATGCTTTCTATTTTCATCAATATGAAATATATTATCATCCACATATAAAGTCAACAAACCATTGTTAAAAATGTCATTGCATATAATTTTATTTGAATATTTGATAGAGCATCCATTGCTCGTTACATCAAGATTATAACCTCATTTTAATAACAAGGGTATAGATACAATATTTCTAATGATTTTAGATATATAATAATAATTTGTTAGCTCTAAGATCTTTCTAGAAGGTAACTTCAAAATATTTTTCCTTACAGCTTTCGCTTGGATAGACTCTCCTCTTGCACCGTAGAGCTCGAAGTCATCCTTCTTCAAACTTCTAATTTTTTGTAGTCCTTACAAAGATTTGCAGATATGAAAATTACAGTCGGTATCTAATACCCAAGAGTTTAAAATAAAAGAATTTAATAACAATATTATATGTATCTCATACATATCTTTTGGTGCATTATTTGCACCAGTCTTCATAGTTGCATGATAAGCCTTGCAATTTCTCTTCCAATGACCTACCTTACCATAGTGAAAGTAGGTCGTCTATCCAAAGGCCTTCTTTTTCTTCTTCTTCTTATTTATGCCATCTTTTGGGTTCAATCTCTTCTTTGAACTCTTTTTGTCTGTCTTATTCTTGGAGATCCCATCTACAAGAAGAAAAGGAGCCTTATCCTTCTTGATATAGCTTTCTACTATTTTGAGCATATTTAACAGCTCAGATAAGAAAGTATTCAGTTTGTTCATGTGATAGTTCATGATAAACTAAGAAAATAATTCTAAAAGTAATTGTAGGACCAGATCCTGACTCAACTCTCCATCCATGACAAAATCTAATTGGCTTAATCGAGTGATTAGGTCAATTACCATCAACACATGATCTTGCACTGATGAACCCTCTACCATCCTGGCATGAAATAATTGCTTAGATATCTCATATCTTGTAGTTCTACTCTATTATCCATAAAGCTCTTTTAAGTTGAGCAATATGGACTGAGTGTCCATGCCATCATGCTGCCTTTGTAACTCGTTACTCATGGAGACAAGTATGATGCATTTGATAGTAAGAGAATCATTTTGCCACATCTTGTATGTGGACTTTTCTTCCTCTATAGCATCTTCTTCTAATGTCTCAAGATCAAGGGCATCAAGAATACAGAAGAGCTTTTCTTGACTGAGTACTATTTTTAGATTTTTCAGCCAATCCGCATAGTTAGGACTAGTCAACTTATTTGAATCCAAAATTGAACATAGTGAAAATGAAGAATCCACTTAATCTACATAATAAAGAATATTACATAAGCAAATAACTCATGATGTTATACACAATTAAATTAGGACTTGAATTTAATTATGTCTTTCACTATTTTATCAAATATCATAACCCTCAAATATGATAATCAAGAAAACTTAATCATTTTTCTTAGTGGAATTGAGATCCTAATTCCTTATAGAAGGTCTTGTGGTTGCACAACAAATATTTTATAAGTTCAAAGATAGGAAACTCTTTCCAATTGCATCTCATGCAAATCTCAATATATTTTTGGCCTCTAAAACATTAATAGTCTTATATTAGCATAATAAACTATAATATTTTAGTTAAGTAGGACCCTTCATTTCTATACAGTCATAATGAAATATAACTATTCTTGTAGTTACACAATAAAGTAGTATATCCAAAATGTCGTAAGCATCATTATGCACTAGATCAATATTATATCAATCCCTATAATCGGTCTTGTGATTGTACAACAAACCTTAATATGGTTTATGACATCATAATGAACTAGCATGAAGGAAGGCCTTAATGTAGTGAATATAACACTAAGCACCCAATTTAGAATTAAATCAATCGCCGTCCGTCGAGCTGGCTTGATCCACAGTCGAGCCGACTCGACTGCATCTAGTCCGAGCACTACTTTCTATCCACTTGAGAAAGTTGGCTCGAATCCACCTCGAGCCAGCTTGATCTCATCCTGAGCCAGCTCGGCTGTGTATCCGAGCTAGCTCAACTATATATTGGCTTGGCTCCTAAATCTTAAGGTGCTAGATTAACTGAAGAATTAAATCAATCTAATCGGCCAGGTAAGTGGAAGAGAGGTGGGGGTTCTTCCATTATTTTTCTTAGATACTAATAAATTGGTCAGATCAGACAATAGAACTAATTAAAAATCACATTCTCTTTACCAATTATGAACCACTTTTCTAGATACCGATTGATCAATTTGACATCCAGATTAGTTCTGCTATCGGTTAATTACACTACAACTTAATATAATTTTATAGAGGGCTTTAATTGGTCACTATGCATATTCCAATTCAAAATATATAGCATACATGAATTAATCATATCAATCATATCAGCATGTATCATCACTCCAAGATAACCATCATCACATAGTGAACATTTGCCACTATGCCAGAGCAACCTTACAGAATAATATACATCATAATCTAATTATGAATAATTAAACATGATCACATCACATTAATAACATGCTAAAATTTTAAATATGATCATATCATATTTATAATTTTGTCATTAAAGCATAAACATAACATATGATTTAGTCTAATAAGATTTTATTGGGAAACATGCAGGATTTCATGCATAGATTTCAAAATTTTTTTAAAATATAAAGCAGCGGAAGACATAGATTAAACTATTTAATCTACAATATGCATGTAATTAAATTATAAAACCCTACATCAAGGATCTATAATATGTTATGATGCAAATATAAATCTAAAATTAAATTAATCATAAGTGGTATTGATCATATCAATACCTAGATCTAGAATAATTTTAGATCTAATCCTAGATCGCATCTAGGTCACCAAGAGATTAGATTTCTTATCTTTGCATGGATCGAGAATTCTATGATTGAATCTATTATTGCCTTTGGAGCCGTACAAGCGTCCGACCTTTCTAGGTGATCCACATGAACCTGCAACATAAATCGAAGGTTCGTCAAACGAAGATCTGCTTGAAGTGCTAGCTTCTCATGGATCCCTCCTGATAGTTAATCAAATACATGTTCTTCGAATCTCTTGGACACTCCAAGAGATGAAGAACATGAGAAGGAATAAGGGAAGAATCCAATCCTTAGATCTCCCATAAATCAAAAAATAAAATAACAAAAAAAACAAATCCTAAGAGAAGATAAATCTTCTCCTTCAGGACATCAATGGTTGATGTCCTGAAAACATCTCTATGCTAGGACAAGAGAAGACCTTCTCCTTTAGGATTTTTTATAAGTTTCTAGATCTAAGATTTTTAATTTTATTCATACAAAAGTTTCATAAAAAATTAGAGAGGAAGGGTTCTCCAAGAAATCCTAAGAGAAGACCTTTCTTCTCTTCTCCTTCTCTCATCAGGATATGATCAGATCTTGTCCAAAAATTAACACCATGCCCCAACAACTTGGAGCACTCATCCCCACACCCAAATCCTCTCTCTCTCTCTCTCTTAAATTTTTATGATATAAAAATCATAATAAAAATAGGAAGAGAGAAACATAAAAGAAAAATATAAGAGAAGACAATCTTCTCTTACCTTGTCTTTTCAAGACATCAACCTTTGATGTCTTAATTGAGGGCTCTTCTCCAAGAATCTTAGCACCACATATTCTCCACACCTTCTTCTCCTTCTCCTCTAATTTTTCATGATTTTTCTAGGATTTTTTACATCCTAAAAATATCTCATAAGAGGCATCCACCTTTTATTGCAAGACTAGGTCAAAACCTAGTCAAAGGAGGACTTTTATGGGGCGTCCAACTCTTGGATGTCCCTTAACCACTGATTCTCATGCACAAAACCAAGGAAAAAAGGGTCGAGTAAGATAGAGGGACGTGGGTAGAGTTGGCGCACAAGAGAGGGAGGAGTTTGGATCAAAGAAGACTCTTTCAAGTAGGAAACAATTTCCAACTTCTTTCTAATTTTGACCAAATCAAATTTAAATCCAATTCCTAAGATAATGGGGCATGAAAAATCATTTCTTAGGCATGAAAATTATAGAAAAAAAATCTAAAATTAAATATTAGGGCATGGGACCATTGGCGCAAGGGAAGAGTGAGAGTCCCAGTCCAACTATGACTTTTTATATTTGACTAGGTCAAAACTATTTTGAACCTAAATTAAAACTAATTTAAATTAGATAAAATACAACCTAATTGAGAGTGATCCTAGTCTAATTAGGAGCCTAATTAAATCATATTAAATCATATTTAATTTTGATTTAAATCCAAAATCAATTTGAAATTAGATGCACTTAAATCATAGTCCAACTAGGAATTGATTTTTCCTTGCAATTGGCTTATCCAATAAACCAATTGGACTTAACCCAATTAAGTCCAAACTAATTTTAATTGAATCTAATTCAATTAGACTTGATCTCAGTCTATTTGCTCAATCAAATTGAGCCAATTAGCAATCAAATTGCTAATCAATCCTCCAGCAATACTTGCATTAGGTCAAACATCAATCGCATTGAATGTTTGACCTCAAAACGATTCTCAATCGTTAATTAACCATCTGATCAGGTTATAAGTTTTAATATATATGACCCCATAGATTCGAACCTAAGTTGATAGCATAGGAACCAATTTCTATACCAATAAAAATTACCATCTAGCAATGGTTTCCGACGTCCGGATAGGTCGAATGTATGCAAAGCAACATTCTTAGAACCCTAGCCCATGGTTACTGAAAGGAATATGCCCTCAAGCCAATCAATTTTTTAGGCTATTCTTTATCTTCCAAACTCATGTAATGACATTTTAATATAAATAAAGGCATTATTTCATCATATGCAATATTTTATTATTTATTTAAGATTATGATGAACCTCATAAATTAAAGCTATGGTTTTAAGATTATGATGAGATCATACCAGTGAGATCTAAAACCTTAAAACTCTAATTTAAACATTCCTGATCAATGGAACAATGAGTTGGGGATCAATATTTTTGGTAAGACTAGCACATCTTTTGTATGCTCAGTTAAGAGGATGATTGATCTCACAATTACTTGTGCATGATACTAATACAAAGATATGGGTGCTCATTAGAGAATAAGTTTACTGAATTGATCTAAGTTGAGAATATCTAATGGAGTCTTATCTACATGTCAATAGATGGTTCTCATAGTAGAATTGTGCATATAATCCTTTGACCTAAAACTACCATAGAATCTTATATATATGAATACCATATTTTGGTTCATACTTATTCATGACTTAGTCATGTATGGGATGATCTGGATATAGTAGATTATATATGAAGGTTGTGAGTAGGTTAACATGGAATCGATCACTCTTGGTAAGAGAAAATAGCATCCTACCTACTTCAAACAAATGATGATTCAGAAAGACTTTGATCAAAGCATGATGAAAATTAGAAATGATTTCTAATATTTCATTAAATGAATCATCATCATAAGATTGAAAGAAAAATGAATATGATATTAGGATTGACATATTTCTATACCCAGAGTCATATTCAAGATGCAGGAAAATCAAAGGATCTAGTTGCATGGTAATTTTCATTGAAGGATATTTTTGGTATTTTCATCAAAATTTTACATCTTTCGAAAAGTCATGATACGTTGCTAGACGTCAATCATGTCTTGTGGATTTGATCAAATTAAATTTTTAATTTGATCATTAAATTAGAAAGTGCTCTAAATTAAGTCAAATTGGGTTGGCTAGTTTTGACCTAAATCGGTTTAGTTGAGTTCTAACCTGATTAGGTCAAATCACATCTAGACCCACTGCTAGCTAGATATGAAATCCAATGGGTCACACAAAAAGAGAATTGATTAAGGATCTAATTAGATTAGACCATGTTTGCAAGATGAACATGCTAGCACATGTAGCAAATCCTAGCACCTAGATTCGAATTGGATTCGAATCCACTTCTGATTTGGGCTAATTAAGGTCTGATTTGAGAGAAATAGGATTTGGTCTTGAATTGGATTAACCTAGACTGATTGAGCTTCAGTTGGGGCACCACATACTTGAATCCCATGTGCTAGAGAGTCTCTTTCTTGCACGTGGGAAGTCTTTCATGTGCAAAGAATTTTTGGCGCATGGAATTAGTTAGCGCCTACCTTCTTTGACTTTTTCCATTTGTTATGTCACGTAAATATTTTAAATAGGCATGGACATCAGATATAGGGTGTAGAAGAGTCCTTCTATAGATGAAATACTCTATTATTATTTTGAGAAGGGACTCTTTGTCACCTAGGAATACTTGCTGCCCAAGACTCCCTGCCGCCCTCTCATCCTTGACGCCTCTTGGACCAACTCAAAGTCCCTTGGGACTTTGACTATTCAAAGTTCATCTCCATGCCTTCTTGCTAAATGGGCATCCTATTTTAAAGCCATTGGATAGCCTTTTTATCTGATCTAATGGATGAAAATGATGGCGCCAAGAATGTAATCCCGCGACTCTTCATAAATAACTTACGTAGAATTAGTCCAAGAGTCCTTTTGCTTTAAGGCACCTCTTGGACTAAGTCTACATGATGTTATTATCTGATGAGGCATGAGATTGGCTGAAGGAACATGAGATAATATTTTGAAAGGGCACGAGAAAATATGTTGGTACCCTTACGTACATTATAAATAAGGGTGCGTACCAAGAGTCCGGGAAGAGTGAAAATTATCTTTCTTTCTTATACGTGTTTTCTATTATCCAATTTTTTCTTCCCTTCTCTTATCCATACATTGTCCTTATAAGGATAAGAAGTCATTTTAAGATAAAGAGATTAGGTAGAAAAAATTAAGAAGACAAGAAAAAAAAAAGAAAGGTAAGGAGAGGCAAGGAAGGTGACATAAAGGCTAAGAAAGGTCTTGTCCATTTAATTAAAGTTCTTATTATTAGAATTTTAATTATATAAATTAGAGATGCTGGTGTCTTGATCAAGTCTTTGTGTGGATTAACGTTGGAGGATGAACACGTGGGCACCTAATGGAACTCATGATAGACTGCTGCCAATAATTAGGGATAATTTAGGGTTAAGCGATAAGAGGTATGTTCTAATACTTTCTTTTATATTATAAATGCATGTTATATAATTTAATTGCTAATAAGATGGTCCTAGGATTCGGATTTTGTTTGTATGATTTCATATTTTTTGCTTTAAAATCCATGCTTCTATCCTGTACACCATTCCTATCATTGGTATCAGAGCAAGCCTTATTAGGTTAAATCATAAAATGCTTTGCTTATAATATATTGGCAAAAAAGAAAAGTATGATATATTTTTATTTATTTGCATGTTATTTATATGATGAGAGCATATTCTTTTATTTATCATAATGAGATTATGATGTATATATTATTTTGTAAAGGTTGCCCTGATATAGTAGAAAGTATTCACTATATAATGATGGTTGTCCTAGAATAATTATACATGTTAATATATATATATATATATATATATATATATATATATATATATATATATATATATATATATATATATATATATATATATATATATGTATGTATGTATGTATGTATGTATGTATGTATGTATGTATGTATATATATATGTATATAAATTTTATCATAATTGATGCTATTAGGCATTTAGTTTGATTTAAATTAGAATGTGCATCGAGATCTTTTAAATCCCTCTTTAAAAATTATATTAAGTTATAGTGTAATTAACCTATAGCTGAATCAGTCAGGATGTCTAATTGATCAATTGGTGTCTAGGAAAAATGGTTCAGGATTGGTAAAGAGAATGTGATTTTTTAATTGATTTCGTTGTCTGATTTGATCAATTTATTGGTGTCTAAGAAAAGCAACGGAGGGACTCCCACTTCTCTCCCACTTATCTAGCTGATTTGATTAATTTAATTCTAGATTGAAATGCTTAGTATTATATTCACTACATTGAGGCCTTCCTTCATACTAGGTTCTTATTATATCCAGAATCATATTAGTTTTGTTATGTAACCACAAGATCTATCATAGAGAATGATGTAATATTAATCTAGTGCATTGAGATGCTTACAATATTTTGAATATATTGCTTTGTTGTGTATCCACAAAAGTAGTTATATTTCATTTTGACTGTATAAAAATGAAGGGTTCTACTTAAACTAAAACATTAAAGTTTGTTATGCTAACACAAGGCTATTAATATTTTAGAGGCAAAAGTTTTTTGAGAGTTGCATAAAATGCAATTAGAAAGAGTTTCCTACCTTTGAACTTATAATAGGTTTGTTGTGCAACCACAAGACCTTTTATAAGGACTTAGGGTCTCTCACTAAGAAAATCAATAAGAAGATTATGATTTTTTTGATTAAATAGTGGGAGACATAATTAAATTAAAATCCTAATTTAATTATGTTTGTCATCATGAGCTGTTTGCTTATATATTATTCTTTATTATGTAGATTAAATGACTTCTTCACTTTCATTGCATTCAATTTTGGATTCAAATAAATTGACTGATCAAAATTATGTTGACTGATTGAGAAACCTAAAAATAGTACTCAGTCAAGAAAAACTCTCCTATATTCTTGATGCATCTGATCCTAAGCCATTAGAAAATGATGCCACAGATGAAGATAAGTTCACATACAAGATGTGGCCAAATGATTCTCTTACTGTCAAATGCATCATACTTGCCTCTATGAATAATGAATTACAGAGGCAGCATGATGGCATGGACACTCAATCCATATTGCTCAATCTAAAAGAGCTTTATGGAGAGCATAGTAGGACTGCTAGATATGAGATATCTAAGTAATTATTTCGTACAAGAATGACATAAGAAACATCCATACAAAATTATATTTTGATGGTAATTGATCTAATCACTCGATTAAGTTAATTAGGTTTTGTTATGGATGGAGAGTTAAGTCAAGATTTGATCCTGCAATCACTCATAGAATTATTTTCTCAGTTTGTCATGAACTATCATATGAACAAACTGAATTCTTTCTTGCCTGAGCTATTAAATATGCTCAAGATAATAGAAAGCCATATTAAGAAGGATAAGGCTCCTCTTCTTCTTGTGGATGGGATCTCTAAGAAGAAGGCAGGCAAAAAGGGTTCAAAAAGAAGGTTGAACCCTAAAGATGATATAAATAAAAAGAAAAAGGGAAAGAAGGTCTCTAGACAGATGACCAATTTTTACTATGACAAAATAGATCATTGGAAGAGAAATTGCAAGGCTTACCTTGCAACCGTGAAGTTTGGTGCAAATAATGCACCAAAAGGTATGTATGAGATACATACTATATTATCATTAAATTCTTTCTTTTCAAATTCTTGGATATTAGATACCAGCTGTGGTTTTCATATTTGCAAATCTTTGCGGAGGCTGCAGAAAATTAAGAGTTTGAAGAAAGATGACTTTAAGCTCTATGGCGCTGGAGGAGAGTCTATCCAAGCAGAAGCTGTAGGAACAAATATATTAAAGTTACCTTATGGAAAGATCTTAGAGCTTACAAATTGTTATTATATGCCTAAGATCATTAGAAATATTGTATCTATACCCTTGTTATTAAAATAAGGTTATAGTCTTAATGTAATGAGCGAAGGTTGCTCGATCAAATATTCTAATGAAAATATTTGTTTTGGCATATTTAGCAATGGTTTGTTGACTCTATGTTTGGATGATAATATATTTCATATTGATGAAAATAGAAAACGTAAGAGAGATGACATAAATAATACTTTACTTTGGCACTGTCGATTAGGTCATATTAGTGAGGCTAGGATTAACAAGTTATACAAAAAGAAGTTCTTTAATCCTTTTGATTATGAATCATTTGGAACTTGTGAATCATGCCTCATGGGTAAAATGACCAAGATTTCATTTAGTAGACATGAAGAAAGGATAAATGAGTTATTAGGACTTGTACATACGGATGTATGTGGTCCTATGACAACTCAAGCTAGAGGAAGATACTCTTATTTTATAACATTCACTGATGATTTATCTAGGTTTGGATACGTGTATCTTATGAAACACAAATCAGAAGCCTTTGATAAATTTAAAGAGTATCAAAGTATGGTCAAAAAATAAACTGGACAATGTATAAAAATCCTTCGATCTGATCGAGGAGGAGAATACTTATCTAGTGAGTTTCTAGACTATCTTAAAGTTAAAGGAATTCTCTCTAAATGGACATCTCCTTATACACCATAATTAAATGGTATAGTCGAAAGAAAAAATTATACCTTATTAAATATGGTACGGTCCATGATGTGCTTTACTGAATTACCTATTTCCTTCTGGGGTCATGTCCTGGAGACTGCAATTTATATCTTGAATAGAGTACTTTCTAAATCTATATCTAGTACTCCATATGACATATAGAGAAGTAAGAAACCTAATCTTAAATATCTTAAGATATGGGATTGTCCAGCATATGTGAAAAGAAATTTTGGACATAAACTTGATACTAGATCAGACAGATGTCTATTTATACGATATCCTAAAAATAGTATAGGATATTTATTCTACCATCCTACTGAACAAAAGGTATTTATAAGTAGGCATGCCATTTTCATGAAAAAAGAATTTATCCTAGAAAAGAGCAGTGGCAGAAATATTGAACTTAGTAAAGTTTAAGAAAAATAAATAGAAATTTCTCAACCAAATAATCACATAAAAAAACCAGAACAAAAAACTCCTATCTGTAGGTCTGAAAGAGTACGAAATACACCTATGAGGTATGAATTCATCATTGAGAACAATGAAGTCCAAGTCATTGAGAATGACGAACCTTTGACCTATATGAAAGCAATCAAAAGTAAGGACTCTTACAAATGGCTGGCTGCCATGCAATCCAAAATGAAATCCATGCACACAAACAAAGTATGGACTTTGGTGGATGCACCAGAGGATATAAACCCTATTGGATGCAAATGGATTTTTAAGAAAAAGATTGGAGCGGATGGTCAAATTGAAACCTATAAAGCTAGATTGGTGGCTAAGGGTTTTAGGCAAAAACAGGGGATTGATTATGATGAAACATTTTCACCTATTGCCATGCTCAAATCTATTCGGATTATGCTTACCATAGCAGCATACCACGACTATGAAATATGGCAAAGGGATGTAAAGACTGCCTTCCTTAATGGTTTCCTTGAGGAGGAGGTCTATATGTCACAGCTAGAGGGATTTGAGTCAAATGAGAGACCAAATCAGGTATGCAAGCTTAAGAGATCCATTTAAGGATTAAAGCAAGAATGTGATTAAGCTTAAGCAGACTCAAATGTCACAACATAGCAGATCCATTCACTAAGGCTTTACCACTGCAATTATTTGATTGTCACCTTGATTGTATGGGATTAAAATTTAAGGGCGATTGCTTTAGTGCAAGTGGGAGATTGAAAGAAATATGCCCTCAAGCCAATCAATTTTTTAGGTTGTTCTTTATCTTCCAAACTCATGTAATGACATTTTAATATAAATAAAGGCATTATTTCATCATATGCAGTGTCTTATTATTTATTTAAGATTATGATGAATCCTATAAATTAAGGCTATGGTTTTAGGATTATGATGAGATCATACCAATGAGATCTAAAACCTTAAAACCCTAATTTAAACATTTCTGGTCAATGGAACATTGAGTTGGGGATCAATATTTCTGGTAAGATTAGCACATTATTTGTATGCTCAATTGAGAGGGTGATTGATCTCACAATCACTTATGTATGACACTAATACAAAGATGTGAGTGCTCATTAGAGAATGAGTTCACTAAATTGATCCAAGTTAACAATATCTAATGGAGTCTTATCTATATGTCAATAGATGGTTCTCATAGTGGAATTATGCATATAATCCTTTGACCTGAAACTACTATAGAATCTTATATATATGAATACCATATTTTGGTTCATACTCATTCATGACTCAGTCATGTATGGGATGATCTGGATATGGTAGATTATATATGATGATTGTGAGTAGGTTAACATGGAATCAATCACTCCTGGTAAGAGAAAATAGCATCCTACCTACTTCAAACAAATGATGATTCAGGAAGACTTTGATCAAAGCATGATGAAAATTAGAAATGGTTTCTAATGTTTCATTAAATGAATCATTATCATAAGATTGAAAGAGAAATGAATATGATATTGGGATTGACATATTTTCATACCCAGAGTCATATTTAGGATGCAGGAAGATCGAAGGATCTAGTTGCATGGTAATTTTCACTGAAGGATATTTTTGGTATTTCCATCAAAATTTCACATCTTTTAGGAGGTCATGATACATTGCTAGACGTCAATCATGTCTTGTAGATTCGATCAAATTAAATTTTTTATTTGATCATTAAATTAGAAAGTATTCTAAATTAAGTCAAATTGGGTTGGCTAGTTTTGACCTAAATCGGTTTAGTTGAGTTCTAACCTGATTAGATCAAATCACATCTAGACCCACTGCTGGCTAGATGTGAAATCCAATTGATTACACAAAAAGAGAATTGATTAAGCATCTAATTAGATTAGACCATGTTTGCAAGATGAACATGCTAGCACATGTTGCAAACCCTAGCACCTAGATTCGAATTAGATTCGAATCGGCTTTCGATTTGGGCTAGTTAAGGTTTGATTTGAGCCAAATAGGATTTGATCTTGAATTGGATTAACCTAGACTGATTGGGCTTCAGTTGGGGCATCACATACCTGAATCCCATGTGCCAGAGAGTCTCTCTCTTGTGCGTGGGAAGTCTTTCATGCACAAAGAATTTCTGGCGCATGGAATTAGTTGGCGCTTACCTTCTTTGACTTTTTCCATTTGTTATGTCACGTACATATTTTAAATAGGCATGGACATCAGATATGGGGTGCAGAAGAGTCTTTCTGTAGATGAAATACTCCATTATTATTTTGAGAAGGGACTCTTTGTCGCTTAGGAATACTTGCCGCCCAAGACTTTTTGCCGCCCTCTCATCCTTGACGCCTCTTGGACCAAGTCAAAGTCCCTTGGAACTTTGACTATTCAAAGTTCATCTCCACGCCTTTTTGTTGAATGGGCGTCCCATTTTAAAGCCATTGGATGGCCTTTTTATCTGATCTAATGGATGAAAATGATGGCGCCAAGAATATAATCCCGCGACTGTTCATAAATAACTTATGTAGAATTAGTCCGAGAGTCCTTCTGCTTTAAGGCACCTCTTGGACTAAGTCTACATGGCGTTATTATTTGATGAGGCATGAGATTGGCGGAAGGGACATGAGATAATATTTTGAAAGGGTGTGAGAAAATATGTTGGCACCCATACGTACATTATAAATAAGGGTGTGCACCAAGAATCCGGGAAGAGTGAAAATTATCTTTCTTTCTTACAAGTATTTTCTATTGTCCAATTTTTTCTTCCCTTCTCTTGTCCAGACCTTATCCTTATAAGGATAAGAAGTCATTTTAAGATAGAGATTAGGTAGAAAAAATTAAGAAGATAAGAAAAAAGAAAGAAAGGTAAGGAGAGGCAAGGAAGGTGACATAAAGGCTAAGAAAGGTCTTGCCCATTTAATTAAAGTTTTTATTATTAGAATTTTAATTATACAAATTAGAGGTGCTAGTGTCTTGATCAAGTCTCTATGTGAATCAACGTTGGAGGATGAACACGTGGGCACTTGATGGAACCCCTGACGGACTACTGCCGGCAATTAGGGATAATTTTGGGTTAAGCGATAAGAGGTATGTTCTAATACTTTCTTTTATATTACAAATGCATGTTATATGATTTAATTACTAATAAGGTGATCCTAGGATTCGGGTTTGGTTTGTATGATTTCATATTTTTTGCTTTAAAATCCATGCTTTCATCCTGTACACCATTTCTATCAATTACCATATAATTCATCCCTATAACCAATAATGCTTAAGATGACTTTGAGTATGCTATCAAACACTCATACAAGTCATCTCTATTGTGTCTCAAAATTTTGCAAATCTCGTAACACCTCATAAGGATTACGCAGGCCTAGGTTTTGCTAAATTGAAACACAGCGAGTCATTCTCTTTCTGAAGTTAATTAGGAGTGGTCAATTCCATCTTGACTGACACACCAACTTTATAAGTACTTGACTGTACCCAAAAATCTTTTGAATCTATATTAGAATACAGGTAGTCAGGCACCAAAGTATAGTGAGTTGCTTGCAAGTCACCATGGTGATCTTAGGTCGGAGGGACACTTATACCAATTGGCCTTAGCTAGCTACTCTTGACAGTAGAGTGCTACATTGGTCACGATCAGTGCAGATGTACTTCTACATCTTACTTGGATGCCATACTAGTGTCTCCACACTACTTGGCTATGAGGACAACCAATGCATATGGCATACAGTGACTTACACTCGATAAGTTATTGTCCTTATTAATAACTTATCATTTAGTCGTGAACAATTTAAGAACCATCCAATAAATCCTTCTTTATCAATTGATTATGATTCTAAGGACTTCATCATAATTTAGGAGTTCATTTAAGGAAGATAGAACTTTTATGATGAACCGACCAAATAACTATTATTATTAGATAATTCATATACTAATTCCAATCATCTACTACTTAGATGATTGGCTTTAGAACACATTTTTCAACAACTCCCACTTGGACTAAAGCCAGTCAGAACAATATCAAATATCCTATC
Source organism: Cocos nucifera (assembly GCA_006176705.1). Classification (NCBI taxonomy): domain Eukaryota; kingdom Viridiplantae; phylum Streptophyta; class Magnoliopsida; order Arecales; family Arecaceae; genus Cocos; species Cocos nucifera. The sequence continues at coordinate 376,228 of QRFJ01000559.1, forward strand.
TTCCACTTGAATTCATAGAACTCTTTAGTTCCGAGGCCTTAGCAAATGGGTCGGTCAAGTTCTTCTTTTCCATTGATCTTCTAAAGATCAACGTCACCCTAATAAAAAATCAAAGATGATAGCAATGCAGAATATGTTGGTTCTTCAATTCTTTAGTCTGAGCTATGACCCCAGTGCTACGATAGGACTGGACCATTTATGGTGAATGCCACTCCCAATCTACTAATGAACCTCAGCAACTATACAGCTTACATGGTAGCATCATATGCCATGATGTCTCTACATCATTAACTAAATAGGCTAAAGTATCCTGCTTAGAATCTTTCCAGCAAATTGCTCCTATAATTAGGGTATGAGCCGACATTCTTTAGTTGTCATCTTGTTCTGACTGAAATTAAAACTTTCACATTTTTAAGTCAGTACTTCCATATTTGAGTCACTGGACCTTAGTATTTTCCAAATACTTAAGGATTGTCTATACAATCTTCCAGTGGCTCTCACATGGATCAGATTGGTATCTGCTTACTACCTCTAGTGAGTGTACCATGTCTGATCGTGTACATGAAGAAATAAGATGATAGCTAAACCTTTATTCTTTATAATGCTGGGATGTCATTCTCGATTAAGAGAATTTCATCTGCAGACAACATAAGGAATAACACTACAAAATATTTTGTCCAATTATAAATACAGATTTTGTCTTTGTTCATAACAAAGGCATACGTTCAAAATGTATGTTCTAATTTTGAGGTAATAGCCAAACGGGCTTTAAGGTCTTTACCTTTTCATCTGCGCTACTCTGATCCTTTTGAAAATTCATTCACACCCAATGGATTTTATCCTTTCAGGTGAATCAACTAGTGTCCATACACTATTGATTTTCATGGACTTCAATTTGGATCATGTGGCTCCAAGCCACTTCTTAGAGTCAGGTCACTGCATTGTATCCCTATAAGTGATCGGATCCATGTTGTTCTCATTGAGCTTAATAGGATCGCCATCCTAGACCTAGATACTAAAGTATCTATCCAGCTAATGCAGTACTATACCAGATCTTCTTAAAGGTGACACTTTAATGGGCTCTAGATTTGATCTGATCAAATCTGGTTCTATAAGTTTACTAGATTATGTCGATTCTTTTCTACCAGTCAAACTTCTTTGAGTTCAACTTGACAGGCATCAGTTCCTTCTCTAAGAAACTCCTTTCCAAAAGAAATGCCCTACTACTGATGAACATCTCATGTTCTACAGTATGGTAGAATTAATCATCCTTAAATATCTATTGGATCAGTATCCAAGTTTATCTATATGCAAACCTATGACATAGGCTAACCAACCCCAAAATCGATAGTGAGAGAGTCTAGGTCTATGCCCGATCCATATCTTTTATGGAATTTATGTCATAGATTTACTCAGAACCTTTTTCAGAGTAAAACTAGTAGCTACAAGAGCACAACCCTGAAATAGGCAGACCAATGAACCCTATAGTGGATTGAACCATGTCTAACAAAGTTCAATTTCTTCTTTCAGATACACTATGTTCTGATAAGAAATCCACTTGAGAGAGAATTCAATTCTCTCGTAGATATATCAAAAACTTGCTGAATAAATATCTGCCTCCTCGATCCGATCGAGGAGTTCTAATACCTTTTTAGTTTATTTTTTTATTTTATTATTGAATCATTTGAATATTTTAAATCATTCAGGCCAGATGCACCCATGCCTAGATAGGTCGTCTGTAATGAAATATTAGTATCTTTCTTTGGCACTTAAGTTCATAAGTCCACATACATCACTATGTATGAGACTTAGAACTTTATCGGCTCTTTCACCTTTTTCAGTAAAAGATGATTTTGTCATTTTCCCAAGAAGATAAGATTCACAGGCTATTAATGATTTACAATCATTGATGTCGAAGTTTTTTTCTCAAGCTAACCCATTTATCTTGTTCTTGTCAAGATGACTAAGCCCATAATGCCAAAGATAGATATCCATGACATAATCTAACTTGGGTGTGTACATTATACTTAACAGACTATATAAATATTAAATACTATTTTTTATTATTCATGTATTACTATAATATTATTCATAATAATATCATAATAATCCTCTTTATTGATAAATGATAACTATCTCCGACCAAAAGGCCATCAGATATCACGTTTATCATAAACGATGGATAATAGTGACAATCACTCAAAATGACATCTATTAAAAATAAGCTTAACAAATCCTAAAGCTAGGATTGGAATAAGACTTCCATCCCCAAAGTTCAGGTATTTCTCATCATTTTCAAATATCCCACTTACTTATAGTCTTTGCAATAAATTGCATAAGACTACTGGCATCTAATACCCATGTAATGAAATTATTTATAGAGAAATTTTAAGATATTATCATATAACATCTTTAATGAGCAACTTTTACTTCTTTCTCTTGTTCAGCCTGTTATGGTCAAGTGAAGCAAGACAATTCTTCTTCCTATGACCCTGCTTTTAACATTAGAAGCACTATACCTGATTTGGATTAACCTTGGACTAATTATTTTGATTGGATTTAGAAGCCCTAGTAGGAACCCATTTGTACTGCTGAACCAAATTCAACTCTTGATATTAATTATCGAAGTTGGGTCCCATAAGTCATCACTGTCTAACAGTGATAGGAGCAATTAGGGTTTAGCCTTAATTTGAGAAAAGAGAACATTGACCAAAGTATATGAATTATATTAAGCCTAAAGACTTAGACTTTAGTCTAAAAGTTCTTTTACTATTTTATTCGAATTGATAGCCTCTACCTCCAATTCGAAGAATTACTTTAATTTTCTAGTAGGTACTAGAATCCACATAGACTGCACATAAGCCCAACTATGGTTGGTCAACCTATGTACATCTAAGGATAGGTTCATAACCAATTATTTCGCCAAACAACTTCTAGTAATTTAGTTTTGCCTCAAAAACCTAATCAGTAGGCTAGGGCCTCTACTGTAAGGATCCGATTAGGTCCAACTGTTAACATGAGCATACTTGGTGCATCTAACTAATGAATGATTAAGCCCAACTATGGTTGGTCAACCTAATTACCATTAGAGAAACACATCCAAATCATCATATGATGAATGATAATTTCATTAGTCAACAAGCACCAGGCCTGTGGGCCTCCAATGATTATTGAGTTAATGGACTCATTATCAAACACCTTAATGGGAGGCTATGACTCGGTTATCTTTCTAACTTCTTCATTCTAAGGATCTAATAATTTTAGAGAATTTAAATTATTAGTGATTTAAGGATGAAAGGATATGGATCAATTTGCTTCCACTGACTTCACCAAGTCAGGTCCTCCCACTGACTTCACAAGTCACTGATGAGGATTATGATCAATTTTGGTCCATGGGCACCTATGTCAATCTCATGGATGAAATCAGTCTCATTGATTTTCTATGTGACATGGGTTAGCTCGAATCAATAAGCAACCTAATTGAAATCTGATTAACCAAATTGGTCAGGTAAGTGAGATCGATGGGAGGGTCTGCCAAGGCTTGCCTTAGACACCATCAGAAATGGCTAGGTAAGTAGGCTCCAATTAAGAACCACCGATCTGGAATGTCAGAGTTACCTTAGACATCAATTAGTTTGTCAGTTTTGATTTGGTCTGCCTAAAGACTCGGGCTCGACCACTGAGCCACGATCAGGTCCATTTGTTAGATATGTGGACTTTGATCAACTACAACTATTGAATTGATCTATAAAAAAGAAGTGACCTAATCCTCATTAACTATTAATTAGGTTTGATTAATTTCTTAACTAAGTCCATATTTAATCTAACCCTAGGTCTAACCTAACTAATGACTTGATCAAAACTAATCCATTTAACCTTTAACCCAAGTTTTATGAAATTATCTTAGGATCTTCAAATCATAAATCTAGATCCTAAACAATCACTTAATTCTTAATTAAGTTCAAAATTTAGATTTATGGAACCTCAGAACTAGTTTTTGATTTTATTATTTAAAATATTTTTAAATTATAAGTAATTTACATTGAATCATATTCAATACATGATTTTAGATTTGATTTATTTCATTATTTAGATCATGTCCTAGAATTTTGAATTTAGAGTTTTGTAGAAAGTAAGTTCTTAATTTAAATTCTATAAAATAAATATGTCATATATATACATTTTAGATTCAAAACAAAAATTATATATCAACATATGCAATAAGAGGATCTAGATCTAAACATAAAACACATCATGTGGATCAGATCATAAATCATTTAGAATTAAATTTAAAATCTAAAAATAAACCATAAATTACTTTAGATCTAATCTAACATATTTATGACTTAGGTTTCTCGGATCAGCATATACTAGGATAACCTTTCCACTGTAAGGGATGAACCTTATAGCAGGACAATCTTATGGCAGTATGTGCAATCCTGATATTATTTAGATCTAATCTAAATAATCTAAAATAGATCAAATATCTATTTAATTTTAGATTTAAATCAAAAAATTGAATCATAAATTTTCTTAGATCTATCTAAATTATTCATGATTCAGATTTAGATCAGCACATACTAGGATAACCTTTTTATTGTAAGGGGTTAACCTTACAACAGGACAACCTTATGATAGTATGTGCGATCTTTAATTAATTTTAATTTTTAGATTTAATCTAATACAAATATGATCATGTTATAAAAGAATCTAGATGCTCTGATACCACTGTTGGAAAACATGCAGGATTTCATGCATAGATTTTAAAACTTTTTCAAAATATAGAGGGCTTTAATTGGTCTCTATGCACATTCTAATTCAAAATATATAACATACATGAATTAATCATATCAGCATGTATCATCACTCCAGGACAACCATCATCACATAGTGAACATTTGCCACTATGCTAGGGCAACCTTACAAAATAATATACATCATAATCTAATTATGAATAATTAAACATGATCACATCACATTAATAACATTCTAAAATTTTGAATATGATCATATCATATTTATAATTTTTCCATTAAAGCATAAACATAACAACATATGATTTAGTCTAATAAGATTTTGTTAAGAAACATGCAGGATTTCATGCATAGATTTCAAATTTTTTTTAAAATATAGAACAATGGAAGATATAAATTAAACTATTTAATCTACAATATGCATGTAATCAAATTACAAAATCCTACATCAAGGATCTATAATATGTTATGATGTAAATATAAATCTAAAATTAAATTAATCATAAGTGGTATTGATCATATCAATACGTAGATCTAGAACAATTCTAGATCTAACCCTAGATCGCATCTAGGCACCAAGAGATCAGATCTCTTACCTTTGCATGGGTAGAGAACTCCACGATTGAATTCGTTGTTGCCTTTGGAGCTGCATAAGCATCCGACCTCTATAGGTGATCTACACGAACCTGCAACATAGATCGAAGGTTCGTCGAATGAAGATTCACTCGAAGTGCTAGCTTCTCATGGATCCCTTCTGATGGTTAATTAAATACATGTTCTTTGGATCTCTTAGATACTCCAAGAGATGAAGAACATGAGGATGAATAAGAAAGAAATTCAACCCTTGGATCTTTCATAAATTAAAAAAAAAATAAAAAAAATAAATCCTAAGAGAAGATAAATCTTCTCCTTCAGGACATTAATAGTTGATGTCCTGAAAACATCTCTATGCTAGGACAAGAGGAGACCTTCTTCTCTAAAATTTTTTCTAAGTTTCTAGATCTAAGATTTTTAATTTTATTCATACAAAAATCTCACAAAAAATTGAAGAGGAAGGGTTCTCCAAGAAACCCTAAGAGAAGACATTTCTTCTCTTCTCCTTCTCTCATTAGGACATGATCAGATCATGTCCAAAAATTAACACTATGCCCCAACATCTTGGAGCACTCATCCCCACACCCAAATTCTCTCTCTCTCTCTCTCTCATTTTTATCATATAAAAATTATAAATAAAATAGAAAGAGAAAAATATAAAAGAAAAATATAAGAGAAGATAATCTTCTCTTACCTTGTCTTTTCAAGACATCAACCTTTGATGTTTTAATTGAGGGCTCTTCTCCAAGAATCTTGGAACCACAAATTCTTCATGCCTTCTTTTCCTTCTTCTATACTTTTTCATAATTTTTCTAGGATTTTTCATTTTCTAAAAATATCTCATAAGAGGCATCCACCTTTTATTGCAAGACTAGGTCAAAACCTAGTCAAAGGAGGACTTCTATGGGGCATCCAACTCTTGGATGCCCCTCCCACTTATTTTTTCATGTAACCACTGATTCTCATGCACAAAACCAAAGGAGAAAGGGCTGAATAAGATAGAGGGGCATGGGTAGAGTTGGTGCACAAGGGAGGGAGGAGTTTAGGTCAAAGAAGACTCTTCCAAGTAGGAAACAATTTCCAACTTCCTTCTAATTTTGATCAAATCAAATTTAAATCCAATTCCTAAGATAATGGGGTGTGAAAAATCATTTCTTAGACATGGAAATTATAGAAAAAAATTTAGAATTAAATATTGGGGTGAGGGACCATTGGCGCAAGGGAAGAGTGAGAGTCCCAGTTTAACTATGACTCTTTATGTTTGACTAGGTCAAAACTATTTTGAACCTAAATCAAAACTAATTTAAACCAGATAAAATGCAATCTAATTGAGAGTAATCCTAGTCTAATTAAGATCTTAATTAAATTATATTAAACCATATTTAATTCTAATTTAAATCCAAAGTCAATTTGGAATTAGATGCACTTAAATCTTAGTCTAACTAGGAATTGATTTTTCCTTGCAATTGGCTAATCCAATAAACTAATTGGATTTAACCCAATTAATTTTAAACTAATTCTAATTAAATCTAATTTAATTAAACTTGATCTCAGTCTAATTGCTCAATCAAATTGAGCCAATTAGTAATTCAATTGCTAATCAATCCTCCTGCAATACTTGCATTAGGTCAAACATCAATCGCATTGAATGTTTAACCTCAAAATGATTCTCAATTGTTGATTAACCATTTGATCAGGTTACAAGCTCTAATATGTGTAAACTCATAAGTTTGAACCTAAGTTGGTAGCATAGGATCCAATTCTTGTACCAATCAAAGTTACCATTTAGCAATGGTTTTCGATGTTCGGATAGATCGAATGTATGCAAAAAAACATTCTTAGAACCCTGGCCCATGGTTACCATATAATTTATCCCTATGACCAATAATGCTCAAGACAACTTCGAGTATGCTATCAAACACTCACACAAGTCATCTCTATTGTGTCTCAAAATTTTGCAAATTTTGTGACACCCCATGAGGATTATCCAAGCCTAGGTTTTGCTAAATTAAAACACAGCAAGTCATTCTCTTTCTGAAGTTAATTTGGAGTGGTCAATCCCATCTTGACTCACACACTGACTTTACAAGTACTTGACTATACCCAAAAATCTTTCGAACCTATATTAGAAATACAGGCAGTCCAGTACCAAAGTATAGTGAGCTGCTTGCAAGTCACCATGGTGATCTCAGGTCAGAGGGATACTTATATTCATTGGCCTTAGCTAGCTACTCTTGATAGTAGAGTGCTATATTGATCATGTTTAGTACAGATGTACTCCTACATCTCACCTGGATGCTATACCAGTGTCTCCACACCACTTGATTATGAGGACAACCAATGCATATGGCATACAATGACCTACACTCGATAAGTTATTGTCATTATTAATAACTTATCATTTGATCATAAATAATTTAAGAACCATTCGATAAATCCTCCTTTATTGATTGATTGTGGTTCTAAGGACTTCATCATAATTTAGGAGTTCATTTAAGAAGATAAAACTTTTATGATGAACTAGCCAAATAACTATTATTATTAGATAATTCATATACTAATTCCAATCATCTATTACTCAGATGATTGGCTTTAGGATACATTTCTCAATAGATTTGCTTTGATACCATTGTAGGATTTGGTGTACAGGGTGGAAGCACATATTTTAAAGTAAAATTATGAAATCATAAAACTAAATCCAAAATCTAGGATCTTCTTATTAGAATTTAAATCATATAATATGCATTTATAATATAAATAAAGGTATTGAAACATACCTCTGATCACTAAATCCTAACTTGACTTTGATTACTGGCAGTAGTCCATCAGGGATTTCATCAAGTGCCCATGTGTTCACCCTCTAATGTTGATCCACATGAAGACTTGATCAAGATACCAGCACCTCTGATTATTTTAATTAAAATTCTTATGATAAGAACTTTAATTATTTGGATAGAACCTTTCCTAGCCTTTGCTATCACTCTTCTGTTATCTTTCTTTTCTCCTTGTCTTCCTTTACAATCTTCCTAAGCCCTTATCCTAAAGCATACCTTTTGTCCTTAATTAAGACTTGTCTTAATAAGAGAAGGAAGAAAGAAATTGGACAACTAGGGAGAGTGGTAAGAAAGAAAGAAGAGTTCTGAATAAAAAATCACTTAGACTCTCAGAGCGCACCCCTATTTATAATGTACATAGGGGTGCCTCAAAAAATTTCTCATGCCCATTCCTTATTATCATCTCATGCCCATTCAAAAATATCACACCCCATCAGAAGAAAATGCTACATGGATTTTAAAGAATTAATATGAAGAGGTGCCTTGCAACAGAAGGACTCTTCGTATAATTCTAAGTAACTTTCTTCCAAAAGGTCGCAATACTTTCATATTGGCGCCATTAATTTCTACCATTGATCAACATCAAATGTTGATCCAAAGGTCTAAAATGATGGCACCAAATTAGAAGATGGCATGGAAAACTTGGGCATGGAAAAGTCAAAGCTTCAAGGTGTTTGACTTGGTCTAAGAGGCACCTACAAGGGAGGGGACGGCAAGGACTCCTTAGTTATCCAAATACTAGATAACCAATAAAGAGATTCATTAGTAGAAGGACTCTTCTATGTCCTCTCTTCATTTGAAATTCATGTAACATAATTTACGTGAAATAAATGAAGGTAGATGGCATCAAAACACTTCCATGCGCCACATGTCCCAAGCGCATAAACCAAAACCTCATACACCAAGAGAGAGAGTCTCTAGCACAAGGGTTGCTATTAGATGATTCCTAGACCCTGGTCATCAAGCCAAAGGTCAGCTCAATTAGTTAGCCAAATTTGATTTGACTCAAATTGGATTTAACTAGCCCAAATTCGAGTCCGATTCGAATCTAGGTACTAGGGTTTGCAATATATGCTAGCATATTCAGCCTGCAAACATGATCTAATCCAATTAGATCCTTGATCAATTTTCTTTATGTGTGACTCATTCGGTTTCACATCTAGCCAGCAGTGGATCTGGATGCAATTTGACCTAATTTGGTTAGAACTCAACCAAACCGATTTAGGTCAAAACTAGCTAACCTGATTCGATCAATTAGAACACTTTCTAATTAACAATCAAATTAAATTTTTTAATTTAACCAAACATACAAGACAAGGTTGATGTTTAGCAATATTTCATGTCTACCCAGAAGATATAAAATTTTAGTAGAAATATAAAAAATATCCTTCCATAGAAAGTTACTGTGCAACAGGATCCTTCAATCGTCCTTCATCCCAAATATGACCATGGATATGGAATCATGTCAAATCTATTTTTATATTTATTTTTTCTTCCAATCATATGATGATGATTTGATTAATAAAATATTAGAAGTTATTTCTAATTTTCATCATGTTTTGATCAAAGTCTTCCTGAATTATCATTCGATTGAAGCAAGTAGGATGCAATCTCCTCTTACTAGGAGGGATCGATTCCTTATTGACCTACTCATAACCTTCATATACAATCCACCATATCTAGATCATCCCATACATGACTAAGACATGAATGAGTACGAACCAAAATATGAATTCATGCATATAAGGTTCTATAGTAGTCTCAGGTCAAAGGATTACATGCACAACTTTCACTATGAGAACCATCTATTGTCATGTAGATAAGACTCCATTAGATATTCTTGAGTTGGATCAATTCAGTGAACTCATTCTCTAATGAGCATTCACATCCTTGTATTATATCATACACAAGTGAAGAGAGATCAATCATCCTCTCCATCAAGCATATATAGGATGTGCCAGTCTTACCAGCAACATTGATCCTCAACTCAATATTCCATCGATCAGAAATATTTAAAATTAAGATTTTAAAATTTTAGGTCTCACTGGTATGATCTCATCATAATCCTAAAATCATAGCCCTAATTTATGGAATTTATCATAATCTTAAATATATATAATTAAGATACAACATATAATAAAATAAATACCTTTATTAATATAAAATTATCATTACATGAGTTTGGAAGATAAAAGCATAGCCCATCAAAATGCATATTTTGATTGGCTTAAGGGTATATTTCTTTCGAGACTTAGGTCCATTAATTGGGTTAGACCTAGGGTTGATTAAAGAATGGACTTAATTACAGGATTGACTAAATCTAATCAATTATTGTCTTAGATTAGGTCAAGGATTCTCTAGATCAATTACAATAGTTATAGTTGGTCAAGTCCAGATCTTTAACGAGATCGAAGATAGACCTGATTCTTGGCTATGCGGTCTAGCATGAACTATTATATTGATATAATCAAGACTAATTAAACCAGTTGATGTCTAAGATAAATCAGATCGATGTTCTTTAATTGGTAGCCCACTTATCTAGTCATTTCTAATGGTATCTAAGGCAAGCTTTGGTAGACCCTTCCAATGATCGAACTTGCCTGGCCTCTTGGTGAAATTATGTTTTGATCGAATCACTTGACTATTCAAGCTGATCCATGTTAGGTAGGTAAATCAGTTTGACTAATTTATATGCTCCTAGACCAACCTATTAATGGTCTCCCTTAAGCTGACTTGGTGAAGCTAGTGGAAGGATCATGACAAGCTGGTTCATCTGACCTTCCTTCTTCTTTTATAATTAAATCCTCTAGAATTATTAGATCTCTAAAATAAAATAGTTATGGTGATAACTAGATCATAGCCTCCTATTAAGTGGGTGATAATGGGTTCATTAGTTGGATAATCATTGGAGGCCCAAAGGTCTGGTGCTTATCAGCTAATGGAATTATTATTCATTATATGGTTTCTTGGCTGTATCTTTTGAAATGGTGGTTATATTAGCCAATCAAATTTGAGCCTAATCATTCATTGGTTTGATGGACCAAGTATGGTCATGTTAATAGTTGGATCTAACCAGATCTTTTTAGTGGAGGCCAAAGCCTACTGATTAGGGATTGGGGCAAAAATTTAATTACTAAAAATTATTTGAAGAAATAATTGGTTATGAATCTACCCTTAGATGTACATGGGTTGGCCAACCAAAGTTAGGCTCATGTGCAGTCTATGTGGATTCTAGTACCCACTAAGAAATTATGATAATTCCTCAAATTGGAGGTAGAGGCTATCAGTTCAAATAAAATAGTGGAAGAACCTTTTGATTAAAGTCCAAATCTTTAAATTTAATGAATCAATTACTAATTAGATTATAATTTTTCTTTATATAGATATGACCACTTTTCTATCGCTCCGATCATTTTTGGATAATGATAAGTTGATGGGATCCAACTTTGATAGCTGGTACCAAAAGTTGAAGATAGTCCTGGACCATGAATGGATCCTATATGTGTTGATGAATCCTGCACTTGAGGAGCCAGCTGGCAATATACGTGGAACAATCAGAGATACTTACCATAAGTGGCTTAGTAATCGAACCATGATGCGTTGCATTATGCTGGCTGCCATGAGTGATGAGTTCACTCGTAGATTCGAGGTAGCTCAGCCAAAAGATATGCTTCAACTATTGGAGGATTCTTTTGGCATATCTGATGACGTTGAAAGGCATAGGACTAGTTGTGCCAGCTTCAACATTAGGATGTGGGATGAAGTCCCTATCACTCATCATATACTGTACATGATCGAGCTGATAGAGCGATTGAGCAAGCTTGACTTTTTCTTGCATAAGTAGCATGAAAAAGATGCAATACTGAACTCGCTGTCCAAGTCCTATCTCTCATTCCTCACTCATTTCAGAATGACAAAGCTTGAAGTAGACTACCATGGGTTATTGGGGTTGCTTCAAAACTTTGAGAAGGATCACCAACTCTATAAGGAGTTGGTGAATTTAGTGGGAGGTTCGTCTTCTAGTTCTCGACTCTTTAGGAAAGAAAAAAAATTAGAAGAAGAAGGGCAAGAAGGTGCAAGTTCAGGCTGGGACATCTGTGCAAAGCCAGATCAGAAAGATCAAGCCCAATAAGAGTCAAGCTAAATGCTTCTTTTGCAAGAAGCCCTACAATAAAAACTATCTATAATGATGTTTTTATATTGACATTTTGAACAAACATCATTTAAGAAAGCCACGGTAACACGAAGTAGATGTTTTTAATATCTATCGCTAAAATTTTATTTTTTATGACATTTATTGCAACGTTTATATTAAACATCGATAAAAACTTACATATTATGACATTTTATTTCTACTTGGTGACATTTATTTCAAATATTTCTATAATTATATCTTTTACGATTTTAGTTGCAATGTGTCTAATAAACGTTACTTAATTTTTTTTAAAAATATTTTACAATGTTTATATTAAATGCCAAAAAAGGAGTTGTTTATTATGATATTTTATTTACACTGTATGATGTTTATTTTAAACATCATTAAAGTTGTAACTTCTGCAACGTTATTTATGATGTTTATAATAAACATTGCATAAACTCATTTCTTTTCTAAAATACTTAATGAAACTTATAGTAAACGTCGAAAAAGGACTTGTTATGATAGTTTATTCATACTAAGTGATGGTTATTCACATAAGCTAGCATCAAAATCCAACTTATGTAAAAATAAAATTAAATAAAAATAAGAAAGTATTTTTATTTATTTTCTATTTATGTATATATGTATGTATGTATATATATTTTTATATTATTGACAATTTCTATTGAATGGAAAAAGTGTCATATAGCCATACTTACCATGGTTAAATCAACTAAATGATAGGATTGGAGAAATCGATAATCAATTTTGATGAAAGATTTGAGAAACAATCAACTTATTGTTTGACCAACAAGCTCTTAATTTTTGATGCATCTTATTTTAGACACATTTCAAAAGGACCTAATAATGAATTAGGTTTGGCCACTCCAAAATTGACTAATAAACTATTCAGTCAATTTGCTAAAATATTTTAGAATTGGATACCCTAGAGTTAGACTACTTAATAGAAATAAATTTATAGCAAATTGAGTAAATTCAAGTTTAATAGATCATATTAAATCATTTAAGATAATTTATAGTGGATTAAATAAATTAGGGTTAAATTGACTATAATGGATTGGATAGGGGTGGTAACAGAGCACATTTCAATCGAATCTTGTAAGGATCCAAGTCAGGAACCAAACTTATTATTAAGATCTAGAGATCTAAATTTGAATAGAATATATTAGGTGAGCCTGGATTCGAGTCTGACTTAAAGAAAGCTAGTGAGATCCGAATCCAAAAATTAGATTGAATTTGAATTAAATTTTGGATTTCCAAATAAAATTATAATTTTTTTAAAAAATTACCAATAAAAAATATTTTCAATTAGATTTTGGATTTTTGGACTCGGATCCAAATAGATTCAAATCCAAATGTGAATTTCATTTGGATCATATTTTTTGATTTGGAGTTCGACCTAAATCCAAAATAAGTAGAATATTAATCCAAAATTTTATTTAAAATCCAGGTTGAGTTTTCGGATCATGAAGATCTATTATTATCCTTAAGGTGAGATAAATTGTTCCACTACTATTAATTAAGTTATCTTATTTCAATAAATTATAATTGGGTTTGATCAGATTATCTTATTAGAATAAATTGATTTGGATTTAATACTTTGGATCGATTTAAAATTGGACCCAAACTTTTAATTTAATTTAGAATTTTTTCATATATATTTTTTATTTTGATACATATCCCTCCACATTTTCAATCTCCCTCCTAAACACCGCACGTCATTCTCTCTTCCCCTCGCAAACAACAAAAATCCTAGCCCTAACCTCTTCTAGCCTTGTAAGGATGACCAGTCGGGCGACGATCAGAGTTGGAAGTGTAGCCAACAACAACTAGTACTACCTCATCCTTTCCCAAAAAAGAAAAAAAAAAAACAAACAGTAGGAAATGCGGAAGGAACTTCTACAGAGGATTCTTTTTCTAAATCCACTCAAATCTACTTTAGATCTAACTCTAATTCCTCCCTAATGAAATCCTATTACATCTTCATTTTCTCACTGAAAATCATCACATTCATGCTATTTTTCTTTCCATTATTTTTTTTGGATTGCCGATGGATTATCTTGTTTTTGGCCCTCGAAAATTGGATCAAAATTCATCAAAGACTCAGTAAATCCCTCCCATCTTATTAACTTGATAATTTTTGGTTTTAATCTTGAATTTTTTATGAGTTTTTCTAGCAAAAATTTCTTTAAAAAAAATTGAATCCCTTATTTTTTTTTTGGTTTTGATATTGCTTGCTGCCGCCGTTGGTTGTTGGACCAGTTCGGTTATGATCGCCGGCGACTTCCCCTCCAACCTCAATGGTCATCAGTGGGGAGGGGGGTCTTACTAGCCTAGGAACATGAGGGAAGAGGTTCCCCTATTGCCTGAAATGATGAAGAAAAATTCAAATCCCCTTTTTTTTTTTGGTTTTGATTTTGCTTGCCATCGTCGTTGGCCATCGGATCAGTCCGATAATGATCGCCAATGACTGCCCCTCCAGCCTCAATGGTTGTCGGCAGTGAGGGGGGTCTTACTAGCTCGGGAACAAGGGGGAAGAGGTTCCCCTATCCCATGAAAAATGAAGATGGAGAGGCATGGGTCCTTCGTCCTATGAAAAAAAAAAGGAGGGTTCTGTCCTGTAGGTTGACACCTAATTCATTCCCATGGATTTCACTTTTCTATCATAAGAGTGGATTTCACTTTTCTATCATAGACTAGTTTTGTTCCCCTTAAATATCATATTTTTAACCTATTTAAAATATATTATTTTTTATGGACCTTTTTTTTGTTCTAGTATAGTTGTTAATGTATTGATTCTAAATTGTTTGGTCACATACTTATGTTCGGAAAAAAAAATATATCATATAAATAACTGCATCAGCTATTTTTTGATCTTGGTTGAGTGTTAGATTATCTTGGTTATATTGGCCAAGATATCAATAATGAGTTTTGGAACTCTTCAACAAATAAAAGATACTTGCCCTAATCAGCTGATATGAAGAATAATATCTATCAATAATGTTGTAATCTCAGTTGAGATTTTTATTTTTATGGTAAAATGGCTTACTTGATATCATCTTATCACCTCAGTTATGTAATAGATTTTATTGATTTATTTTCTCTGATATTTTTGGGGCCAATATTTTTTTACATCTCATATAACCATACTTAAACACAAAACATGATCGCATCCTTCTTAATAATCTTAACGTACTGTTTGATGCATTTGTTTTGGTAATGCCCATTATATTCCTCAGACTATTCTATTATGTGATAATTTTAAGTCCATAGAACTGTGTATCATAAATAGTATTCTTCTTTAAATATTTCTAATAGTTGTCAAGCATGAAGTAACCTCCATTATTGACCCTTCTGGTATAAGCAAGATTAGCTCTCATATATTTCTAACAACATTTTTTACATGATTCTCCCAAGCAAATGCATAATTTAGATATAATTTTATACATCACAATTCTTATAATTTAGCACACATGATACATCTCTCTTCATTTGACATTTTCATTGTCTCATTCAACATGATAGGTAACAAAATTAGATCAATTTTTCCTATAATTTTTTATTCTTTTAGTGTATAAATATAATTTGACTTTATTATGTTCTCACTATGCTTTTTTTATTAAAAAAGATATTTTTTTGGATTCGATGGATAAATCTTGGATTCATGAGCCTAACAAAATTAGTGCAAGATATTTGCAAGGTGTTGCTAATTTTATATATTTTTCTCTAAAATCTTCAGCTAATGGAAAGCTTGCTTGTCCGTGTGTGAAATGTATTAATAGCTATCATTATGCTCAAGATGTTGTTATAGACCATCTATTGAATCATGGATTTTCTCTAAGTTGTACTCATTGGTTTTGTCATGGAGAGTCTTTATCAGGAGTCAATAGATCCAATGAATCTAATCGTGCTTCTTACTATCGTGGACAGTGTAGTATAGACGCACAGCTTAATGTGTGATAATTTATAGAAGATATAGATATTGGCCAAACACATGGGGATCAAAATATCCATCCAAATGATGGAACTTTGAATTCAAAAGTTTCTAAATTTTATCATTTTCTAAAGAAAATTGATGAAGAACTTTTTAAGGGGTGTATGAAACATAGCAAGCTTTCATTTATTCTTGATCTATTTCGTAAGAAGTGCTTGAATAGATGGAGCAATAAATCTTTCAAAGAATTGCTTGACACATTAAGAGAGACATTACTAGAGGGAGATAAGTTGCCTAAATCATCTTATGAGGTCAAAAGACTTATTCAAGAACTGGGACTTGGTTATCAGAAAATTCATGTTTGTCCTAATAATTGTATGTTGTTTTGGAAAGAAAGGGCTGATGATCAAATTTGTTCAACTTGTGGTGCTTCTAGGTGGGAGACTAATACTAGTGATTCTAATGTTAGTTCTTCTACATCAACAAATAAGAAAAAAAAGCTAAAAAGATTTTGTGATGGTTTCCTTTAAAACCAAGATTGCAAAGATTATTTATGTATTCAAAGACAGCACCGTTGATGCGATGGCACTTTGAAGGTCGTAAGGATGATGGGTGTTTGAGGCATCCCACTGATGCTCATGCATGGAAAGAGTTTGATACTTGATATAAAGATTTCTCAAAAGATCCTCATAATGTCCGACTCGGTTTAGCTAGTCATGGATTCAATCCATTTTGGACATTAAGTATTCATCATAGCACTTGAACAGTCATTTTAACTGTATATAATTTGCCACCATGGTTATGTATGAAACAACCTTCTTTTCTTATGTCTTTGCTCATTCCTGGCCCTGAGTCACCTGGAGAAAAAATTGATGTATTCATGCAGCCATTGAATGATGAGTTGAATGATCTATGGGTATATGGTATAGAAACATATGATGCGCATTCAAAAAGCACTTTTCAAATGCATGCTGCACTGATGTGGACTATTAATGATTTTCTTGGTTATGGAATGTTATCTGATTGGAACACTAGAAGTAAATTTGCATGTCATTCTTGTGGCTTTAATACCTGCTCAAAGTGGTTATGTCATAGTGGAAAATATTATTTTATGGGTCATCGTCGATTTTTGCCTTTTGATCATCAATTTAGATGTGATAGACATAATTTTGATGGCACTCAAGAATGGAGAGCAGCTCCAAATCTGCCAACTAGTTCTATTATTTTGGAGCAACTAGATGGTGAAATAATTTCCATAAATGTAGATGGTGAAATTACTATAGTGAATTAGGCATGAAAAAAAGAGAATATTTTTCACTTTATCTTATTGGGAGTTTAATTTGATCCACCACAATCTTGATGTTATGCATATCGAAAAAAATATGTGTGATAATATATTGGGTACATTATTGAATTTAGATGAAAAAACAAAAGATAACTGGAAGTCTCATCTTGACCTAAAAGACATGGGTATTAGAAGTGGGCTTCACCCAATAGAGCTTCCTAATGGAAAATTATTTTTTCCCTCCACTTGCTATACAATATCTCCAATAGAGAAAGCTCGTATGCTTGGAGTATTGAAAGAGATGAAAGTGCCAGATAGTTATTCCTCCAATATCTCAAGTCGTGTGAAACTAAAGCAGCGCAAGATAATAGGGCTTAAAAGTCATGATTGACATATATTAATGCAAGATTTACTTCCAATAGCTGTAAGAGGATCTTTATCAAACAAAATGATTCAAGTAATAGTTGAACTATGTTCTTATTTTTGATAGTTATGTTTGAAAGTTCTCAAAGTAAGCCATCTTGAAGAATTGGAGGTAAAGATAGGAGAAACACTATCTCATATGGAAATGATTTTCCCCCATCATTTTTTACTATAATGGTGCACTTGGTTGTTCATTTAGCCATAGAGGCAAAGCTAGCAGGACCGGTTCATTATCGATGGATGTACCCAATTGAGAGGTGCATATTTATTTTTTATATTTTTTTAATTTTATTATCATTCATAGTGACATGAGAGTATAATACTATATTAATTCATTAAATATAGGTATTTAATGATGCTTAAGTCATATGTGAAAAATAGGGCCCATCCTGAGGGTTTAATTGTAGAGGGATATATAGCAGATGAGTCTATCACTTATTATTCTAGATATTTTGAAGGCATTGAGACAATATTCAATCGGCTAATTAAAAATGATGATGGTGCCAATCATATGCCAGTGCAAGATGCTCCCTTGGTTATCGTTGCAGGGCAACTAATTGGAAAAGTGTTTAATATGATCCTTGATGATCAAACACTAATGCAAGCACATCGATATATCCTATATAACTATGATGCAGTTACCTAATTTATCGAGTAAGTTTTAAAATATACCTTTCTTATATTAATATTCTATAAGATATTCTTTAAAATAATAATATAGATTTAGTTACTAACTTTAATCTTTTTAATAGTAAGCACTGAACGATAATTAGAATGTGGCAGCACAGTAGAAAAAGAAATCACCACTCCTCTCAAGTAGAAATAGAAAGAATACATAACTCAACATTTAATGAATGGTTTTGGTCTCATGTGAGTTTAATTGAATCTAT
The DNA here is from genome assembly GCA_006176705.1 of Cocos nucifera. Classification (NCBI taxonomy): domain Eukaryota; kingdom Viridiplantae; phylum Streptophyta; class Magnoliopsida; order Arecales; family Arecaceae; genus Cocos; species Cocos nucifera. The sequence continues at coordinate 395,101 of QRFJ01000559.1, forward strand.
TATTGTCTAAATTTAACTTCATGTTAATTAAAAATTTAATAGTTTATTATTTTACTTATCAGGTTACAAGGCTGATCGAGTTAGAAAGTCCATGAGTTATTGAGCATATTAAACGACTAGCTCAAGGTCCTAATAAGGTGGCAAGAAGATTTACTGGGTATATCATTGGAGGTATTAGATTTCATACAAAAGAAAGAGAAGATAGGAGAAAAATGCAAAATAGTGGTGTTGTTATCACAACCAAAACATCAAACTTAGATGAAGATGTTATCTATTATGGGGTATTGCAAGATATAATTGAATTGAATTATTTTGAAAGATTTAAAGTGGTGTTATTCAAGTGTAACTGGGTAGATGTGGAGTGGGTAAAAGGTGTGAAGAAAGATACATTTGGATACACTTGTGAATTTATCGAAATTGGTCCACATAGGTGTAAACTTAATTAAATGATGAGCCATTTGTACTTGCATCACAAGTCTAGCAAGTTTTCTATATTCAGGATCTAGTACAACCTAAATGGCAGGTGGCTTTTAGAATAAAGCCTCGAGACATGTATGAAATGGGTGATGAACTTTCATTTGAGTCAAATGGCGAGCTTTGCTTAGATCATGATGAGATAATGGAAGAATGTGCTCAAGAAAATGAAGTCAATTGGGTTAGGAATGATATAGATGGCATAACTATTAGCATGAAAGACAAATCAAGGGATGATTATCAATCTAAAGAAGAATTATAGTACTTTTCTCATAAAACAAATTTTAAATTATTCTTCTATACTCATTCTTATGTTTTGGTACTATTGCATATTATATTAAATGTTTAATATTAAGCTTTATTTTTATCACTTGTTTACTAGCATAGTTGGTATTGCATATTGCTATATAATTTATTAAATTATTTATTTATTATTATTAGTAATTTAATTTGAAAAGGTTAGGCTACATAATATTGAAGAGGATTAGAAAATAAAGAGAAATGTCAACTACTTCTTCACAGCCTCAAAAAAGAAAAAGGATAGATGTTGGTAGTTTTTTAGACATTCAAGCTATTTTTCCATCTTAGCATCAAGTTCCTACCTCAGGATCTCAGTATCAAAATTCATAGCATTTGCAAGCTTAAAATAATTCACTATTAGCTGATGAGAGTTTTGCTTCATCTTCACATGATGATCAGATGGAATTGAATACTGATGCCAACATAGAGCATAAGTACTATTAATATTTTATAAGAAATATATTTTTTATAATTTAGTTTATTTTACTTTAATTATTTTTTTATGCTTTTATGGACCTGTATCAAGTCTTACAATATGTTTTAATTTTTTCTTGCAGCAACTTCTAATGAGCCACGTAAAACTCGAGGTCCTACTATACTTGCTGATATATGGCATTTACGTGAAGGAGAAGAGTTGCCAGAATAATTTAATATTTATAATTAGTATGTTGATGATGGTGAACTTGAATATTTTTATGGTACTGTGGCAAAAAATCCTAATTTAACACCACTTGAGTTTGATGATTGCAGGAAAGTTCCTATGGAATACAAAGATGAGATATAGAGAGTTGTGAAGGTAAGTTATTATAGATCTTCTATATTTAAGTTTGATCATTTAATTCAAAATTACTAGATTTGTATTGTAAATATTTTCTATATTTTTTCTTATTAGATTTTTGTTCCTAAATAAAGTTTGATTTATTTTTAGTCAAAGTTTAATTTGGCATCAGATAGGAGGTCATGGGTTATTAAGCAAGTTGGACGTTGCTTGAAAGAATTTAAGCATATGTTATACTATGATAATTATTTTAAGTATAAGATCCTAGCTGAATTGAAGGCTAATGTGGATCCTCGAACCCAATCCGATCAATGGGTAGCACTTGCTAATAAATGATATTCACCAGAATGGCAGGTAATATATTAATTTTTAAAATATTATGTAACAATCTAATATTGTGAAACACTATGAATCATGGATATATTTATAGGCAAAATCTGAAAAAGAAAAGAAAAGTCGAGCATAGATGAAAATGCCACATACTTCTGGTACTATATCTTTTGCTAGAAGAGCTAAGATGGAGGTATGTAGTATTACTTAAAAATATATATAAAAGCTTTTTTGTTTAACATTTTATTATTCTTGTTTATTGATATTATTTTTTTTTGAGAAGTAGTCATTGATATTCTTATATGTTAGTAAGTTGTTAATTTTATTTTTTTATAGTAAGTTGTTAATTTTATTTTTTTATTGTATAAAAGCTTAAAAAGATAGAAAAGCATCCTGATAGAGCAAAGCTATATGTTGATTAGCATAAACATAAAGATGGAAAGCCAGTGACTACTGAGGCAGTAGCTATTATTGTAATTTATTCTCTTATACTCTTATATATATTTACTATAATTATATATTTTATTTTTAAAAATAAAATCATATTACTCATATAACTTTTTGTATTCTCTTTTTATGCAAGAGAGAATTGAGAATCTTAGGGCTGCAAAGAAAGCAAATGATGTAACATCTCAAATTTTAGAGAGTTTTGCACCTTTGGAAGGGGATATATTATCTCAAGCAATTGGATTTGAGAGATATAGGCGTGTGCATGGAATGGGTTTTGGAGTTACCCCCAAGATGTTTGGAACATGATAAAGGAATGTGAGCAAGAAAAAGAGGAGAAAAGAATATTAATAGAGAATTATAAAACCTTAAGTAATGAAATGGCACAACTTACGGATTTAGTTGCCAAACTCATTGGTTCAAATATTGAATGCATTGGATAGGTATAGTCATACCACTTTTTATGTTGAATATTTTTTTTAGTTAGTATGTATAATAATATATGTAAAGAATGTTGATTGATAATATTAATTTTTAAAATTGTTATAGGTTTCTCGTAGTTCAGTCTATGCAAGTGTTTAACCACAATCTCAACATCCTGCTACTAATTAAAGATTTACTACATTTGGAGGTGAGTTCATTATTTTTGAATGACAAGTAATTTATTATTTTTCTCAATTGGTATAATACCAGACTCATTGTTGTCCTATCATTAGAATGTAAGTGTTTCACATTGTGCAATGAATATACTTTCAATTTACTCAAGGCCTTCGGATAGAATACACAATAAGATAGTTCAGTGTAGGTTGCAAAAAAAGGTCACAAAAAGATGTGAAACAATCTTAAGAAAATCTATACTGCTGTGTCTTGCTATCATGAAAAGATTTGTTGATAGGTGATGTGTCTAACTAGATTGAATTAAGATTTAGAAAAAATATGGAGCTTACAAAAAGATGATCACATTCTAGAAAAATATTTGTTTAGCTTTATTGAAGAAAAAAAAGAGATCAAATGTTTTCAAGTTTCACCATCATACAGATATTAGTAGAGGGATATCTATATTTAAATAACTAACAAGTTAATTTACTATTTTGCAGGTGATGGAGATTGATTAAAATATTTTGTTTATGGTGATTCTTTTTGTCAGTGGTATATGATGAAGATTTACTATGTTTAGAGGTAAGTTCATTATTTTTGAATGATAAATAATTTATTATTTTTATTCTCAATTGGTATAACACAAATGAAGAACAAGTTGAATATACTTCATGTATATATTTAAATAACTACCAAGTTGATTTGCTATTTTGCAGGTGATGAAGATTGATTGGAATATTTTGTTTGGTGACGCTTTTTGTTAGTAGTGTGTGATGAAGCAAACTGGGGATATTGGATTTTGTAATGCACAACTGTATTATATAAACATATGGATACTTTGTTTTGGATTTTGTAATGCAAACTCTATGGTGTCAACGTGATACTTTGTTATAAGTTTAATCATAAATGAATATTTGGATTGTTTTGACTCAATGTTCTTTGATTATATGGATTTTAATATTATAAAATTTGGTTGTCTATGTATTTTGTATTTAATAATAAAGTATTTGATTCATTACTATTTTTCACAAATAGGTTGGATGATTAATGATAAATATAAATTAAAAAAAAAGATAATTAAAAATGGTTAAAGCAACATTTACAAATGTCATTATAAGTATAACAAAACCATATATTATATCTACTCTAAAATTATAAAGTGATGATTAGAAAATATCATAATAAATTATTTATATTGACATTTTTGTATATATTGGTATACATGTTTATAGTGACGTATACAATCATCACTACTTATTTCATGTATATGAATGTCAATAATCTAAACCAACATTTATAAGTGTTGCAATAAACTATTAAAAGCGACGTTTGTTAAATGTCGCCATAAATCTCCTAAGTTGACATTTATAAGCATCTTTATAAGCTTGTGATCTATAAATATTATAACCTATAACAACATTTTGAAACATCATAATAGCACACTCTCGTAATGTTTGCATAACATCATAATAAATCATCGCTATAAATAGGGTACCGACGTTTATGAGAACCATCGCCATAAAAGCTAATGATGCTCACTTAAACGACGTTTATCTAACATTTGTTAAAAATGTTGATATAGAGATAATACGATGTTTGTATGGTCTCTTGCATCATTTGTTGAACGTCGTTATAAATCTTTTTTGTTGTAGGAGGCACTGGAAAAGGAATTGTCCTCAGTACATTGCCTCCTTGGATCCGAACAGGTAGAAAAAGAAGCAAGCTCTTGCTGAGCAAGGTATTTATATGATAACTTCTTATAATTTCTCTATTTGTAATTATACTGACTGGATATTGGATACTGGTAGCCCTTATCATATTTGTAATTCATTGCAGGGGTTGTAGGTCAGTAGGAGGTTTGAGCAAGGTGAAAGATTTTTGAACATTGGAGATGGAAGATCAGTTCTTCTAGCTTTAGAATTCCTGAAACTTGTATTTGAGTCCCATACTGTTGTTCTCAATGATTATCATTTCTGTCCCAGATTCTTTTTAAATATTATTTCTGTATGCTTTCTGATCAAAAACAATTATGAAATTTTAATAAACAAATAAGTTTGTAATATCATTATGATTGGTGTTACTATTTTCTATGGATATTTGAATAATGGTGTGTATATGCTATCACCACCCGTTGCCCAAGTATGGCTTCCTAAGAGGGAGGGTGAATTGGGTATTTCAAACTTTTAAGCTTAAGATGTGAGTAGATTAAACTAATTAAGTGTCAAATCAAATAAGCTATGTAATGTATAGTGAATGAAATCAATAGAACAACGACACACAATCACAAACATAATGATTTTATAGTGGTTCAATGCCAAACTTAGCACCTACATCCACTTTCTAAGTAAACTACTTTGGAATTTAACTATAATCACTAGGCTTGATTACAGTCTGATTGTTTTACTTGGGTTCACAATCCAACTCAGTTGATTTTGACCTTAGCTCACCAACCACAACCATACAATGATAGTTTTTCCGGGCTAACAATCAACCCTAATTGATTTTTACTTTGGCTCACCAATCAAACCATACAATGTCCAACCCAAGGCTTGGACCAACCCATGTTTCTCACTCCAAGAAACTTGAAACAAAGATGAAAAATATAATAAACAAAATAAAAACAAACTCCTTGAAGCTTAAGAGAAGAAAATCTGGAAGCTCGGCTTGTAGTCTTGATCTCTTCTCTTTGAGTGCTTGAAAGAAATAGGAATTGATTTCAATGGTGATGTCTTGACTTCTCTCTGATTGAGGATGTTGGAAGAATAAGGAAAACTTTAAGAAACCACTCCTTTCTTTTCATAATTTGGCTCACATAGTTGAATGTTCTGAAAAACTATTTGGAAGCACTTTTTTTCCAAGTTCAAAAGTCTCTTCTATTGTCCCAAATGTTTTCTTAAGTTTCTCTGAGATTTTCCATCATTATAAGTAAGCTAGGAGGACTTCTGGAAGTAATCTAGCCATTGGAAGATCGAAAATAGCCATTGAAAGTCATGTGGAGTGAAAAAACTGCAAAACTAGAAACTAGCCATTATAGGCACTGGGCTGGCTAAGTTTTTAACTAGGTCGGCTCAGTTTTCAGCTAAGTCGGCTCAGTCTCAGAGATTCCAAAACACCTATTTTTATCATCTTCTATTTTTTGAGATTGGGATGGCTACTTTTCTGATTGGGTTAGCCTGGTTGTCATTGGGTCGACTCAATTGTAAACTAGGTTGGCTCAGTCTCCTGGATCATGAAAAATTCTATTTTCTATCCTTTTTATTTTTTGCTTCCACTAAGACTAGGTCAGCCCAGTCTGGAATTAGGTCGGCCCAGTTTGCATGCCATGCATGCCAAAGACCATTTGTGATCCTTTCTTCTCCAAATTTCTTTGTAGATTAGACTTGCCATTTTGTCTTGATTTAATCTTAATTAAAATCTCTTGAGAGATGTATCCAATCTAAAATATCTTCTCTAACATCTTGAATAATGAATCTTTATTTAGATGAATGGAAACACTTGAAGTTTGTGAGCTCTTGAAATTTACAACTACACATCCTTACAAATAACATTAGTAATTTAATAATCTATACTCAAATGCTTTTGTTATCATCAAAATCAATCTAGTGTCAACAATCTTCCTTTTTTGATGATGACAAAACCTTTTAAGTATAACCTTTTCTTCATATTTCAAACTAATATTTTCATTCAATCTTACCAATTAACTCATACATCATATTTATTTAGATTTTATCAATTTACATATGCTCCCCCTGAATATGATAAGTATGTTTAATTTTAAGTCAAATTTTGTATTGCTCCTCCTTACTATGTGCCGAGGTTTTAATTTAGCAATTTGATTTATGATATCTTTCATAATTGTAATTACAATTGAATCGCTATTGCTTGCGCCTTCTTTGTTTAGTTCTTACTTAAGTAATGCCTGTTGGCCCCATTCTTTCCATTCTTTTCACTTAATTTGTATTTCAATTGTCAATTATCATTTTATACTCATTTTTCTCCTCCTTTTTGTCATTATCAAAAAGTATATGGACAATGTAAAGAGAGATTTGATCAAGCATGAAAAGAGATAATTTCATTCATTCATTTGAGAAATTTGATACAATTCAAGTCAAAAGTTAAATTTCATTTATTCATAGATACAAACAGTTTCAAGTGCACAAAATGCTGAAGTTCGAACATTACATATCATAAATACCTATCATGAACATTTACAATCAAAATGCTCTAAGTATAACTAAATGGATCCTATAAGCAACTTAATCAACATTAGGCTCTGGAGGGTCGGATGAGGCTGGATCCATGGGTGCTGAAGTATGCTGTTTGGCGAAAACCTTCCTCACAACATTTTCCATCAACAAAGAAAGACCATTGGAGAGTCTATCATATACTCTAGTCGAGATGCGTTGCACTATCTTCTTAATCTGATCGTCATCTAGTCTGATAGTGAACGAAGAAGGAACAGGCGCTGGGTGTTGTGGCATGGGCTCTGGCTCATGTCTCTCTTCCCTTTCTTCATCTAACTTCATCCAAATTCCCTTAACCTTCTTAAACTTTATCCTGTGCATCGATTTTAGATTATATGTATCATAGTACTGAAGCTTCCTACTAGGTTCTCCTTCCAAACTAACTCCAAAGTCTTGAAACACCAATGTCACAAACATCTCGTAAGGTAGTGTAGATTTTCCTCTTTAGGATGCTTCTTGCATCACCCTCAAAATTAAAGCTGGAAGGTTAAACTTTTCTCTCATAAGAATGTGGTACATCATAGCTATATTATTTTTGTTGAGAAAATCAAATCATCCTACTTTAGGTACTAGAATCTTGGTTGAAATATGGTGAAGCAGTCTATTTTCCATGAACAGATCTCTAGCGTGGATTTCCTCAAAGTGCATGGCATCATCTCTACCAAATAACAATTGTAACCCACTTGCTTGATCATCTAGTCTCTCAGCTCCTTCAGTGGGTGCCCTAAGTAAGCTCCCTAATTTCTCCATAGTCAAATTGATCTTAACCTTCTTGACTTTTGATTCAAATAATCTTGGGCTAATCCTACCATTGCCATAGAACTCCCTCACTAGATTTGGATAGGATAGAAGATTGATCCCAGAGTAGAGGTATTCCTATTCTTGATACTTCAATTCCTCTCCAAACTCAAAACCCTCACTTGCAAGAAAATCAAAATCCATCTTTCTACCAGTTGTGATAGCCCTAGAGGAGAGTGGAATGGGTGTGGAAGAAGGATATGGCAGGGAAATCAGAGTAGGAGGATGAGTGGACGGTCCTAGAGGAAGTGAGGAGGACTGAGATGATCCAGAGGGTGAAGGATGTTCTTCTTGGAACTTTGATCGTCATTCTCCACCATGAATCCCTCTTCTAGGTGGTAGATCGAGAGATGTATGCTTGATCTTAGGGGTTATGGTTTGTTTCTTGCATAGCATGATTCCAAAACCCCACTCAAATTCGATGAAAAAGGGTTTCTAAGGGAAGGTCTTTAGGGTTCTAAGATTTTCTCTGTAGACGGCTAAGAAATGAAATGAGAAACCTCCATCGGATTTTTCGTTTAAAAAAAATAGAACCCCCAACAGCTTAGCTAACCTAGTTTTTTGTGAAGAAAAACTGACGAGTAAGTTTTTCTATAAGAAAGTAATGGGACGGTTCAGTTTGGCACAGACTTGAACATTCAGATTTTCAAGTCCAAAAATTTTTTCATTTATTTTTCTTTTCTAAATGAGATAAAAATTAAACAAATGCAAGAAAACTAACCATATCAAAATCAATCATTTTATCATATAAAAATCAATTATCATAAGATATTTATTTAACAAATTGGATCAAATAAACCTAATTGCTTTCTAATTATGCAAAATCTTTCTTCATTCAAGGGTTTAGTAAAAATATCAGCAACTTGATTTTCAGTAGGCACATATTCAAGAAGTATATCGTTATTTTGAAAATGCTCTCTAATAAAATGATATCTTACTTCTATATATTTTATTCTCAAATGTAATATAGGATTTTTAGTTAAATTTATGGCGCTTGTGTTGTCACATCAAATAGGAGTGTTAGTACAAGTAATACCATAATCTTCTAGTTGTTGTTTGATCTATAATAGTTGAGCACAACAACTTTCAGCAGCAATGTATTCAGCTTCCGCCATGGACAAGACTATCGAGTTATGTTTCTTGCTAAACCAAGAGATTAAATTCACTCCTAAAAATTGATATATACCGCTTGTACTCTTCCTATCTAAGCAACAATCAGCAAAATCTGAATCACTATAACTAATTAAATCTAATGAAGATTGTTTAGAGTACCATAAACCAACATTTTGAGTATGTATTAGATACTTAAAAATTCTTTTAACTGCTAATACATATGATTTCTTAGGATTTGATTGATAATGCACACACATGCATACACTAAACATAATGTTCGTCCTACTTGCAGTTAAATATAGTAAAGATCCAATCATACCTCGATATAGCTTAGGATCTACTACTTTTCCTTTTGGGTCTTGATCAAGCTTGCAACTTGTGCTCATAGGGGTGCCACTTTCTTTGACATTCTCCATCCCAAATTTTTTTTAACATTTTCTTGATGTATTTGCTTTGGTTGATGAAGATTTTCTCATTTGTTTGCTTGATTTGGAGTCCAAGAAAAAAGTTGAGCTCTCCCATCATGCTCATCTCAAACTCGTCTTGCATGAGACTAGCAAACTCTCTACACAAAGTTTCATTAGTAGCACCGAATACAATATCATCAATATATAATTGAACAATCAATAGATCACTTAATTTTCTATTAATAAATAGTGTTTTATCTATATTACCTCTTTTAAAGTCATTGTTTAATAGAAATTTGCTCAACCTATCATACCAAGCTCCAGGAGCTTGTTTTAGTCTATAGAGTACTTTCTTAAGCTTATAAACATGATTTGGCAATTCTTGATTTTCAAAATTTGGAGGTTGTTCTAAATAAACTTTCTTCTCGATTAATCCATTCAAGAATGCATTTTTTACATCCATTTGAAAAAGTTTGAAATTCATAAAGCAAGCAAATGACAAGAGCAATCTAATAGCTTCAAGTCTAGCTACAGATGCAAAAGATTCATCAAAATTGATTTCTTCTTCTTGATTGTATCCTTGTGCAACCAATCTAGCCTTATTTCTAATTATATTATCCTTCTCATTAAGTTTATTTCTAAAGATCCATTTTGTACCAAATACAAAAAATTGTTAGGTCTTTCAACTAATTTTCAAATTTTTTTTTTTAAAATTAATTTAATTCTTCTTGCATTGCTAGTATCAAATATGGATCTTTTTCAGCTTCAATTATATTTTTAGGTTCATAGTGAGATACAAATGCAACATGATTCATAGCTTTTCTAAAAGATGATCTAATTTTAACTCCATGAGATGGATCACCTATTATTAATTTCTTAGGATGATTATGATCATACCTCCATTTCTTTGGTAAGTTGGATGTACCTTGATCATCTTGAGATTGTGGCAATACTTCTTCAACTTCTTGCTCTGTCTTCTTTTTCTTGAGAGAGAGTATCTTCAAATGATATATTTTTTAATTTTTTTTCAAGAATTTTTGCATCCACATCAAGCTCTTTTTCTCTTGTCTTAAGAGAGTTAGTTTCATCAAAAATAACATGTACGGATTCTTCCATAATCAATGTTTTTTTGTTAAATACTCTATATGCTCTACTATGTGATGAGTATCCTAGAAAAATTCCTTCATCTGATTTGCATCAAAATTTTTTAATTTATCTTTATCATTTATTAAAATGAAATATCTACATCCAAAAATTTTAAAGTATGAAATGTTTGGCTTCTTTTCTTTATTGAGTTCATATGGAGTTTTCTTCAAGATTGGTCTAATTAAAGCTCTATTTAGCATATAGCATGCAGTGTTAATAGCTTCCACCCAAAAATATTTTGGAAGGTTGCTTTCACAAAGCATGGTTCATGCCATTTCAATCAATATTTTATTTTTTCTTTCTATGACCTTATTTTATTTGGATGTCTTAGGTGCTGAAAAGTTATGATTGATTTTATTTTTAGAATAAAAATTTTAAAATTTATGATTTTCAAATTCCGTGCCATGATCACTTCTTATATATAAAACATTTCATTCTTTTTCTCTTGTTATTTTATTAAATAGATCAATAAACATATCAAAAGTATTATCTTTATGTAATAAAAATAGGATCCATGTATATCTTGAAAAATCATCTCTTATAACAAAGCCATATCTTTTTCCTCCAAGACTAGCAGTTGAAATAGGTCCAAACAAATCCATATGAAGTAATTCTAGAGGCCTAGTAGTTGAAACAACATTTTCAAATTTGAAAGAAGATTTCATTTGTTTACCAAGTTGGCATGCTTTGCAAATTTTATCTTTTTTAAGATTTAATTTAGGTAATCCCTTTACTAAATTAAGTTTAATTAATCTTGCTAGTGAGTCCATACTTACATGACCTAATCTATTTTGCCAAATCCAACTTGATTCATTTAATTTAGCATTCATAGCAACAAGACACTCAACATTTTCATTTTTAAGTTCATTAAGATCAACAATATAAATATTTTCATGTCTTTTTCCTATAACTTTAATACTTTCATCTAAAGAGCTAGTTACAATGCAATGAGATTATTTGAATGAAATATTAAAGCCTTTATCACAAAGTTGGCTTATGCTAAATAAGTTATGCATTAATCCTTCAACATATAAAATATTTTTATGCTAGTGAAGGGTATTATCAAGATATTACCGAGATCAACGATTTTTTTTTTTTATCGTTGTGTCCAAATGTCATAACACCTCCATCTTTAGCTTCAAGAGAGATAAATTATGATTTATCTTTCGTTATGTGCCTCGAGCATCCGCTATCAAGGTACCATCTTCTTTTAGCTCTTACGAATGCTAGGCATACCTACATAAATAATCAAGCAAACTTAGGTACCCAAGCTAACTTGGGTCCTTTGGGGTTAGCACAAATAGTTCCTTTCAGAATCCAAACTTGCTTTATTTTTGTTTTGCTTAAATTAAAGGTTTTACATTTAATATATTTATATCCAATTTTATTGCATTTGTAACATGTAATTCTTCTATCATAATTTTGAGATTTTGCATATACATTTTTCAATGACTTTTACCTTCTTGATGTATCATATCCTATATCGATTTTATCAAGAACCATCTTTTGATTTTCAATTATTATTTATAGATATTTAGAGCTTAGCATATATCTATTTACTATGGATCTTAATCTTACCACTTCATCTTGTAAAGATATAATCTTTTCATTTGATTCATCTAGATTAGTTTGTAAATTCTTCATGTTTTCTTTTATTTAATCTTTATCTTTACTTAAGGATCGATTCTCTTTCTTTAGTTTCTTATTCTTACGTAATAGCTTCTTAAAGTCATTAACTAGGTCATTGAAAGCATCATATAATTCTTCAAAAGTAAAATATGAAATTAAAGTATCATCATTTACCTCATCATCATTATGTGCCATAAGATAAAGGTTTGCCTTTTTTTCTCTTTGATATTCTTGCTCACTTGAAGAAGAGTCCTCATCATTGCTCCATGTGGCTTTATATGCTTTCTTCTTTATTTTCTTAGAGTTTTGCTTCAACATTGGACAATCCATCTAAAAGTGTCTGAACTTTTTGCACTCATAGCAAATAAGTGGTTATTCTCTCTCTTTTTCTTTTTCTTTCTCTTTGCTACCTTCTTTCTTGTTAAACTTTTTTCTAGGCTCAAATCTCTTCCTTCTTCTCATTAATTTTTTGAATCTTCTTGCTATCATGGCCATCTCCTCATCATTTTCCAAACTCTCTTCAGAATCACTTTCTTCCTCATGGATAGCAGCAGCTTTAAGTGCAATGCTCTTCTTTTTCTTTACTTCCTCTTCTCTTTCTTGGTTCATGTTCAGCTCATGGGTCATGAGTGACCTAATTAATTCCTCCAGTGCTAGAGTGTTTAAATCTTTCACCTCTTGAATGGCAGTCATCTTTGACTCTCAATTTTTTGGCAAAGATCTAAGAATTTTATGCACAACATCACTATTAGCATAATCTCTTCCAAGACTTTTCAAACCATTCAAAATATCAGTGAATCTAGTAAATATTTTAGTGATGGTTTCATATGGTTCTATTTTAAATAACTCATACTTATGCACCAATATGTTTATCTTAGACTCCTTGACTTGATTAGTACCCTCATGGATAACTTCAAGTCTATTCCAAATTTCTTTGGCTGATGAACATGTTGATATTCTATTGAACTCATTAGCATCCAAAGCATAATATAAAATATTCATTACTTTGACATTAAGTTGAGTTTTCTTCTTGTTATGTTCATCCCAATTCTTTTCAGGTTTTAGAATGGATACTCCATCAATAATAATTGTTGGTGTATGAGGGTCTAACATTATGATATTCCACATATCACAGTCTTGTGCTTGGATGAATATCCTCATTCATGCTTTTTAATATGTGTAATTTATTCCATTAAATAGTGGAGGTCTATTGGTTGATTGCTCCTCAACCAATGGAGTTCCAATTGGGGTTGCCATGTGATCTTTTGCTCTTTGATAGCTTGATCAACAACTAATACTAGAGCACATACTCTGATACCACTTATTGTCTAAGTATGGCTTTCTAAGAGGGAGGGTGAATTAGATATTTCAAATTTTTAAGCTTATGATATGAGTAGATTAAACTAATTAAGTGCCAAATAAAATAAGCTATATAATGTGCAGTGAATGAAATCAATAGAATAATGACACACAATAATAAACACAATGATTTCATAGTGGTTTGGTGCCAAAGTCAGCATCTATATCCAGTCCCTAAGTAAACCACTTAGAAATTTAACTATAATCACTAGGCTTGATTACAGTCTGATTGTTTTACTTGGGTTCACAATCCAATCCAATTAATTTTGACCTTGGCTCACCAACCACAATCATACAATGATTATTTTTTCAGGCTAACAATCAACCCTGATTGGTTTTCACTTTGGCTCACCAATTAAACCATACAACGTTCAACTCAAGGCTTGGACCAACCCAAGTTTCTCAGCCCAAAAAACTTGAAACAAAGATAAAAAAATATAATAAATAAAATAAAAGCAAACTCTTTGAAGCTTAAGAGAAGAAAATCTGGGAGCTTGGCTTATAGTCTTGATCTCTTCTCTTTGAGTGCTTGAAAAAAGTAGGAATTGATCTTCAATAGTGATATCCTGACTTCTTTCTGATTGAGGATATTGGAAGGATAAGGAAAACTTTAAGAAACACTTTTTTTTCACTATTTGGCTCACACACTTGAATATTCTAAAAAGGTATTTGGAATCTCTTTTTTCTGGAAGTTCAAAAGTCTTTTCTCTTATCCCAAATATTTTTTTAAGTATCTTTGAGGTTTTCCACTATTACAAGTAAGCTAGGAGGACTTCTGAAAGTGATCTAGCCACTAAAAGATCAAAAATAGCCTTTGAAAGGCATGTGAAGTGAAAAAGCTACACAACTAAAAATTAGTCATTACAAATACTAGGCCGACTCAGTTTTTAACTGGATCGACTTAGTCCAGACTGGGTTGGCTCAGTTTTCAACTCGGTCAGCTTAGTCTCAAAGATTTTGAAATATCTATTTTTGTCATCTTCTATTTTTTGAGACTGAGATGGCTACTTTTTTTATTGGGTCAGCCTAGTTGTCACTAGGTCAGCTCAGTTGTAAATTGGGTCAGCTCAATCTTCTAGATCATGAAAAATTTTGCTTTTTGCTCTTTCTATCTTTTGCTTCCATTGAGACTAGGTCAGCCCATTTTGCGTGCCATGCAAGCCAAAGATCGTTTGTTGACCCTTTCTTCTCCAAATTTTTTTATAGGCTAGACATGCCATTTTATCTTGATTTAACCTTCATTAAAACCTATTGAGAGATGTATCCAATCTAAAATATCTTCTCTAACATCTCGAATAATGAATCTTTATTTATATGAATGGGAACACTTGGAGTTTGTGAGCTCTTGAAATTTACAACTACACATCCTCATAAATAATGTTAGTAGTTTAATAATCTATACTCAAATATTTTTATTGTCATTAAAATCAATCTAGAATCAACATAACCTATTAACATAGTCTATTTAACTAGCAAGCACCCTAGATTAGATAGCGTGTTAGATAACTATTGATGATACTGTAGGTTAGGTTATATAAATAAGAATAGGATAAATAGGTTGACTCAAGAGAAAATTATCGAAGTCAGTGATTGTGAATCACTTCCAACTTGTGAGTCTTATTTTCTTGGTAAAATGATTAAGTCATCTTTTACTAAAAAAGATGAAAGAGCCACTAAGCTCTTAGGTCTAATACATACTGATGTATGTAGATCAATGAGCACAAGTGCCAGAGGTAGATATTTCTACTTCATCACTTTCACAGATGATCTATCTAGATATGGATATGTCTATCTGATGAAACATAAATCAGATTCATTTAAAATATTCAAATAATTCTGAAGTGAAGTAGAAAAATAAATTGAAAAGAGTATTAAAACTTTTCGATCTGATCGAGAAGGCGAATATCTTTCCAATGAATTTCTCACATATCTAGGAGAGAATGAGATTCTCTTTCAATGGACTTATCCAGAAATACCATAGCATAATGGTGTGTCTGAAAGGAGGAATCAGACTCTGTTAGATATGGTCCGATCTATGATGAGTTTTGCTAGCTTGCCAATATCTTTCTAGGGATTTGCACTCGAATCGGCTTGCTATCTATTAAATAAGGTTCAGTCTATAGTTAAAACTCCATATAAGATATGGACAGGACGTAAGCTAGCACTTTCACATCTTAGGATTTTGAGATGCCCAACTTATGTCAAATAATTAGTTATAGATAAACTCGAACCTAGGTTTGATAAGTGCACATTCATAGGATACCCAAAAGAGACCAAAGAAAATTATTTCTATCATGCTGATGAACAAAAAGTGTTCGTCAACCTTAAGGCAACCTTTTTAGAAAAGAAGTTTCTTGGTGAAAGAATTATTGCCTCTAAGGTTGAGCTTGATGAAGTTCAATAGGTAGAAAGACCGACACCTGTAGCTAAACCTGAGTCGAATTTGATTAGATCAGATCTGAAGCCCAGTGTACCTATACCATTAAAGAGATCCGATAGAATATTGAATCATCCGGATAGATACTATAATTTCTTGGTCTGAAATAGTGATCCCATCAAACTGGATGAGAATGATGAGGATCCAATCACCTATATGGATGCTATACAGAGATCTGATTTTGAGAAATGGCTTGAGGCCATGAAATTCAAAATGGAGTCTATGAAGATCAATGATGTATGGACATTGATTGATCCACCCAAAAAGATTAAATCCATTGCGTGTAAGTGGGTCTTCAAAAGAGAAAGGAGTGTAGATAGAAAGGTGGAGACCTATAAAGCCTATTTAATTACCAAGGGGTATCATCAATGTTATGGTATTGACTATGATGAGATGTTCTCTCCTATGGCAATGCTTAAATCCATTCGGATAATGCTTGCGATTGCTATCCATCTGGATTATGAGATCTGGCAGATGGATGTGAAAAATAGCTTTCTTGAATGGAGAGCTAACCAAAGAGATGTATATGATACAACCTGATCGAGGGGTTTACATTCATAGATGAGTCCAAGGTGTGCAAGCTTTAGAGATCCATTTATGGATTGAAGCAGGCATCTCGAAATTGGAACATGCATTTTGATAAGATGATCAAAACGTATGGCTTCTTTAAGAATGAAGAAGAGCCCTGCATTTATAAATGGACAAATGGTCCAGTAGTGGTATTTTTTATCTTGTACATGGATGACATTCTCTTAATTGGGAATGACATCCCCGCACTACAGGAAATAAAAGTTTGGTTATAATCTCAGTTCTCCATGAAGGATTTGGATGAAGCATCCTACATCTTAAGGATGAAGATCTATAGGGATAGATCTAAAATGATGCTTGGATTATCCTAGTCCACGTACATAGATACTGTGCTGAAGAGGTTCATCATGGAGAATTCTAGAAAGGACTATCTCTCAATAGGCCATGAAATTTCTCAATCTAAGAAGGATTGTTTGATAACTCCTGAAGAGAGAGTATATGAGTAGAGTCCCATATGCTTCGATAGTAGGATCTATCATGTACATCATAACATGTACAAGATTAGATGTGGCATACTCACTAGGAGTAGTGAGTAGATACTAGTCTGACCCTAAAGAAAACTACTGAAAAGTGGTTAAAGCCATCTTGAAGTATTTGAGAAATACTAGAGATCAATGGTTGGTTTATGATGAGTTAGATCTGAAACTTATGGGGTTTACAGACTCCAGCTTTCAATTTGACCATGATGATAGTAGAAGCATGTCGGGATATATCTTTACTTTGAATGGTAAAGCTATCTATTGAAAGAGTTCCAAGAAGCAAACTATGGCAGACTCTATTTATGAAGTAGAGTATATCACAGCATTAGATACCACGAAGCAAGTTATGTGACTAGGAAAGTTTATCACCAAGCTTGGAGTAGCATCCTCTCTAAATGGTTCGATCTTGCTCTACTGCAACAGCACTGATGCTATAGCTCAAGCAAAGAAATCAATGGCACACCAACGGACGAAGCACATTCTACACCGCTTCTACCTAGTCTAGAAGATCGTGGATTGAGATGACATCGATCTTCAGAAGATCGATGGAAAGGAGAACCTGGCTGACCCCTTTACTAAATCCCTAGCGATAAAGAAGTTTGACAACCATAAGTTGAAGATGGATATTAGATACTATGCCGAGTGGCTTTAGGATAAGTGGGAGTTATTGAAAAATATGTTCCAAAGCTAATCGTTAGTCTATTGATGGTTTAGCTATATTATAATTATAATTAATTTATTAATTAATAAAATATATTTTTAGTATTTTTCATCATAAGTTTTCATCTTCTAATGAGCTCCATTATTGTGATGAAGTCCTTAGGACTATTTAGATTTGATAAAGAAAGGATTTATCGATTAGTCCTTAAAACAATTCATGACAAATGATAGGCTTTTAATAAGGATGATAGCATCTATCGAGCATAGGTCATTGTATGCCATATAGGTTGGTTATCCTCTTAATCAAGAAGTATGAAAAAATTGATATGGCATATAGGTGAGATGTAAGGGTACATCATCACTGAACATGACCAACTCTAGAGCATTCTGCTGTCGAAAATGTCTCTGATGGGATATAGGTATTAGTATCCCTTAGACTTGAGATCACCTCAGTGACTTGCAAGCAACTCACTATGCTTTGGTATCGGACTAACTAAATTTCTAATTCAATAATGGAAGGCTTCTGGACACAGTCAAGTACTTACGAAGTTCGTGTGTAATCAAGATAAAATCGACCACTCTAAGATTTGGAGAAGAATGTATCACTATATTTCAATATAGCAAAATCTTTGCTAGAGTAATCCATAAGATAGATTTGGTATTTTAAAATACAACATGGATAGCCTGATCAAAGTTGATAGTTGAACTCTGAGATGTCCTACGAGAATTTTGGTTAAGAGGATGAATTATATGAAAACTATATCCATATAGTTTTAAAAATGTTATTCTACACATTTGATCTATCTGATCGTCGGATACCATTGCTAGATGGTCACTTTGACTAGTACAGAAATTTATTCCTGTGCTATCAGCTTAGGTTCGGATCTATGGGGTCACACATATTAGAGTTCACGATCTGATCAAATGGTTGATCAATGATTGAGAATCGTTCTAAGGTTAAACAACCAATATGACTGATGTTTAACCTAGTGCAAATATTATAGAAGGATTGATTAGTAATTTGATTGTTAATTAATTTAATTTGATTAAGTCAGAGGGATAAAATTAAGTTTAATTAAATATAATTTTATTAGATTTGGTTTGGACTTGATTGGATCAAATTCAATTGATTTATTGGATAAGCCAAGTGTAAGAAAGAACTAGTCCTAGTTCAACTAGGACTTGGGTCAATCCAATTTTCTAATTTGATTAAAAAATTAAGTTAAAATTAAATTAAATTAAATTAATTTAATTTTTAATTAGATTAGGACCTAATTTAATTAGATTGAATTACTTCTGATTTGATTAGGTTTAAGAAACCATATTTGACTTGCCCACCCTCTCTCTCCCTCTCCTATTTGGTAGTTAGGTGTGGACCAAGTCAAAGGAGGTAAGTTGTTTTGGTTTCAAATTCTATGAGATAGAGTTTTGAGAAACTAAAATTCCTCCTTTCCTATGCCACCCATACTTCTAGATTTTCTTTAGAATTTTTAGTGGAAGGAGAAGACTTTTTGTGTGACAATTAAAGGTGGTCCATGCCTAAAATAAAGGAGGGGGCGTCCAAGTATTGGGTGCCCCAACTAGTTGCCATATTTGTTCTTTCCTAGTCTAATAATTTGACCCAACAAGGACTCCTCTATATCTCATTATATAGGATGAATTTTGGATTGATTTTTGAAGATATTCTAGATCTTAGAGAGTGCTTTTGGGTGTGAGAATACCAGGGTGAGGGACCTCTTGGGCATGGGGTTTTCATTGACACTAATCTAGGTGTTTAAGTGAGAGAACAGAGAAGAAGAAGTGGGTCTTCTTTTAAGATTGCTTTGTTCTTCTCTTCTCCTACTCTTTTTGAGATTTTTTGAGAGCATCTCAGGTCTAAAATCTCTTCTCCTTCTTTTGATCTTTGGAGGAGTCCAAATTCAAAAGAAGAAAGCACCGAATTAACTATCGAAGAAGGATCAATATAGTATTAGCATACTATGCTGATTTCTTGCATAAGACTTTTGATCGAGATTCGTGGACTCGTGTGGACATCTTTAAGAGGCTGGACATGTGTGCGGCTCAGAGTATCATCCTCAAATATGAATCAATAAGTTAGACATCTAACTTGCATAAGTAATATAGATCTGATCTGTTATTACATACCCACTTTAGATGTGGTATAGATGCATGTTGATATGATTAACATGATTTTTCTTTCTTATATTTTAATTTATGATTTAATCTCATGCCATAATCATGCAATAGGATCATAGATCTAGGGGTTCTCTACTTTTTATGAATAAATTTTGATTTATTTTAGTCTTTCACCGCCTGATCTTGAAAAAGTTTTAAGATTTAGCTCTAAAATCGTAGATCTGGTTCCTTCATAAGAGATACTTATACTCATATCCTTCGCGAGCAACTCTTGATAGCAAAGAGCTCCATAATTGGATCATGTTTAGTGAAATATACCCCTACATTTCACCTACATGCCATACCAGTATCATCATACTCCTTGGTTAAGAGGACAACCAATGCATATGCCACACAATGACCTACACTGGATAAATGTTGTCGTCTTAGATAATAATGTATCATTTGGTCATGAATAGATTTAACAACTAAGTGATAAATTCTCATTTATCGATTCTAAATAGTCCTAAAAATTTGATCATAAAAGAGTTCATAAAAGAAAGATGCACAAAAATAATGAAAAGCCAAAATAATAATTTTATTTATTGATAATTCAAGTACAAATTACAATAAGCTTAACCATCTACAATCTAGATGATTGGCTTTAGGTACAATTATCAGCTACTTCCACTTAGACTAAAGCTATTCAAAATAGTATTGATTACCCATCTTCCATTTGTGATTGTCGAACTCTTTGATTCCGAAGGCTTTAGTAAATGGCTTGGTCCTGTTCTTCTTTTCGTTGATCTTCTGAAGCTCGACGTCACCTTGCTCCATGATCACTCGCACAAGGTGGTAGCGGTGCAGAATATGCTTGGTGCATTGATATGCCTTCGATTACTTTGCTTGAGCTATGGCTCTAGTGCTATCACAATAAAGCAGAACTGGACCATCCAAGAAGGATGCCACTTTTAGCTCGTCGATGAACTTTTGCAGCCACATAGCTTCTTTCACAGCATTGGATGCTGCAACATACTCCACCTCGCATACAGAATCGACTATAGTATGCTTCTTGAAACTCTTCTAGCAGATCGTTCCATCATTTAGGATAAATACATATCCTAACACACTATTACCATCATCATGATCAGACTAAAAATTAAAATCAATGTATCCAACAAGTTTCAAGTCAGCATTTCCATAAATGAGCCACTGGTTCTTAGTATTTCTCAAATACATCAGGATTGTCTTTACAACATTTCAGTGATTCTCGATTGAATCAGACTAGTACATACTCACTACCTCTAGTGAGTATGCTACATCCGATCTCATACATGTTATGGCATAGATGATAGAATCCACTACCAAAGTATATGGTATTCTACTCATATGCTCTCCCTCTTAAAGAGTTGTTGGACAATCCTTCTTTGAGAGATTAATTTCATGGTCTATTGAAATAAAGCTTTTCTTGAAATTCATCATGCTGAACCACTTCAGCATGGTATCAATGTATGTGGACTGAAATAATCCAAGCAATCTTTTAGATCTATTTTTATAAATCTTCATCCCTAAGATGTAGGAAGCTTCTTCCAAGTCTTTTATGGAGAATTGAGATGATAGCTATTGGTGTAGAAAATGGACGAACGTCGAAGTTTGCTAGAGCTAGAGAAGATGAGGTCGTCGATGAAACCTGCAAGATGAAGTCCTGATCGGAGTTGGCTCCAATAGGACCCTTCGATGGCCAAGTTAGTTTTCTAGCCAATAAGAATAGAGTACTTGGGAGAAATTAGAGTAGAGAGGAGAGCTTAGAAGGTCTCTGGTTCTTTAATAGGAGGTTAACCTCGTCTTAACAAGGATGAAGACCTCTGGTTCTTAAACAAGAGGTTAACCTCATCTTAACGAGGGTGAAGGCCTTCAATTTTTAAATAGGAGGTAATGGAAAGAGGCTCTCTCAATAGTCCTTTTATATCCCAAGAATCTTCTTAGGAGCAGGAGGTGGACCTCATCCTAATAAGGATAATAGCCAACCACGTCAGAAACTGAAGGTGGACCTCATCCTAATAAGGATAATAGCCAACCACATCAGAAATAGGAGGTGGACCTCATCCTAGCATGGATGAAGATCCTTATGAAGGATTGAAGACTTTTGATTTTTAAATAGGAGGTAATGAACAGAGGCCCTCTCAATAATTCTTTTATGCCTTAGCAATCTTGTTAGGAGCAGGAGGAAGATCTCATCCTAACAAGGATAATAGCTAACCATGTCAGAAATAGGAGGTGGACCTTGTCCTGGCATGGATGAAGACCTTTATGAGGGATTGAAAGTCTTCAGTTCTTAAATAGGATGTAACGGGGAGAGGCCCTCTCAATGGCCCTTTTGTATTCCAAAAATCTTGTTAGGAATAGGAGATGGACTTTGTCCTAACAAGAGTAAAAAAGCCAACTACATTAGGAATAGGAGATGGACCTCATCTTGACGTAGGTGAAGACCTTTATGAAGGATGCAAAATCCCTGGTTCCTAAACTAGGAGACTAAATAAGTTTAGAAAATCCTTGTCCATAAACAAGGGGGATATACCTATGAGATGTCAGGTCGAGATTATTACTCTAAAGCAACATCAACATCAGACATAACACAAGAGCAAGGAGTTTCATGAATACAAAATCAAAACAAGAAGTAAAGATGGTTGAAAGAAATGTGATTTCATTGATATTAAAGTTCAATATAAAAAGTCTCCAGGACTAATTACAAAAAAAAAGAAAGAAGAAAGAAAGAAAAAGGATGAAGTCCTATTTGGACTTCTGACTTTCAGCTCCAGCCATTTCTCCTGAGTACTCCATTCTTATTGGCTAGAGAACCAACTTGACCATTAGAGGGTCCTACCAGAGCCAACTTCGGCCAGAACTTTACCTTGTAGGTCTCATCGGTGACCTTATCTTCTCCAACTCTGGCAAACTCCAACATTCATTCATTTTCTGCACCAACAATAGCCAAACCTTTATTCCCTATAATACAGAGATATCTTTCTCAATTAAGAGAATATCATCTATATACAATATAAGAAATACAACTACAGATTCATTAGCCTATTTGTATATGCAGGATTTTTCTCTATTTTTAGTGAAGCCATACATTCTGATCATTTTATCAAAATGCATGTTCCAACTTCGAGATGCCTACTTTAATCCATAAATAGATCTCTGAAGCTTGCACACATTAGACTCGTCAATGGATGTGAACCTCTCAGGCTATGTCACATATACCTTTTCGTCCAGCTCTCTATTTAGAAAAGCTATCTTCACATCCATTTATCAAATTTCATAATCCCGATGTATTACTATCGCAAGCATAATCTAAATAGACTTGAGCATTACCACAAAAAAATATCTTATCATGGTTAATACCATAACACTGATGATGTTCCTTGACAATCAAATGAACTTTATAGGTCTCCACCTTTTTATCTATGTTCCTTTTTCCTTTAAAAATTCACTTACATCCAATGCATTTTATCCCTTCAGGTAGATCAACCAGTGTTCATACACTATTGACCTTCATGGATTCCATTTTGGACTTCATGGCTTTCAGTACTTATCAGAGTCGGATCTCTAAATGGCATCTATGTAGGTGATTGGATCCTCATCATTCTCATTGAGTTCAACAGGATCACCATCCCGGACTAAGAAACCATAGTATCTGTCTGGTTGATACGGTACTCTATCGAATTTTATCAAGGATGTCTCGACAGCGGGATCTAGATTTGATCTTATCAAATCTAGTTTTATAGATTCACTAGAATATATTAGTTCTTCTATCTGTCAAACTTTACCAAGTTAACTTTAGAGGTAATAGTTCCTTTCCTAAGTAACTTATTTTCCAAAAAGACTGCCTTTTTCAGCAAGATAAAAATAATAACCTCTAGTTTTCTTGGGATATCATATGAATAAGTATTTATTAGACCTAGATCCAAGTTTTTCTATTTACAAATATTTAATATAAGTTAGACAGTCCCAAACCCTAAGGTAAGAGAGTGTCGGCCTATGCCTAGTCTATATCTCATATGGAGTTTGTGCAACAAATTTGCTTGGAACATTATTTAAAACATAATAAGTAGTCTCAAGTGCGTAACCTTAAAAAGAAATTAGCAAACTTGAAAATCCCATCATGGACCGAACCATATCCAATCAGGTTCGATTTCTCCTTTTAGACACATCATTATACTATGGTATTTTAGGAGGAGTCCATTAAGAGAGAATCTCATTCTCTCTTAGATATATCAAAAATTTATTAGAAAGATATTCACCTTCTCAATCTGATCGAAGAGTTTTAATACTCTTTTTAAATTATTTTTCTACCTCATTATGATATCGTTTGAATATTTCAAATGAATCAAATTTACTCTTTATAAGATAGACGTATCTATATCTTGATAGGTTGTCATTAAATATAATGAAGTAGTAATACCCATCTTTGGCACACGTGTTCATAGGTCCACATATACCCATCTTTGGCACATGTGTTCATAGGTCCAGATACATCAGTATACCTATACTAGACCCAGAACATCACTGGCCCGTTCACCCTTTTTAGTGAAAGATGATTTGGTCATCTTATCAAGAAGGCAGGACTCACAGGTAGTCAATGATTTGTAATTATTGACGTCGAGGATTTTTTTCTTGACTAACTTATTTATCCTATTCTTGTTTATATGATTGAGCCAACATTGCCAAAGATAGGCATTGATGACATTTTCTAGTTTTGAGCATTTATTAGATGTGTACATTACACTAATAGGCTATGATAAAATATAAATATCATTTCTTAATTATCCTTTCATTATGTAATATCATTCATAATGATATCACAATAATTTTTTTATTAATAAATAATAACCATCTTGGGCCAAAAGTCCTATAGATGTTATGTTCATCATAAAGGATGGATAATAATGATAATCACTCAAAAGATATTATTTATTTTAAAAACAATCTCAATAATTTTCAATGCTAGGATTGGAACATTCCTTTCATCTCCAACATTAAAGAATCTATCATCGTTTTCAATCTTTCTACCAACTTGAAGTCCATGCAATGATTTGCATATATAAACTGGACTTCCGATATCCAATACTTAGGTAGAAGTATCATAAATAAAAAAATTGCAAGGTGTTATCATATAATAATCTTGACCAACAACTACTTACTGCTTTCTCCTGTTCAGCCTATATGGATCAAGAGAATAATTCTTCTTCCAGTCTACCTAATTAGGATCAATACTAGACTTTTCAAAATTAGGTCCTACAAGTTTGTCACTATCAAATAGTGAATGAAGCGACCAAATACTAGCCATTCAATTTAACTGAAAGAAAAATAATAGACCATATTAGTACATGAATTATTTAATCCTAAAGACCTGGATTTTAGTCTAAAGGTCCTCCCTCTATTTTTATGAATTTGTAGCCTCTACCTCCAATTCAAAGAATTACACTAACTCTTTAGTGGGTATTAAAATCCACATAAACTACAAATGGATCCGAGAAAAGCTTTAGCCAACCCATGTGCATCTATAGATAGGTTCACAATCAATTATTTCTCCAAACAACTTCTAGTATTTAGTTTTGCCCTAGGCACCTCTTCAGCAAGCATAAGGCACCTCCACTGAAAGTCCCAGTTTGATCCAACTATTAACTTGACTGAGTTTGGTGCATCAAACTAATGATGACTAGGCTCGAGGAAAGCTCTGGCCAACCTGGTCGCTGTTTAGAGAGTGCAACCTAATTATCATATGATGAATAGTAATTTCAACATCTAGATGAACACCAGATGTAAGGCACCTCCAATGTTCACCTAGATAATTGGATCCATTGCCATCCATCTTAATGGGAGACTATAACTCAATTATCTCTATAATTTTATCATTTTTAAGGACCTAATAATTTAGAGGATTTAGGGTTACATGTGATTTAAAGATAGAGAAGACATAGACCAAATTACTTTCACTGACTTCATCAAGTCAAATCCTCTGACTAACTTTCCTAAGTCATTGATGAGGATAATGATCAATTTCAATCCACGGGCATCTATATTAGTCTTACTGATTGAAATCAGTCATACTGATTTCTAATTGACATGGATCAGCTCAAATCACCAACTGATCTAATCAAAATCTAATCGACCATATTGGCTAGGTAAGTGAGATCAGTGGAAGGGATATATCATTAACTCATCAAAGATCGAATTAGTATGAGTAGCTCTCAATTAAAAACCATTGGTCTAGGTTGCCAAACTTATCTTAGACAGTAATTGATTAATTAGTTTTAATTTGATCCACCTAGTAATTTCGGGATTGACCGCTTAGTTATGAATCAAGTCCATTTAGTTCTCGTTAAAAATATAGACTTGACCAACTGCAATTATTGAAGTTGAATTTAGAGTGTTCTTGACCTAGTCTAAATTAAGTCCTGGTTAGATTTGATCAATTACTCTAGTTAAATCTATTCTTCAATCAAACCTTAGGTCTAACCTAATTAATAGATCTAATCCATCTAATCTATTAACCTATAGTTTATGCTTTTGTCCTAGGATCTTTAATTCATAATTCTAGATCCTACTAGACAATCCTTAATTTTTAATTAAGTATTGGGCTAATGGATTGGGGTTCGATGTTTGAAAACCATGTTCAAGTTAGTAAAATATTTTTATAATTTTTATTTTTTATTCACTAAATGGATCGACTTATTTCAAAAATGGGTTGCGTCATTTCATAAATAGTAACTTATTACAAATTTTAGGGAAAAAATAAAGCATAATAAAATTATATACCATGAATCAATTTTTAGATCTAATCTAAACATATTCATGTTTAATTTTTAGATTGAAATTATTTTAATTAACTTCTTTTGCTTTTAGTTTTTATGAGATATAATCATAGGGCACCCCTACCGCCATAGAAGAATCCTATTAAATGGGAGGAGAGGGCCTTTAAACCCTACTTTTCTCCTATGACCGGACGGCCATGGCAACATGTTGACATGAAAATCCATCTCGAGATCGGGTTGGCTGGAGTTGTGCAATGGAGATAAGTCAACAGCGATGGGATGGAGGTATTTGTACCTATAAGAGAAGTCCTCAACCAGAATTGGCTTCGGTAGGAACCTTACGATGCTCAAGTTAGTTTTTTATTCAACAAAAGAAAGAAGATGAGCGTTTGGAGAGAAGAAGTCTGCATACCTTGGGGTCCCTCTTTTTTTCTTTTTTATAGAAGGGTTTGGAGTTTGTTAGGATGGGTTATGGATTATTAGTCATGAAAGTGAAGTGAGTTATTAGAGATATTTTGTTTGCCGACTAGAATATTCTTAGGAGTCATGTCAGGTATTGTTCCCTCATGGCATGTAGGGAGGAAGTTGGCAACCTGAAGTCAAGAGTGGGGACCTCAGCCTTTTGACAACTTCAAGTTTGGCTTGAAATAAGACCTTGACCTCAGCTTTTTGAAATCTTCAACAGCCTATATTGTGACTAGCTTTCATCTCTTGATGACTTTAGGTTCGGTCTAAAATAAGACCTCGATCTCAACCTTCTGAAGACCTTCAATCAGCCTATATTGTGACTAGCTTCCATCTTGTGATGACTACAAGTTTGACCTAAAATAGAACCTTGGCCTTAGCCTTTTGAAGACCTTTAATAAGCCTATATTATGACTGACTTCCATCTTTTGATGAATTCAAGTTTGGCCTGAAATAGGACCTTGATCTCAGCCTTCTGAAGATCTTCAATCAGCCTATATTGTGACCTTGGCTTCCATCTCTTGATGACTTCAAGTTTGGCCTAACATAGGATCTCAACCTCAGCCTTCTGAAGACCTTCAATCAGCCTATATTGTGATTGGCTTCCATTCTTGATGACTTCAAGTTCAGCCTAAAATAGGACCTCGGTCTCAGCTTTCTGAAGACATTCAATCAGCCTATATTATGACTGGCTTCCATCTCTTGATGACTTCAAGTTCGATCTGAAATAGGATCTCGGTCTCAGCCTTTTGAAGATCTTTAATCAGCCTTTATTGTAATCCTGGCTTTCAACTCTTGATGACTTCAAGTTTGGCCTAAAATAGGATCTCGACCTTAGCTTTCTGAAGACTTTCAATCAGCCAACATTCTCATATTTTCAGTAGGCACAAAAATCTCTCAACAATAGGCCCCCTACTTTTGAGTCCGAAACTTGCTTCGGATGAAGGGAGTATAGTAAATCAGACTTGCTGAAGACATGTCCTTTTTTATCATTTAGACTTAGAATCTTCAAATTTCTTATTGAAACTATTCGAAGGTCTTTAGTTTTATCCTCAACTTTTTGAGCTTAGATTTCTATTGATCTTTGCTTTCTAAGTTTGGATTTCTGCACATGTTGACATTCTGAGCTCGGATTTTTGTAGATCTCTGCTTTTTAAGATCGAATTTCTATAAAAATTAATATTTTATGCTTGAATTTCTGTAGCCCTTTGCTTTTTAAGGTCGGATTTCTACACATATTGATATTCTGAGCTTGAATTTCTGCAAAAATTAACATCCTGAGCTCGGATTTCTATAGACCTCTACTTTTTAAGATTGGATTTCTGCAAAAATTGACATCTTGTAGATCAAATTTCTACAAAAATTGACATCCCGAGCTCGGATTTTTGTAGATCTCTACCTTTTAAGATCAGATTTCTATAAAATTTGATATCTCGAGCTTGGATTTCTATAGATCTCTATTTTTTAGGATCGAATTTCTATAAAAATTATCATTCTAATCTCGAATTTCTATAAATCTTGATATTTAACCTCAGACTTGAAAATCGAAGGTCTTTACATCCCTCGTAAGGATCTTTATCCACATTAGGATGAGGTCCTCCTCCTATCCTAATGTGGTTGGCCTTTATCCTTGTTAGGATGAGGTTCTTCTTCTATTTCTAACAAGATCATCGGATCACAAAAGGGTCATTGCAAGGACCTCTCCCCTCCTCCTATCTTAAATAACCAAGGATTTTCGTCCATGTCAGGACGAGGTTCTCTTCCTATTTTTGACATGGTTGGTCTTTATCCTTATTACAATGAGATTCTCCTCCTATTTCTAACAAGATTATCGAGGCACGAAAGGACCATTGAAAGGGCCTCTCCATTTTGACCCATGTCAGGATGAGGTTCTCCTCTTATTTCTGACATGGTTGGCCATTATTTCTATTAGGGTGAGGTCCTCCTCCTATCTTTATCAAGATCATTGGAGCACAAAACGACCATTGAAAGGGCCTCTTTCCTCCTCCTATTTTAAATAACTAGAGGTCTTTGTCCATGTTAGGATGAGATTCTCCTTCTGTTCTTGACACAGTTGGCCTTTATCCTTGTTAGGATGAGGTTATCCTCCTATTCCTAACAAGATCATCAGGGCACGAAAGGGCCTCTCTTCTTTGACCTATGTCAGGATGAGATTTTTCTCTTATTTCTGACACGGTTGGCCATTATCTTTGTTAGGATGAGGTCCTCCTCCTGTCTTTATTAAGATCATTAAGGCACTAAAAGATTGTTGAAAGGGCCCCTTTTCTCCTCCTATTTTAAATAATTAGAGGTCTTCATCTATATCAGGATGAGATTCTTCTCCTATTCCTAACATGGTTAGCCATTATCCTAGTTAGGATAAGGTCCTCCTCCTATCCCTATCAAGGTGATCGGGGCATGAAAGAGCCATTGAAAGGATCTCTCTCCTTTGACCCATGTCAGGATGAGGTTCTCCTCTTATTCCTGATATGGTTGGCCATTATCTTTGTTAGGATGAGGTTCTCCTCTTGTTCCTAACAAGATAATTGGGGCACAAAAGGATCGTTGAAAGGATCTCTTTCCTCCTTCTGTCTTAAATAACTAGAGGTTTTCATCCATGTCAGGATGAAATTCTTCTCCTATTCTTGACATAGTTGTCCTTTATCCTTGTTAGGATGAGATTCTCCTCCATTTTCTAATAAGATTATCGAAGCACGAAAGGACCATTGAAAGGGCTTCTCCTCTTTGACCTATGTTAAGACGAGATTCTTCTCCTATTCTTGATATGGTTGGCCATTATTTTTATTAGGACGAGGTCATCCTCTTGTCCATAACAAGGTCATTAGGGTACAAAAGGACCATTGAAAGAGCCTCTCCCCTCCTCCTTTCTAAAATAATCGGAGGTCTTCTTCCATGTCAAGATGAGGTTCTCCTCCTATTCCTAATATGGTTGGCCTTTACACTTGTTAGGATGGGATTCTCCTTCTATTCCTAATAAGATTATCAGGACACGAAAGGATCGTTGAAAGGACTTCTTTCCTTTGGCCCATGTCAGGATGAGATTCTCTTCCTATTCCTAATATGATTGGTCATTATCTTTGTTAGGGCGAGGTCCTCCTCCCATCCCTAACAAGGTCATTGGAGTACAAAAGGATTGTTGAAAGGGCCTCTTCCCTTCTTCTGTCTTAAATAACCGAAGGTCTTCTTTGGTTGATGTTCTTGTTAAGTCTGCTTTCTTGGTCTTGATTTTTTCTTGGCTTGAATTTGGGCTTGGTAGTTCGGCCTTGATTGTGATTTTGACTCTGGCTTGGCTGTGATTCTAACTTCAGCTTGGTTGTGATTTTAACTTTAGCTTATCTTGATTCTGACCTTGGCTTGGCCTTAAATTTGACCTCAGCTTGGCTTAGATTTTTACTTCGGATTGTTTTTTATTCTTTTTTTTGATGAGCTAGGCTTACTAAGATTGAATTTCTATTAGCCTCAATTTTTTGAGCTTGAACCTATGCTAACCTCGAACTTGTATGATCTTTGCCATGGATTTATCTTGTTTTCACCTTGGATGAGTCTTGAACTTGACCTCAAATGGATCTAGATTCTAACTTCAGCTTCAACATTTATTGTCACTTCAACTTTAGCCTTAATTTTTTGAACTTAGTCTTAATTGACTTTAGATTCGACCTTGGTTTTGGTATCCTATAGCCCTGTAAGAAAGAAAAGAGAAAAATAATAATAAAATAATAATGGATAGAAGTTTGGAAGTTTTTTACCATGAGTTCTCTATTTGGATTTTGTATGATCCCTTCATATTATTTGATCTGAGCTTTTGCCTTGGATTACTCTGATTCAGATCAGACTCTATCTTTTTCTTCTTCTTCTCTCTCTTTCTTTTGTATGTATTAATTTGGCTTCAATGAGTCAAATTCATAGGGCTGCATGCAAAGGTTGCAACTTTTGCGGGTGGCTTCGAAGTTGCTCCCAGTCAGCTTTGGCTTGGGGCCCATGCATAAGGACTTCGAGGGCCGCTTGGTGGTGGGTTCAACAATGTTGGAGGTGCATGGACCTCGACACCATCATGATAGGTTCATCCACACCTAGGCACATGGGGGAGGATCAGTACCATTGAGAAGACTTCAGTCATGCCCAGGCACGTGGAAGAGAAGGTCAGCATGTGGGGAGAACATCGGCTGGACACATGCATAGGTGCAAGGGGAGAGGATTGGTTGGCTTCTTCTTTGCTCCTCTTCTTATTCTTTTCTTCTTCTCTCTCTCTCTCTCCCCCTTCTTTCTTTTTTTTGGGAAGGGGATCAGCACCGATTGAGATCACGATGGAGGACCTCGACGTCACCTGGATGAAACTTTGGTGCCGTTGAGATGGGTTCGATCAGGTACGTGCACACGGGAGGAGCTCGACTAGAGGGGCATGCCAAGACATGCGGGAAAAAAGCTTAGCCGTAGGGGGTAAGAAGCTCGGTGATGGCTGGGGGCGCATGGGGAGGAGAAGGTCGATTGGAGGGGTCTCCTAAGTGCATAGGAGAGGGAAGATTGGTCGGAGATAGAAGATCCATCGGAGTCATTGTGCTAGATGTGCGGGATGGAGGAGATCTGCCAGATGGTTACAACGAGCATTGGGGGGAGGAAGATTGGTTGGAGTCATCATGAGCCATGCTTGGGAGCATGGGGGAGGAGGAGGTCGGAGCTATCGGGATGGTGCTTGGGGGTGCAGGGGAGGAGAACACCAGCACCATTGCGATCGGTTTCGACCGTGCCTGGTAGCACAGAGGAAGAAGGTCGGCATTACCATGACCGATTTCAGCCACCATTCAGAGTCATGAGGGAGGAGATCGACGCATGAGGAGGAGATCAGCTATAGAGGCGAGACGAGCATGGGGGACTTTGGTCGGATGCGTGGGAGAGGAGGTTGAAGGGGTCGCCATGGAGAGGAGATTGGCTGGACGCGTGCGGGCTTGGAGGAGGTCGGACGGTCGTGCCTGATGCATGGGGGTGGCGGACGTCGGCCAGACGCACATGTGCCTAGGATAGGAGGTCGAAGGAGTCACCATGGAGAGGAGATCGGCTGGATGCATGCGGGCTTGGAGGAGGTCGGTCGGATGGGCGATGAGCATTGGGGAGGTCGGTCGAATGCACAGGGGTTGGGGAGAGACCTACGGACGCTGACCCCGCCCCTCTTTCTTCTTTCTCTGTTTCTTCTTTTTTCATTTTTTTTTGAGTTTCACCATTAACAATTGAGTTTAATTGATCGTTGGGATAGGACATGACTATTATGATAATAACGATAAGTATTTGAACCATATTATGCAATTTGCAGCTGCTGTCCTTCCTAAGATACTTTCAACAATAGGCATATCAAAATTTAGTTAAGTAGCTCAACTTTAGAGAAACCCAACTTTAAATATAGGATAAATTGATGATCCTAAATGATTTTTGATGGTTAAACGACTACTTTAATTATAATCATGCTTTTGAGTTCCTTAAGGAAATCTCCCATATCTCTATAAACCATTACCGTATTATAGTTACCACTTTAGTTATAACCAAGATATGATAAATGTTGAGATATCCTTGCCCGCCCTCTAAAAGTCGAAGTTTGAGTAGATCTGCTCATAGCTTTGGAATGAGAAGTGCTAGATGCAACTGTATATAGTAAAACTAGATGGTGCACAACAATAGCTAATTTTTTGGATCGACATATTCATTTAGTAAAGCAACGTATGAAAAGTAATAAATAGTTGCAGCAATATCTAAAAAAATGGCACATTTCTTAGCTTAAAGAATATAGCTCTGATTTGACCCAGATAGGTAAAATTGATGACCTATGGGAATAATGAATAGACATAACTTCTTGGTCCTACTATAGCAACCGGTAGGCTAAACCCACCAGTATGACTATTGAAGTAATAAGAGCACAATGTTATATTTGATGATTCATAAATAAAATAGTCTGTAGTAGAAAATAGGTACCCAAATGAAGATGCAATAAGTGCAACGGTAGATTTATGCCAAAGTAACCGCCAACCCAAGAAAGCCTCTCTTCATTCTCCTCTAATTTTTTATGATACCCCTCTATTTTTTCCATCTCTCCTAGGATCCTAGTCTCTCCATTTTGTTTTAGATTTTAGAGTTTGTTTTTATTTTCTCCAGCACGTCAGAATGCAAATGAAGATCCCCCTTCTAATGCTCGGTTCTATCCAAAACTCAAGAGAGTGGACGAAAAATCAAGAATGTAATATGACTAAAAAAATTTCATAATTATATTTCTTATCTGGATCTGGTGACGTCTTTGCTGGTTCGGATAACCCTTGTTATGATCTTCTTCTTTGTCTGGATCCTTTCTCCAATTGAAATTTCTTTTTTATTTGGAGTCCCCCAGTTTGAGCCTGGAGGGGACTTGTTGAAGATGGATGCCGAATCTTATCGACATTGGAGCAATGCGACGGAGCTCCTTTTATTGGATGCTCATTTCTTTCCATAAATAGGCTAAAAGTTCCTTCCTCTAGCATCATTTGTTGATGCAAAAATCTATCTTGAGATCGGGTTGGCTGGAGTTATGCGATGGCGGCAAGTTGATGGTGATGGAATGGAGGCAATCATACCTTCAAGAGAAGTCCTCGATCAGAGTTGGCTCCGATAGGGATCCTCCGACACTCAAGTTAGTTTTCCATTCAATGAAAGGAAGAAGATGAGCATTTGGAGAGAAGAGGTTTGTGTACCTTAGGATCCCTCTTTTTTTCTCTTTTATAGAAGGGTCCGGAGTTTGTTAGGATAGATTGTGGATTATTAGTCATGGGAGAGTAGTGAGTTGTCAGAGATATTTTGTTTGCCCACTAGAATATTCTCAGAAGTCATGTCAGGTATTGTCCCCTCGTGGCATATAGGGAGAAAGTTGGCAACCTGGAGCCAAGAGTGGGGACTTCAGCCTTTTGACAACTTTAAGTTTGGTTTGAAATAGGACCTCAGCCTCAGTCTTTTGAAGACCTTCAATCAGCCTATATTGTGACTAGCTTTCATCTCTTGATGACTTCAAGTTCGGTCTGAAATAGGACCTCGGCCTCAGCCTTTTGAAGACCTTGAATCAGCCTATATTGTGACTGGCTTCTATCTCTTGATGACTTCAAGTTCGGTCTGAAATAGGATCTCGATCTCAGCCTTCTGAAGACCTTCAATTAGTCTATATTGTGACTAGCTTCTATCTCTTGATGACTTCAAGTCTGGCCTAAAATAGGATCTCAGCCTCAATCTTCTGAAGATCTTCAATCAGCCTATATTGTGACTCTGGCTTCCATCTCTTGATGACTTTAAGTTTGACTTGAAATAAGATCTTGACCTCAGTCTTTTGAAGACCTTCAATCAGCCTATATTGTGATTGGCTTCCATCTCTTGATTACTTCAAGTTTGGCCTATAATAAACCTCGATCTCAGCCTTCTGAAGACCTTCAATCAGTCTATATTGTGATTGGCTTCCATCTTTTGATGACTTCAAGTTCGACCTGAAATAAGACCTTGATCTCATTCTTCTGAAGATCTTTAATCAGCCTATATTATGATCTTGGCTTTCATCTCTTGATGACTTCAAGTTTGGTCTAAAATAGGACCTCGACCTTAGCCTTCTGAAGATCTTCAATCAGCCTACATTCTCTTATCTTCAGTAGGCACAAAAATCCCCTAACAATACTCAATCTAATTACTTGCTACTCAGATAAAACATATCAAATATACTAGCATTCAAATTTCTAATAAGCATATATAGTATGTCATATGACATAGTGCTCTGATACCACTGAAGAAAAACATGCAGTGAAAAATTTTAGATTAATCTAATTAATGTATAAATGTTATGATCTAATTATAAAATCCTACACTAGGATTGAGACATGTTATATATTTACAAGAAAAATGAATACAAGAATTAGTAAATCATATTTACTACTCGTGTTCGAAATATGATACCTAAGTGTGAATAGATGATCTCTATGATTTGAATATTTGGGAGGGGCTCCTTGCATTGTGATATAGCCACATAGATCATCCAGCCTCTATGGATGGTCTATATAAAGCTCCTGGCCTTGAACAACTCCACCAAAGTGCTAGCTTCTTGTCAAAATCTTCGATAATCAATCTTGGTCAATCTCGATCGACCTCCTTCTTTCGATCATCTTGACACTCCAGGAGATTAGAATATACACTTTGGAGGATGAGGAGGTGGTGTAGAAAATTTTGTGAAGATCCAATGCTCACAGCACTCGATCTTACTTTCCGAACATTAAGTCAAAATCCTAGGACAAGCCCACACCCTAAAACCCTGGAGTCCCCACTCACAAGATTTTTCTGACACTCAGATCTCATGCCCAGAAGAACCTTCACCCACTCTCTTTTGCTGAGAAACACTTTCTTAGATTTCCTACATGCACATAATTTAAAACATTTTTAAATTTGTGTGAGATAAGAAAAGAAAAGGAAGTGGTGCAAGGTTTCTCTCTCTCTCTCTTTGAATTTTTCCACATCCGCAAAGTAGCAACCCCACTTTGATTTCTCTCTCCAAACTCCACTCTTCCTCATGCACACCCACCTAAAATCTCATCTTAAATGGGCGCAAGAAGTGGCAAATGCATGTGTGTTTTGGATAAGGACGGGAGGTTGAATTTGTTTCAACCTCCCACTTGAATTTTGATTTCAACCTCCCACTTGAATTCAAAATTGAAGTGAGGTCTTAACCTCATCCAATGCATACACCAACTAAATAACTCACGGAAGGACTCTCCACCTACATGCCCATACTCAGAATAAATAATAAAGTGTGTGTGACAAAATAATAAGGGGCATGGGAAGGTGATAAGGTTGAGAGGTTGGAGTAGTTCCAACCTCCAACCAATTTTCTTGAATTCAAAATTCAAGATAAAATTCAAACCAATCCAACTCTTGGACTAGGTCAAAGGGAGAGAATAAGAGGCACCAACACTACTTTTTGTGTGGGAAAAACTCATGCGCATTTCAGAAATGGCATGAGAGATGGCATGGTCAAAGGTCAAGGCACAAGGGATCGACTTACTCAAAATAATTTTGAACTATTTGACTTATCCAATTTGATTTCATCCAAACCTATTTGGCCAAACCCAATTAGACTAAAATAAATCTAATCAAATTTGGTTTAATCTATCTTAATTAAATTCTAATTAAATTAAAAATTAATTGGGTCCAAGCCCTAATCAAATCAAGGACCAATCTTCCGTAGCGATTAAGTCATCTCATAACTAATCGGGTCAAACCTAATTGATTCCAATTCAATCAAATTTGATTCAAGCCTTATTGTTTAATCAAATTAAGCTAATCAATAATTTAATTGCTAAGTAATCCTCTAATAATGTCAGAGTTTCAGTCCAGTGGGACTCAAGAAGATAGAGTCCCAATCTAGTGGAACTCTTGACCATAGAGTCCCAAACCATTAAGACTCTTGATCAACCATCAAATAAGGTAGGAATTTCTATTATGTGTGATCCCATAAGTTCAAACATTAAGTTAGTAGCATAGGAACCAATTTCTATACTAATCGATGTGACCATCTAGTAATGGTATCTGACATCCGAATAGGTCAAATAGTCGTAATGCAACATCCATGAACCTATGGTATATGGTTACTATATAATTCATCCCCTTGATCTCAATACTTAAAGGATGATATGAGGTTTAGCTGTTAATCCTAAAAATCATCCATATTATATTTTAAATTTTAATATCCATCATATAGACTACCTTGATCAAGATTTTGCTAAATTGAAATACAGCGATATATTTTCTCCAACACTTGGAGGGGTCAATCCCATCTTGACTTACGCATCGACTAAATAAGTACTTGATTATACCTAGAAACATTTCATCACTGAATTAGAAATTTAGATTATCCAATACTAAAGTATAATGAGTTTCTTACAAGTCACCATTGTGATCTTAGGTCTAAGGGATACTTATACTCATATCTTTCACGAGCAACTCTTGACAGTAGAGAGCTCCATAATTGGATCATGTTCAGTGAAATGTATCCCTATATTTCATCTATATGCTATATCAGTATCACCATACTCCTTGGTTAAGAGGACAATCAAATGCATATAGCACACAATGATCTACACTCGATAAATATTGTTGTTCTAGATAATAATGTATCATTTGATAGTGAACAAATTTAAGGATAAAATGATAAATCCTCCTTTATCAATACTAAATAGTCCTAAAAATTTCATCCCAAAAGAGTTCATAAAAGAAAGATGCACAAAAATGATAAAAAGCCAAAATAATAATTTTATTCATTAATAATTCAAGTATAAATTATAATAAGCTAAATCATCTATAACCTAGATGATTGACTTTAGGATACAATTCTCAACATCTTCTCCATTTGGGCTTCATTTGGACTGTTCTTGAGCTCCTTGGACTATTCATTGTCCTGGACTTCATTTTGGACTTATTATGGATTGAATCTTGAGATATTTTTCTCAACATTCATGTGGATACTTATAGAGACTAGATGCTTGTACGGCTTCAAAGATCTCAGAAGATATCCATGATCATCAACCATGGTGATCATCGATCCACACTAAAGTATAGAGATTGGATCTCCTTTTCTTTTATGTTTTCATAATTAAAATTTTCAGGCTAAATGTCTGATGTTCATAGATCCATGATGGGTGGTTTAGCAGATTATATCAGATGCATGTTTTGATTAAAATTATTTTAATCTAGATTTATTTCTATTGTAACTTAAAATATGAAAAATTTTAAAACTATGTGCATGAAACCATCCTATTCTAATGGGGGTATCAGAGCCACAATCATGATATGAACATGATTCGACTCAGATTTGAAATCTAATTTGTAGAAATCAGATTTAAAGTCAATTAATAGTTAGTTATCATTCTGACATAAGGTTTTTCTGGTATAAATCAGTTATGCTGTATGGTTATCCTAGAATGATGTTAAACATTACAACATGCAAGATTTGAAATTTTTGCTGCATATGTGATATGATTGTGATGTTGTTTTAGATCTAAAGTTATTTCAGATCTTAAAAAAGTCATTTTTTCTTGAGATATGAAATTAGCTTCAAATCTAAAAGATGTTTTGTAGTGTTTCTTTCAGATTTGAAATTTTGTTTCAAGATCTAAAATTTTTGTACATTAGGCTCATGGGTAAACCAGTTTAGATCTATAATTTGATTATAATTTTAGGATTTTTGATTAGCATATGATGGGCTCAATTGAGAAGAGCAATTGATCGAATCGAATCAAGGAGTTGATTATGATTAGTGAAGGAACCAGATCTAGGATTTCACAAGTAGATCTTGAAACTTTTTTAAGATCTTGAAGCGGAAGACTTAAATAAATCTAGAATTTATTTAAATAACCATGTAAACACCTAGATCTTAGATCTATTATATGATTAAGGCATGATATTAAATCAAAAATTAAAATCAAATAAGAAAGAAAAAGGTTGATCAAATCAACCTAGATCTACACTACATCAAATGCAGGTATGAAGTTTATAGATCAAATCTATTACCTAAGTAAGTTTAGACGTTCTAACTTACTGATCTAGGCTTGAGGATGAAATCATGAGCCACACATACATCTGGCCTCTAGGAGTCATCCACATGAGCCTACGATCTCTGATCTGAAGTCCGATGCAGAAAATCAGCACAGCATGCTAGTACTATGCTAATCCTTCTTTGACGGTCGATCCGATGCTCCCTCTTTAAAATTTGGACTCTCCAAAATATGAGAAGAAAGATGAGAGTTTGCTGATCTGAGACTCTCTTAAAAAAACTTAAAAGAAAGGAGGAGAGATTGCAAATAAAGCAGCCCTAGAAGAAGACCCTCTTCTTCTTCTCTTTTCTCTCACCTAGATATCTAGTTTGGTGCCTATGGAACCCCCATGCTCAAGGACTCTCTTCTTCTGATTTTCGTACACCCCAAACCTCTCCCAAAGCTCTATATTTTTTGAAAAAATTGATATAAAATTCATCCAATAAATAGGAAAAAGAAGAGTCCAAGTTAGGTCAAATTTTTAGATTAGAAATATCCAAACATAGGAAGTTGTTGGGTTGGGTGCCTCCTCCATAATTTTTGGCATGGACCAGCAAGGGAGGGTACACAAAAAAGAAGATTATTTTCATGGAATAAGAGAAGAATTAATTAAAAGAGGGGGTGACACTCAAGGGAAGATATTTTGGTCAACAAGGATTCTATCTCATAGAATCCTAAGCAAAATCAATTCCTCCTTTGACTTGGTCTTCCACCTAACTTTCAAATATGACTTGGAGGGAGAGAGAGGGCATGAAAATTAGGAAGAAAGAGATTTTCCATGAAAAATATCTAAAAAATAGGTATGGGAGGGCATTGGGACCAAGGTGGCGCAAGGAGATAGGGAGTCCTAGTCACACTAGGACTCCTATTTTGACTTGGTCAAAAAAGATCTTTTAACTAAATAAAATCAAGATTAAACCAATTCAATTAAATAAGATCCTAATCCATTTAAGAACTTAATTAAATTAAATTAAATTATATTTAATTTTTATTTATTTTCTAATCAAATTAGAAAATTGGGTTAATCCTAGTCCTAGTTAGACTAGGACTAGTTCTTCCTTGCACTTGGCTTATCCAATAAATCAATTGGACTTGATCCAATCAAGTCCAAACTAAATCTAATTAAATCATATTTAATTAAACTTAATCTCAACCTATTGGCTTAATCAAATTAAGCTAATTAGCAATCCAATTGCTAATCGATCCTCCTATAACACTTGCACTAGGTTAAACACCAATCGTGTTGATTATTTAACTCTAGAATGATTCTTAATCATTGATCAACCATCCGATCAGATCATAAGTTCTAATGTGTGTGACCTCATAAGTCCGAACCTAAGTCGATAGCATAGGAATAAATTTCTGTACCAATCAAAGTGACCATCTAGCAATGATACCCGATGGTTGGATAGGTCGAAGGTGTAGAACACCATCCTTAGAACCCATACGGATATAGTTTCTATATAATTCATCTCCTTGACCACAATGCTCATAGGATACATTAGAGTTCAACTATCAACTTTGATCAGATTATCCACATTGTATTTCAAAATATCAAATCCATCTGATGGATTACCCTGGCCAAGGTTTTGCTATATTGAAATACAGTGATACATTCTTCTCCAACTCTTGGAGTGGTCAATTCCATCTTGATCACACTCCAACTTTGCAAGTACTTGATTGTGCCCAGAAGCCTTCCATTGCTGAATTAGAAATTCAGTTAGTCTGATACCAAAGCACAGTGAGTTGCTTGCAAGTCATTGAGGTGATCTCAGGTCTAAGAGATACTTATATCTATATCCCATCAGAGACATTCTCGACAGTTGAATGCTCTAGAGTTGGTCACATTTAATGATGATGTATCCATACATCTCACCTGTATGCCATATCAGTATCTTCACACTCTTTGGTTAAAAGGATAACCAACCTATATGGTATATAGCGACCTATGCTCGATAGACGCTGTTGTCCTAATTAACGGCCTATTATTTGGTCATGAATCCATTTAAGGACTAATCGATAAATCCTCTCTTTATTGAAACTAAATAGTCCTAAGGACTTCATCACAACAATGGAGTTGATTAGAAGATTTAAACTTGTGATAAAAAAAGATGCCAAAATATTTTTTATTAATTAATAAATTAATTATAATATCTCAACCATCAACAAGCTGATAATTGGCTTTGGAACACAATTTCCAACAACTCCCACTTGTCCTAAAGCCACTTAGCACCATATCTAATACCCACTTTGACTTATGGTTATCGAACTCCTTGATTGCCAGGACTTTAGTGAAGGGGTCGGCTAGGTTCTCCTTTCCATCGATCTTCTGAAGATCGAAGTCACCATGATCCACGATCTCATGAACCAAATGAAAGCGGCACAGAATATGCTTTGTTCGTTGGTGTGCCTACGGTTCCTTTGCTTGAGCTATGGTGCCAGTGCTGTCGTAGTAGAGTAAGACAGGACCATCAATAGAGGGTGCTACTTAAAGCTCAGTGATGAACTTCCTCAGCCACACAGCTTCCTTTGCTGCATCTGATGCTACCATATTCTCTGCTTCGTAAATAGAGTTAGCCACTGCATACTGCTTGAAACTTTTCTAGCAGATGGCTCCACCATTTAGAGTAAAAATATATCCCAATACACTTTTACTACCATCATGATCAGATTGAAAGATGGAGTCTGTAAACCCTACAAGCTTCAGATCTGACTCACCATAAACCAACCATTGGTTCTTAGTATTTCTTAAATACTTAAGGATGGTTTTAACCATCTTCCAGTGATTTTCTCTAGGATCAGACTGGTGTCTACTCACTACTTCTTATGAGTATGCCACATCTGGTCTTGTACATATCATTGCATACATAATAGACCCCACTGCCGAATCATATGGAATTCTACTCATACGCTCTCTCTCTTCAGGAGTTGTCGGACAATCCTTCTTAGAGAGAGAAATTTCTTGGCCTATCGAAAGATAGCCCTTTTTGAAATTCTCCATGCCGAACCTCTTTAGCATAATTTCTATGTACGTGGATTGGGACATACCACGCATCCTTTTAGATCTATCCCTATAAATCTTTATTTCTAGGATGTAGGATGCTTCACCCAAGTCCTTCATGGAGAACTATGATGACAACCAGACTTTTATTCCTTGTAGTATGGAGATGTCATTCCGAATTAAGAGAATATCGTCCACGTACAAAATAAGAAATACCACTACTGGACTATTTGTCCATTTGTGAATACAGGATTCTTCTTCGTTCTTAAGGAAGCCATACATTTTGATTATTTTATCAAAATGCATGTTCCAACTTTGAGATGCCTGCTTCAATCCACAAATAGATCTCTGAAGCTTACACACCTTGGACTCATCTATGGATGTGAACCCTTCAGGTTGTATCATATACACCTCTTCAGTCAGCTCTCCATTTAGGAAAGCTATTTTCACATTCATCTGCCAAATCTCATAGTCCAGATGGGCAGTAATGGCAAGCATGATTCAAATAAACTTGAGCATTGCCATAGGAAAGAATGTCTCATCATAGTCAATACCATAACATTGACGATATCCCTTAGCAACCAGACGGACTTTATAGATCTCCATCTTTCTATCTGCGCTCCTCTTTCTTTTGAAGACCCATTTACACCCAATGGATTTAACCCCTTCAGATGGGTCAACTAATGTCCATACATCATTGACCTTCATGAAATTCATTTTGGATCTCATGGCTTCAAGCCATTTCTCAGAGTCAGGTCTTTGCATCACATCCATATAAGTGATTGGGTCCTCATCATTCTCATCAAGTTTGATGGGATCACCATCCTGGATCAAGAATCTATAGTATCTGTCCAGATGGCATGGTACTCTACCAGATCGCCTTAATGGTGTGGGTTCACTAGGCTTCGGATCTGATCTGATCAAATCCAACTTAGGTTCAATATTCTGTGTTGGATTTTCTACCTATTGAACTTCATCAAATTTAACCTTAGAGGCAATAGTTTCTTCACCAAGGAATTTCTTTTCCAAAAAGGTTGTCTTAAGGCTGACGAACATCTTTTGTTCATTAGCATGGTAGAAATAGTATCCTTTGATCTCTTTTGGGTATCCTATGAATGTACACTTGTCAGACCTAGGTCCAAGTTTGTCTGTAACTAACCATTTGACATAAGCCGCCCTCCC
Organism: Cocos nucifera; assembly: GCA_006176705.1. NCBI lineage: Eukaryota > Viridiplantae > Streptophyta > Magnoliopsida > Arecales > Arecaceae > Cocos > Cocos nucifera. The sequence goes on from QRFJ01000559.1 coordinate 438,059, forward strand.
TCAAACCTTAAGGTGTGAAAGTGTTGGCTTATGCCCTGTCCATATCTCATATGGAGTTTTAACTACAGACTTACTTGAAACCCTATTTAATAGATAACAAGTCGATTCGAGTGCATATCCCTAGAAGAATATCGGCAAGCTGGCAAATCCCATCATGGATCGGATCATATCGAACAGAGTTCAATTCCTTCTTTCAGACACACCATTATGCTGTGGTATTTCAGGAGGAGTCCATCGGGAGAGAATTTCATTCTCTCCTAGATATGTGAGAAACTCATCAGAAAGATATTCTCCTCCTCGATCAGATTGAAGAGTTTTAATACTCTTTCTAATTTATTTTTCTACTTCACTTCAGAATCGTTTGAACATTTCAAAAGAATCTGACTTATGTTTCATCAGATAGACATATACATATCTAGATAGATCATCTGTGAAAGTGATGAAGTAGACATATCCACCTTTAGCACTTGTGCTCATTGGTCCACATACATCAGTATGTACTAGACCTAAGAGCTCATTGGCTTTCTCATCTTTTCTAGTAAAAGATGACTTGGTCATTTTACCAAGTTGACAGGACTCACAGGTTGAAAGTGATTTTCTTCTGAGTCAACCTATTTATCCTGTTCTTATTTATATGACCTACCCTACAGTGCCATAAGTAGATATTTGATAGACTATCTAATCTAGGGTGCTTGCCTGTAGAATAGACTATATTAACAGGTTATGATAACATATGTACACCATTATTCAATTGTCCACAAAAAGTAGTAACACCATTCATAATGACATTACAAACTCATTTTTTTATTAAAATTTTATAATTGTTCATAGCCAAAAGGCCTACAAAAATGATATTTAAAAAGAAACTAGGATAAAAATGATAATCATTAAGAACAATGGTATGAGATTCGAATACAAGTTTCAAAATTCTTAAAGCTAGAATTGGAACTGGTCTTCCATCTCCAACGTTCAAGAATCTCTTGAAGGGAAAATCTTAATTTCCCAGATCAGGTTCATTCAGATCTGATGAATCAAGAGAGATATTTCAAAAATTTTTCTCAAGCATCCATATCAGATCTGAGATGTTTCAGTTTTGATTTTATAGATTTAATAAAATAAAAATAAATTAAATTAAATCTACTTTAATTTATACCTTGATGTGGGTAATTCGATTACCCTTTGATGATCCTGCTGATTTTCTGAGGTTTTGGATCTAGCCACGCAAGCATCTGACCTTTACTGGTATCCACTCAGACTGGATCTGAA